>CAJQZJ010004801.1:2826858-2864790 GCA_907164525.1 Lophiomys imhausi
AGAAGAAGAAGAAGAAGAAGAAGAAGAAGAAGAAGAAGAAGAAGAAGCTGAAAGAATGCCCAGAGCTTCAGCAAGGCCCTTTGTCAGCTGCTTAAGGGAGCCCAACATCGCAAGCAAAAGAAAGATAATGGCTCTCCTGAATGCACATCAAAGTAGAAAACACATGCAAACAAGAGAGAGATTAAAACATAATACCAAAAAGCAACAAAACGATGAACAGAGGACAAACTAAGAGGCATACAAAATAACCAGGAGAAAACAGATGTACTTCTCC
The DNA here is from genome assembly GCA_907164525.1 of Lophiomys imhausi. NCBI lineage: Eukaryota > Metazoa > Chordata > Mammalia > Rodentia > Muridae > Lophiomys > Lophiomys imhausi. The sequence continues at coordinate 2,827,133 of CAJQZJ010004801.1, forward strand.
TGTTACATTGTTAATAACCTTCAATGTAAACAGATTAGATCCTCCCTCCATTAAAATATACAGATGAGCCAACTGATTTTAAGAAGGAAAAGCTAGAACTAATGATAAGTCACTTTCAGGAACTCCTTTCTCCAGTAGGTACAGCAATAGAATGCAAATGAAGGGATAGGAAACAAGATATTCCCTACCAAGTAGACACCCAAAACAAGGGCTGCCAAGATGACTCAGAGGGTAAGGGGGCTTGCTGCTAAGCCTAACAACATGAGTTTGACCCCCCAGGACCCACTGACTCCCATAAGTTGTCCTTTGCCCTCCACAAGCATGCTGTGGAATGAATACATTAGATAAACAAATAAATGTGATGAAGAAAATTTAAAGGAAGCCCAAAGCAAACATGAGAAGCTATACCTCTATCAGAAATTTTCAATCATGAAAGAAAAGGTCACTATATCACTATATGGTGAAAAAGGAAATTTATTATGTATTATATAAATTTATTATATATTATTTTTACATTATATATTTTGTATCATATATATCATATATGTGATGTGTGTATATGTATATGTATATACAATGCTGGAACATTTAGTTACACAATGAAAACATTATCTAAAAGTAAATAAGTTTCTTTCATCAATGTAGAGTGCGGTGGTTTGCATGAGAAATGTGCCCCTTGGGCTCACGTATTTGAACACCTGATTCCCAGTTTGTGACATTGTTTGGGCAGCTTATGGAAGCTTTGGGAAGTTCAGACTTGGTGAAAGGAGCATAACACTGGGGATGGGCTTTGAGTGTTCATAGCTTCACCCCACTTCCTAGTTCTTTCTGATTCGAGGGTGAGGATAAAAACATGCTGGGCCAGCTTCCTGCTCATCCCACCAAACTTTCCTTACCTGTTCCCACACCCTCCTCACCATGATGGACACTATCCCTCTGGAACTGTAAGCCCAAACAAACTCTTTCTTCCCTAACTTCATTATCTCAAGAGTATTTTCTCACAGCCACAGAAAGTAACTAATAAAGTCACATGGTTATCCAGATGAAAGAAAGAATCTCAAGATATCAAAAGGAGGAAGGGTAGGAGAGAGGGAGGGAGGGAAGGAGGGAAGGAGGGAGGGAGAGAAGGAAGGAGGGAGGGAGGGAGGGAGGGGAGAGAAAAAGGAACCTTGTAGTTAAACTTCATGAGACTGCCGAGTGAACCTGACAAATACAGAGAATTTCATCCAATGGCTGCAGAATATGCATTCATAGCAGCAGCAGACAAAAATGCATACAGAACAAGAAAGACATAAATCCTGGTAGGCTACACAAGTCTCAACAATTTCAAGAGGTTGAAAATCAGTATCTTCTATTTTTACAATGGGATAAAACTAGAAATCAACAGGAATTTTAGAACGTGTACAAAAACAATTAACTCTTGAATGACCAATTGATTGATGAAAAAAATCAAAACAAAAAATTTTAAGTTCTTGAAACAATAAATCATATCAAAATCTATGTGTTACAGCAAAGGTGGTAATAGGAGATAATTTTATAGTTAGTACCTACATAAAAGGAAATATTTCTCCATCTTGGATGATGGAGGGAATCTTGAGCCCACTCCCCTCTCTGAGGACCTCCAGATAGTTAGTGAGTACTGGTCCATGGAGAGTGATTTTCAATAGTAGCGTACCCACTAGTAAGTTACCCATGCTCCTGTAACTAACCCATCTCCCACACTCAGATAAGCTACACTGACTCACTGTCACACAAAAACAAAAATACAAAATTTTAAAGGCATAAAAACAGAAGGGGGATTAACTAGTGTAATGAATTATATGAGAAAATTACAGACCACCATGCTTTTCAAGTAAATTAGGAATAGCGAGAGTCCTTCATTTAGCCAGCAACTAAGAGCAAGCCGCTGTCTGAGAAATTCTTAGTGCTAGAGTCCAGGGCACAGCATTCTGAAAGGCAAAGAGCATAGACCGCAGTGACATCATCGATGCCAAGCATAGGTCAGAATTACCTTGAGAAGCAGTTATTTTGGTTACTTAGCAATTATTTTGGTTGTACATCCTGGAGTAGTTTGGGTTATGCATCTGGACTGTCCTCAGGGTCATGGACAGTCCCACATGTGCTATCAAGGTGAGTGTGCCTGGGGTTTTTATTTAGGGGGGGATATCTAGGAGTGAACCCCCAGGAAGTTACAAAATAGTATCAGAGCAGGAACAGGGCAAGATGGCATTACCTCAGCCACTTAACCAGAAAGAAGAAGGGATGCACGGGGGTGAGAAGGAGACAAGAGAGAATATGGTTAAAATGTGTTACACATACAACATTTAATGGAATATTCCAAATAACCTTATGAAATAACTTAAGAAATATTAACAAGTCAAACTCAGAAGTAGTAGAAGAAAAGAAATAAAGAAGCTCAGGATAAAAGTAAATCAAATAAACCAACTCCCCGGCTGGGGATATAGTTCCTCTGGTTTACTGTGCTTGTCTGGATCCCACGAAGCCTTGAGCTCTGTTCCCCACATAGACCAAGTGAAGTGTCACACACCTTCATCTCAGCCCCTGGGAGATGGAGGCAACAGGATCAAAGATGAAGGTCTCCTCAGCTGCGCAAGACCTTGTCTCAAAACAACAAAACAAAAAAAAAAATACTAAAGATCAATGAAATTAAGACTTGGAATTTTTTTAAGAAATAAAATTGGTAGTCATTTTTTGCTAGACTAAGAAAAAGAGAAAAGATCCAAAAGAATCTGAGATTAAAACAGATGTTAAAATAATATACAGGAGTTGGAGAGATGGCTCAGAGGTTAAGAGCACTGGCTGTTCTTTCAAAGGTCCTGAGTTCAGTTCCCAGCAACCACATGGTGGCTCACAGCAATCCATAATGAAATCTAATGCCCTCTTCTGGCCTGCAGGCATCCATACAGAGAGAATACTGTATACACAATAAATAAAGACCTGTCTTAAATATATATATATATACAAAATACAAAAGCTTTAGGCAGCATCTTGGTGTGGTCCCAAGGTACCCCCAACCCTACTTCTTCCTGTCACCCCTTTCAGTCTCTTCTTCCAGCCCATCTCCAGTCCTTTGTGACTCTGCCAACCCACCGAACATCTCTCTACTAGGGACCCAGAGCTGCCACAGAAGGCTGGGACTCAGGTAGGAGACCTTCATCCTCCTTCTGGTCCTCCATTTCAGCCTCTCCAGGCTTACCCTTATTCCTGCTACAGCCTGCCTGCCTGAGCCCCTTCTACCAACCTACCTCCATCACCCTGGGACTCTGCCTCTGGGTGTGAACCTGCGGTTCCCCTGGTTCTTCCCCACCAGCCTTCCTGGTCTTTTTACCTGCCTCCCTGAAGAACAGTATCTAAAAGAGGGTCCCACACCCACCACACTTGGCCAGGACCCATTGCTGCTCTTGAACAGTCATTACCACAGCCATCACACTTGTCCAGGGCTCAGATGGTGCAACAGCAACCAAAAAATGGAATGCCCACCCAAGAAAAGGTGAGATCAGATATCTCCATCATCAGGAAACACCTCAAACATAGTAATGCCAGATGCCTAGATTCCAGCACAAGAACACAAACATGCACAAACAAGACCATATGCCTCCTCCAAAAGCCGGCAGCCCTATTGTATAAGTACTGTGAAAAGCATTTTAGCCAAAACACCAAAGAATATCTTCAGAATAGGAATCATGAATATGGTCAAGAACCTCAAAGAAGTTATGAGTAAGGACTCTGAAAACACAAACAATTGAATGAAAGAATGAAAACAACTTGAGACATAAAAATAGAATTTAACAGAGAATTAGTATCACCTAAGTAACCTCAAACTGAAATAAAACTGTAAGGGGAAAAAAAAAACCTCAGGATTTCAAACGAAAACCTCAGAAGTAAATCTCACCAACAGATTATGACATGGAAGAGAGAGGTTCAGATCTTGAAGACAAAGTAAAAGAAATGGGGAGCTCAGCCAAAGAAAATGTTAAATCTAAAAAACAAATCTAGACACTGGTGGCAGGGCTGCAGGTGAGTCTGCCCCAGAGGTCATGAGAGTGGGAGAGCTGGTCCTGCCCTTCACCAGCTGAAGCTCTTGAGATAGCGGGCCCTGCATCTTGCCTTGGCAGCACAGTAGAATTGGCCCTGGTGGCAAAGGTTCTCGTGAGCAGGAGGACATGAGCAGGAGAGTTGACCCTGCCCCTTGCCAAGTGCAGCAAGGGCACTACCCAGGGCAGTGCTGGAGAGCTCGCCCTGGTGGTCCTGGCACAGGAGAGCTGGCAGGATGACAAACTCAGCTACCTCCCAGGCCCACATCCAGGGCTTTCAGTTGACCCACCCTAACATAATTTACCCCATCTATGGTCTGATGGAGTGTGTGAAAGAGCCAGTCCTGCAGATCCAAAGCTGCGGGATCTCCCTGACACAGGACAACAACAGGATACCTGAAAGGAGTCCCTCTGAGGATCCAGTATAGATGGTGTAGCAGAAGAGAGGCCTCAAACCAGACCAAAGACTCTTTGCAATGAACATTTGCAAGTAAAGACATGTGGACAAAAGGGTCAGCTGTAACACACTACAGCTTCCATGATAAGATTTTTTATTTTATTTTATTTTGTGGGGGTGGTTGCAAAGGCAGAGGGCAGATATGAAGGGAAGGAAAGATGAGTTGGACTGGCATGCATGATATGAAATTCACAAAAAAAACAAAGTTTATTAAAAAAACTAAAATTTAAAAAATTAGACACAAACATTCAGAAAATCTAGGACACTATGAAAATACCAAATGTAAGAATAATAGGAGCTCGGGTCAAAGGCACAGAAAATATTTTGAACAAAATCTCAGAAGAAAATTTCCCCAATCTAAATAAAGAGATGTCTATCAAATACAAGAACCATACCGAACACCAAATAGACGGGACCAGAAAAGAAATTCCCCTGCAACACATAATAATCAAAACACTAAATGTGCAGAGAAAGAAAGGGTATTAAAAGCCTCAAGGGAAAAAGATAGACTGCATATAAAGGCAGTCCTAACACTCCACAAATTAGTCCACAAAATAGAAACAGAAATAGAAATATTGCACATATGTGTGCATGGTACAACCTCATTGAAGCTACTACATCTTAGAGACATGCTTTGAGAGTTTTATAGCTGTGGTCCATTTCCAGGTCATTCTCCGTGCTTCCTAGTCACACTCTGAAGATGTGAGCTCTCAGCCTCCTGTTCCTGCTGCCTTGCCTGTTGCTTGCTGCCATGCCTCCTTGCCCATGATGGACTCTTATTTCTTTATAACTTCAAGCCAAAAACTCCTTATATAAGATGCCTTGGCCATGATACTGTATCAAAACCACAGAAAAGTAACTAACACACTTATTGTGGCATAGAACACTAGAAGCTATCTTTTCGTTCCAGTTTGTGCCTTGTATCTTTAAGCACTGAAAAATCCATTCACCATGGTCTTCCTAGGCACTGGCAAGCACTATTCTGTTCTTTGAGATTAACTTTCTTTAATTTTCACAAGACAGAGCATGATTTTGTTTTTTTGTTCTTGACTTATATTTTTTGACACAATATCATCTCATTCTATTTATGTTGCTGTGACAGGATTTCATATTTATTGTAGAATGCTATCCTGTGTTTATAGGGAATATTTTCTTCATCGTCATCCATCAGTACGTTCATTACGTAGTTTATGTTGCCATGATAAAACATGACCAAGGCACCTTATAGAAGGAAGAGTTTATTTGGGTTTACAGTTCCAGGGGAGTAGGAGCCCATCATCACCAGCATAGCAACAGACCTGGTGGCAAGAACAGGAAGCTGAGAGCTCACATCTTCAAACTGCAAGCAGGAAACAAAGAGCAAACTGGAAATAGAATAGGACTATAAAACTCTCAAAGCCCAACTCCCCAGTAACATACTTCCTCCAAAGAGGCTGGGTTTATTGCTGTGAAGAGACACCATCACCACAGCAACTCTTATAAAGGCAAACATTTAATTGTGGCTGGCTTACAGTTTCAGAAGTTTAGTCCATTATTATCATGGCAGAAAGCATGGCAGCCTGCAGGCAGACTTGGTGCTGGAGGATCCCAGAGTTCTACATCTTGATCCTCAGGCAGCAAGGAGTGACTGTCTTCCACAGGCAGCCAGGAGGAGACTACCTTCCGTACTGGGTGGAGCCTCAGCATAGGAGACCTCAAAGCCTGCACAGTGACACACTTCCCCCAGAAAGGGCACACCCCCTTCAACAAGGCCACACTTCCTCATAGTGCCACTGCCTATGGCCAAGCATCGAAACATGACTCTATGGGGACCATACCTATTGAAACCACCACAAAGGCTATGCCACCTAAAGCTCCCCAAACAGTGCCATCAACTGCAAACCAAGTGTTCAGATATGTGACCCTATGAAGGACATTTCTCATTCGAACCACTATGTTCCACCCCCTGACTCCCATAGGCTCATGGCCATACCATTAGGCAAAATACACTTAGTCCAACTTCAAAAGTCTCCATACTCTTTACTGTCACAACACTATTTAAAAGTCCAAGGTCTCTTCTGAGACCCAAAGCAATGTCTTCATTGTAACCTATTTTAAATAAAGCCAATTCCAACCTTCCAACATAAAATGGCACTGAATATATATTACCAATCCAAAAGGGAGGACTGGGGGCATAGTGAGGAAATACTGGCCAAAAGCCAGCCTGAAACCCAGCAGAGCAAACTCTAAATCCTGTAGTTCCACTTGGTGTCAAAGAGCTTAGATGGCTCTGTCTGTATATCTTTTTTGCTTGTAACATGCATATCTTTCTTGGGATGGTTACCCCTAGATGCAGTTCTTTGTGACAGATGTCTCACCACTCTAGCATCTCTAATATTTTGGGATCGCCACTGCAACCCAGGCTTCACCTTCACAGCTTCATGCAATACTCTTTCAAGACCTTTTGCCCTCTCATGGCTTTTGTGTTGGATAGTTTTAAGTCAACCTTGACACAACCTAAAGTCATCTGAGAGGAAGGACCTTCAGTGAAGAAACTCTCTCCATAAGATAGGGCTGTAGGCAAGCCGGTAGATCATTAGTGATTGATGGGCAAAAGCCCAGCCCATTGTGGGTGGTTCAATTCCTGGTCCTGCGTTCTAGAAGAAAGCCAAGTGGAGCAAGCCAATAAATAGCACCCCTCCATGGTCTCTGCATTAGCTCCTGACTCCAGGTTCCTGCCCTGTTTGGGTTCCTACTCTGACTTCCTTCAGTGATGAACAGTAATACGGAAGTATGCGCCAAATAAACTCTTCCCTTCTCAACTTGCTTTTGGTTGTGGTGTTTCATCACAGCAGTAGTAAGCCTGACTAGGACAACCTTCATGCACGGATCTCTGCCTCATGCTGTCTGGCCTCAGTGGTTCCATAAAATCATGGAGGAAGAATCCACCGCCCCTTTATTCTTACGTCCTTCAGACTTCTAAAGGCAGCACCACATAGATAGTGCTGCCAAGTTCACAGCCAGCTTGGAGTGGACAATACCCACTTTGAGTCCCACCAACAGCAGTGGTTTGGGGTTTTTTTTGTTGTTGTTGTTTTTCAGTTGCTTTCTAACAGCAAAAAATGCCTTAGGCTTTCTTTGACAGTTCCAAAGCTTATCTGGTGGTAGGTCTTGCCCTGAGGAAACCCTTCTCTTTATTCCAGTGCCAAGCAGGCCTCTCCTTAAAGGCACTAGTCTCCTTAACAATTAAAGCCCGCCCTCAGTGGCATACTTCCAACAGCGAGGGTGCGCTGCCTAACCCTCCCCAAACGGAATCAACTGGAGACCAGGGGTTCAAACGCCTGAGACTGTCAGGGACAGTCTCATTCAAATCACCACGTTAAGGTGACTATAATTAACAGTTAGCTGAGTATTTCAAAATAGCTGAGAGAAATTTTGGGTTGTCTCCATGCAAAGAAATGATGTGTAAGGTAAAGATTTGCCAGCTTCCCTGATCTGCTCATCTCACATTATGTTTCTTCTTTGAAAGTCAAATTGTTCTCATTAGTATGCACAGTTACTGTGTATAATTAAAAATAATATTTGGGGACAGCATGATACCTTTGTAGGTTGTAAGCACTTGCCACAAAAGCCAAATGACACTGTTTCCAGTTCCAGAACCTATATGAAGGCACAAAAAGAGAACCAACTGCACAAAGCTGTGCCCCAGCCTCCACCCGTACACCATGACACACATACACTTTTCTTAACAATGATTGTGCTCAGAGAGGACCAATCATAGCCTTTAGTGGTGCAGCCACAGAGCCTAGAGAAATTTCATCCCTCTGTGCCAAGAACCGCATATGTGAGTTGATCAGGGTCATGCTTCCAATCTTTATGTTATAGGACCGTGACACTAACTGAGGCTGCAGTATCATTGTCATCTCCACCCTGGGAGAATTCCTCTCTGCCCATTGGTTACCTGGGTACCTCCTTTCAGAATTCTCAAACTGCCCCTTTTTCAATGACATGTCCCTGAAGGATTTTTCCAGTACCTATGTCTCAGTCGGTGTTCTATGACTGGGACACCATGACCACTTGGCACCTCTTAGGGAAGAATTTAATTGGGGCTGGCTTACAGTTTCAGGGATTTAGCCCAATGTCATCCTGACAGGGAGAATAGCGGCATGTAGGCAGACATGGTGCTGGAGAAGTAGCTGGGAGACCTACATCTTGATCCACAGACAGCAGGAAGAGAGCCATTGGCCTGGCTTGTGTTTCTGAAACTTCAACGCCCACCCCGCAGTGGCACACCTCCTCCACCAAAAGGCCACAGCTCCTAATCCTTCTAGGTAGTGCCACTCCCTGGTAACTAAGCTTTCAACTGTATGAGCCTATGGGGGCCATTCTTATTCACACCACCACAACCTGATTCTGTTCAAGAACAAAAGACCTTCCCATAATATAGAGCCTACACTCTTCTCATAACTTGTAAATAGTCATGACCCTTAGAGTGTCTCAGGCCAGGCCTTATTTTACATTAAAGCTTTAACAACATAGCTTTTATGTTACGGTAAGGCGAGCTACAGTGGACTTCAGACGTAAACACCCTCCTACCCGCTCTTTCCCAGCGTCCCCCACATTCAACTCTGCCAGCTTTAAATCATCCCCACACACCCTGCTCACGTACCTGCCAACATCATCACGGTCTGAATGCAGCCAGCAGCTGTTTATTTACAATTAGATCTGCCAGCTGGAAAGCAAACATTCTACGTTACCAAATCAATCAATGCTGCTGAGGGAGAAGGGAGAGAAACAAGTAGGTACAGCATGAAATGGAGGGCAGGAACGCCGCATGAGGCCTCAGCTGTCCTTGCCCAATGCCAATAGCTGTTCTCGGCACACAGAATTAATATCGCCATGGCATATGATCCGCTGTCTTCGGGTCACAGCTTCGGCTTCTAAGAAATACAACCTACAATGAGGTGCTAGCCTTCAATTGATGGCATTATCCTGTCCCAGGGAAGGATCTCTGCAATGGGCAGGGTTTGTGGCCAACTCTGCATTTGTCACATTTATTTTCTCTCTTATTCAAGTTCCGATTACAGGTGAACCACACATCTTGGAAATGGCACTTCAAAGCAATATACTCCCAGGTGTGTGGCATTGAGACACGCTTACATATGCGTACTTGAGAACACAATCTCAGTTTTGGAATTGAGTGTGTATGACAGTATCTCACCACATAGCCCAGGTTAGCCTCGAACTCATAATCCTTTGACCTTAGCTTCCAGATGTGAATGATCAACTCCTCTTCATGGCCAATTTGCGAGTCATTTTCCAGCACCTGTCTAGGTGTTGCCTGGTGTTTATGGCCTTGATTTGGAGGTTAATGCACACAGCTCAAATTCAAGTCTATCTGCCTGGATTGTCCCTCTTAATTAAGAAGACTGTGGGAACTAACCTTCAACAGGGTGGCTTTGGCTGAATGCTCAAATTGGAGCTGCTTTTTGTTTATGTGGTCTCTTTTGAGATGGGGTATAGAAAAATTAATTAAATTACATTGGGCATCATTTGTAGAAATAATTAACTAAATTATTAACCAGTATTTAGGTTATATTGAATTGGTTTGGCAGTTTTTAATTCATAGCCCACCATTATAAATGAGCACACAGACACCACATGGATTTTAACAAGACTTGGCCTGGATTGAGCAATCTTAGCCCATCTAAACTATCTCTTGATTCTATTCACCAAATATGACCCCTTATATACATACATCCCCTGGACTGCTATTCTACACACTAGGCCAATGTTCCAGGCCACTTGGAATGACGTTCTTTCCTCTAACCCATAGTGTGTGTCTTCCTTCCTACCCTTGGCTTCTTCTCTTGGAGGCTTTTCCTACCATGAACCTCTCTGCTTCAGAAGCCCACACCTTAGTCCCACCTATGTCTGTCTTTGCCCAATCTCAGGCCTCAGTATTAGTTCAACCAATCAGAGACAATGATTAGAAAACAAAGTAACAGACAGCAAGCAGGACCAATTAATTAACCTTTAGAATGCATAGCATCACCCCATCAATGGGGTCTCACTATGTAGACCTTGGATGGCCAGGAACTCACTGTGTAAACCAGGCTGGTTTCAAACTCAAAGATACCAGTCTCTGCCTCCCAAGCACTGGGGATAAAGACATGCACCACCTCACCCTGGACTAATGATCTTTTTTTTGTTGTTTTTTGGACCGAAGAAATTTCTTTGATTTTCCACTCTGACTTGGGAGGGGGTTAGTAATGGACAAAGGCCATAATGGAATGGCTACAAAACCAAATGGTGACTAAATATGATTTTTTACAACATATGAAACTCATTTCTGCAGATACCCTCTAGACCTCACTGAAGCTTGACTGGCAGGAAGTCCTGCCACTGCTCTGTTCTGGCCCTGGTGTTCGTGAACTTGAAAGTCGCATCTGTGTGTACAAGTTCCTGGCACAACCGTCACATAGGGTGTAAACATGGGAGCGTCTGGTAAAGCCTCTAATGTGGAGGTTCTCAACTTCTGGGTCATGACCCTCTTTGCAAACCTCTATTTCCAGAAAATATTTGCATAACTGTTCATAACAGCAGCAAAATTACCAACAAAAATAATTTTATGTCTGGGAAGTCACCACAACATGAGGAATTGTATTAAAGGGTCACAGAATTAGGAAGATTGAGAACCACTGCTCTAATGGGTTAGTGGAAATGCTGAACCCAACCTGCTGCAGAGCCCTCTGCCCCTGTTAGAGACTGACATTCAGCGGGAACAATTAAATCTTGGAAAGCCAAAGGAGGCAAGAAAAGACAGCTGAGGGCTTTGGGAGGACACATGAAACATCTCCACCAAGCAATAAGACAGGCCATTGGTGGTTCGGGAGCCTGCAGCACCAGCAGCATCTCATTTTCTCTGTCTAGGTTATGTGTTGAGCCACAAGCTCAACCTCCATTCACTCATCTCCAACGGGCTAAAAGGAGTCACCCACTTCTATTATATACCTGCTTAATGTAGCCGTCCAAGGGCTTATAAATTACGGAGTTCCCAGGAGGGCACACGAGAGGGTGCAGCTGAAGATCTCAACCTGCGGGTCGAGATCCCCCCTCCTTTGTGGGTCGCATACCAGATATTTACATTACAGATCACAACAGTAGCAAAATTACAGTTATGAAGCAGCAACGAAATAATTTTATGGTTGGGGTTCACTACGATTTGAGGAACTGTATTAAAGGGTCATAGCATTAGGAAGGTGGAGAATGTCACTTATGGCATAAGGAATGCTGGTGTGATACTTAAGCCGGGAATGCCTGGCCATGGGTGAGCTTAGGTAAGGCTCATCTGAGGAATGGCAGCCAGACTGTGCTGGAACTCCACAGGCAGGAGCGAATGAGCTGTCAACAGCATCTGACATCAATAAAAACCAACAACTGAATTGTTCAATAGTGGGGAGACTGTATGCTGCAGAAGACATAGCAGTCCTTAGCATCCCTTCATGGGACTAGATGAGAGCATGAGGAATTTGGAAATGAAGACTATTCCTTTAATGGTACATGTCAGCTCAGTATGACCTACTCGAAGGCATAATGTTCTAAGCCTTGCTTTCATTCCTGTTGCTATGTTTTGCTCCTGGAAAAACATCTCTTTCTCTAACCCCCATGTCCTCAGTCCACCCGCTCAGCACGACATGAACGCAACCTTATGACCCCGATTTCAGTGACTTGGCTGATGCAACATATATGAGTAATACTGACCAAAAAAGTCCTTGGGAAGGAAATAAAGTATTACATCAAACAGAAGGGCAAGATAACTTTCAAGTATAAGAACGGATGGGAGCCAGGGTAACGCTGGGGGGAAAGGGACAGTCTCCTCAGACCACCAAAACAGTGAGTCCAATCCAACATCTGGGTCTTATCGTTGGACTAAGGATTCAGTTTGCTAGATTGGGGTATATGCCTCTCCTCGAGAAGATTAGGGCTGGTTATCTGGTTAAGGTTCCCACGGAGGCTGCATGGGATCAGGGAACTCCCCAACACTAGTAGCAGGAGGCAGTGTTGCCGATGCTAGGCAAGTGTTAACAATGACAAGCCACCAGCTACACGTGACAATGAGATGGAGCTCTGAGCAACTCTATGCCAGGGTCAGCTCTTAAAAGTCAGTCAAAGCCACATAAGGCAATGCTCAGCCATAAACCCAGGATTCGAAAGGAGGATGCAGGAAGACCCCCAAATTAAAGGCAATTTGTCTCCAAAAAGAAGAAGAACAAGTTGAGCCATTGATTCTTCATAGTATGAGAACATCCTCCGCTGCCTGCATTTTCACAGGGAACATCAGCTGTTAGTTCTTGCTGTGCACTGAACATCTGCAACTTTCCACAATTCGCACATTGTGACTCTGTCTTTGGTGTGGTGGCGCAGAGAAGGGCCTGCGAGATTGCATTCGGAGGCAGTACTCTCCTGGAGAGCATTAAGTGGCCCTGATTTCCTCTCTTTTTCATTATTAGCATTTGGCCATTGGACACAATGATGGATTTTGCTGTGGCATTTCATGTATGCCATCATGTGCTATGTTCACAGTCTCACACACCCTCATGGTGATTTAAATGATAAACAAGTTTGAGACATCTAAACATGTGGTTCCCAAATGGTGGCATTGTTTGGGTGAGTTTAGGAAATATGTCACTGGGGCAGCCTTTGAAAATGCTACTCTAGTTTGCCCCCTCTGCTTTGGGCTTGTGGTTCAAAATGTAGAATCTAGAAGCCTGCTGCTCCAGCCACCGTGTCTGCCGCTTCGTCTGATGGTGATGAGGCCTTATCCCTCTGGAACCAATCATATTACAGGACTAATATGCAACTAAAACACCTGCATCCCCAAACCAAGGAAGCTTATTTGCCCATTCACTATGCCTGGTCACAGCAAGAAGATGGCGGTATGCAATCGGCATTTAAGGCAGTGGTTCTCAACCCTCCTAATGCCGTGACCCTTTAATACAGTTCCTCATGTTGTGGTGACCCCCAACCATAAAATTATTTTCATTGCTGCTTCATAACTGTAATTGTGGTACTGATGTGTATCATAATGTAAATATCCGTGTTTTCTGGTAATCTCAGGCTTAGGCGACCCCTGTAAAAGGGCCATTCACACCACCACCCCCAAAGTTCGTGACCCACAGGTTGAGAACCACTGCTGTAAGGGCAAACTCATGAAAGTGCCCATGTGCTGGTGGTCTTCTCAGAATTCTTGGCCTCCAGAATCAGCAGAGGCATATCCATTGTTCATAAGGTACCTACCTTAATACACTCTCTGACAGGAATCCATAATCACTCAATCTCCATTCTTGCCCCTTGTCACAGACAGAATCAATCAGAATTACTAGGAGATTAAGACAAAGCTACAGGAAGAATCTCGGAAGCATGGGGGCAGGGAGACATCTTCAACTACATCAGCTTTCCGCCATAGTACATTCTGCAACGGTGGGTATGCTCTATATGTATGCTATCCAAAAAAACATGTGCTGCTAAAGGGCTGAATCCATCCCATCCCAATTAATTTAATTCAAGTGCAAGCTAAGTAACCAATTATGAGTAGCACCATACTGGACAGTGAGAGGAGATCCTCAGATACTCAAGAATTCTTTGTTTACCTGGACTCTGCTCCACACCTAAGTGATGGGGGTTGGGGGTCAAAGCTGAGTTATTTGTCCCTCCGGGGAAATTATCACTAACCCTGTACCAGTTACAAAAGTGTGGCCATAAAGGCACATTGCAGTTAAATGATTTGTACTTGTACCAGGTCACCACATACCAAACACATGCGAGCATGCACTCACAGCCTAGGATATCCTGAGTGCCGTCCCTGGCTCTCTACAAGTGTGTATCCATTCAAATCCACTTTTCTTTCTAGTTTCCCAGAAGAAAAGGAGTTAGTCTCAACACCCCTATTTTCTTTCCAATTTTAATGTCATAATTTCCTTTTTTTTTAATGTTTGTGCTGTAAAATGTAGAAGCAGCAAGGACTGTAAACATAAACGGTTCCACAGTCCAAGCCAGAAAATGAGAGAATAAGGAAAACTTGACCTGTGGGGGGGGTTTCAAAGAGGTGGGACACAACCCACCCAGTCATATGAAGCCCATCACTCAATACTCTAATTTTCAAAAACATTTCAGAGGTCATTTCATTTTTGGCATCTAAAGCAAAGAACAGAATGCACCCACCACCAACGTGTGTTGCAGACTGGCCCAGATCCCACATGTCTAAGGCCCTGGAGACTCAACCCCCCTGCCTTTTTGAGTGACCTCCTCTGCTTCATCCCTACCTCAACCCAATTTTCTGACCTCCTCTGCACCCCCAAATTACTCCAGATCTTAATCTATGTTCTTCCACTGAGTTATAACCACACCCTAAATGTATATTTATAGGCTCCCTTCTGTACCCCAAACACAACTCACCTCGAAATGTCAAGTGTTAGATCAATCTGTCACCCTGCAGTGATAGCAAATCTGGCTTTGATTCTAATCACTGGAACAGAGAGAAAAATCACCGTGACTTCGAACGAAAGGTCATTGGCAAGTGCCCCACCTCTCATTCATCATCCGTGATTCTGTGAGGAGAATCAGAGTATAAGGAGATGAAAGACTTCTGTGCAATGTGTGTTTTGTGAAAAAGAGATTCCTACTTAGATAACATCGGCTCCAACAGAAGGGCAGAAAATTCTAAGCGGACAACAAGGCACAGCCACAAATACTATTGCAGTAAAGCATGATAACCACCAGGTGGCAGCATTGTAACACTAAAGGAACTCTGACCTTAAAATTGAGGTCTGTTTATGAAAAAATGTCTCCGTCCGATGTTAAATCAATCTACATGCTTTCTACATCTCATACCACATGTTTTCTTTATGATTTTTAACAATTATTACTTGAATTTATTGTCAACACTGCTTAAGCCATTCATTCTGAAGCAGGCCATCCCTGTTTAAAACGCTCAGTTACTAACAGTATTTGGAGTACAAAGAGGATTGAAATTACCTAGGAAATATTTTAATGAAATATTCTTCATTGTTATTAGCCTATTTATTGGCACATGGGGATGCCATATGTGTCATTTTTGTAATGGAAGTCCTAGAGATGATTTGCAGTCTAGAATCTCCAACAGTACAATACAATAGAGACTGGAAAATAAGCAAAAAAAAAAAAAAATCTACTTTAAAATACAAGAGTTGGGCTGGGAGTGTATCTCAGTGACAGAGCTTTGCCTAGTATGTGCAAGACCATAGGCTGGTCCCCAGTGCTACAAATAACTACAGAAATACACCTTGCCTGCAGTGGAAACCCCACCTCAGTGCAGGACTCACTGTGATGCTCACAAAGGCCTGCCCATCGGAAGCCCAAGCCTCTCCTCCCATCTCTTTCACCCTCTCACCAAGGTCTCTGTCCACCATGGTAAACTGTTTCATCACAAATTTGAAACAAAGTATTTTCCCATTGGAACTATACTTTTGTAAGTGGCTGTGGTGGTTTGAATGAGAATGAGCCATACATAGGCTCATATGTTTGAATGCTTGGTCACCACGGAGTGATACTGTTTGAGAAGGATCAGGAGGCGGGGTCTTACTGGAGTAGGTGTGGCTTGTTGGAAGAAGCGGGTACCTGGAGTTTGGCTTTGAGGTTTCAAAAGCCCACACCAAGCCCAGTCTCTCTCTCTCTCTCTCTCTCTCTCTCTCTCTCTCTCTCTCTCTCTGCTGACTGCCTGCAGATGAGGATGCAAAGCTCTCAGCTACTGCTCCAGCTCCATGAAAGTCTGCCTCTCACGAGTCCCCAAAACATGTTTCCCTCTCACAAACAAAATGCCTTCATTTTATCCCAATAGTCTCATTTACACTTGTTCTTCAATCCAAAGTCCATATTAGACATATCTGGGACCTTGTCAGCCTCCATCTCTAAAATAGCTTTGGGGGAGTCATTCCTTTTTTTTTTATTTTTAAGATGTACTCATTTTATTTCTGTGTGTTTTGGAAACATGTATGTTTGTGTGCCACATGCATGCTTGGTGCCTGCAGAGGTGAGAAGGAGACATCCAATCCACCAGAACTGGAGTTACAGATAGTTGTGAGCCACGATGAGGGTGCTGGAAATCAAAACTGGTCCTCTGCAAGAGCAACAAGTGCTCTTAACATCTGAGCAATAACTCCAGCCCGTGGGCTGAAAATTTGACCACATTCTTTACTACCTTGTAACGAGGCTGGTCTTTCTTCCGGTTTCCAATGTTGATGTCTTCATCTCTAGGATGTCATGATTCAAGAGAACAGCCTTCATTCATATTTCTTTTTATTTTTGAGGGGAGGGTCTCCAGGAACCCAGTCTGACCTCAAATTCACTATGTGAATGACCTTGAATTCCTGATCCTCCTGCCTCACCTCTCAAGTCCTGGAGTTACATCTGCACCATTTCTAATTTATTTGGTCCTCGGGAATCAAAGATAGGGCTCTGCGAATGTCAGACCAACACTCTGTCAACCCAGCCACAAACCAAGACCCTAATTCTTCATTCCTACGAGCATGCTGTATGATTATTTAGATGAACTCTAGGAAAGCTGAGGGTTTCCCTACAGGTCCCTTCTATCCCTCACCAGCACTTCCATTAATGTCTATTGACAGCAGTGCAGGCTTTTCCCATCAGGCATTACAAAAGTATTCCAACCACTACCTAGTTCTTGTTCCAAAGCCATTTCCATTTCTTAGGGATTTGTTACAATAGCAGCTCACTTCTTGGTACCACTGATTCTTGCCACTTCTGTTGCTGTAACAAAATATACCTTGCTAATTTACAAAGAACAAAAAAGTAGATGTGTATTTCTTCACAGTTACGGAGGGTAGGAAACCGAAGATCAGGACAACAGAGGTTTCTGTGTCTGGCAAAGGTCACTCTCTGCTTCAATGGCAGTGTGTGCCCTTTGCTACATCCTCACACAGCATAACAACATGCCCCTCCTGCACTGTTGTTGTTCTAGAAATAGAACTCAAGCATGACAGACAAGTGCTCTTTCACTGGGCTATATTCCCAGCTCAGGCTTACTGTCTTATAACAAAGGGACCACTATACCCATTGGTGGCATCTCAATTCTCATGACTTAATCTCTGTACTGGCTGGTTTTCTATGTCCACTGGACACAAGCTAGAGTCATCAGAGAAGAAGGAGCCTCACTCAGTTGAGAAAATGCCTCCATAAGACCTGGCTGTAAGGCATTTTCTTAATTAGTGATTGATGGACAAGGGCCCAGCCCCTTGTGGGTGGGGCCATCCCTGCACTGGTGATCCTATGTTCTGTAAGAAGCAAGCTGAACAACCCATGATAAACAAGCCAGTAAACAGTACACCCCAACACCCCCACCCATGGTCTTTGCATCAGCTCCTGTCTCCAGGTTCCTGCCCTTTTTCAGTTCCGGTCCTGACTTCCTTCAGTGATAAATGGCCATATGGAAATGTAAACCAAATAAACCCTTTCCTCCCCAGCTTGCTTTGTTGTCTTGAGGTTTTGTCACAGCAATAGAAACCCTAAGACAATTCCCTGCCTCTTTTTTTTTTTAATTTATTTTGATTTCATGTGTTTTGCCTTCATATATGTCTATGTGAGGGTGTCAGATCCCCGGGAACTGGAGTTACAGACAGTCATGAGTGGGTACTGGGAAATGAACATGGGTCCTCTGGAAGAGCAGACAATGCTCTTAATCACCAGCCATCTCTCCAGCCTCAATTTCCTGCCTCTTGCTTATTTTTTTAAGAAAGGGTCTCAGACTCATTATGCAGCCCAGACTGGACTCAAATGTGAGCTCCCCATGCCATGGCCTCCGAAGCATTGGGAATAAGAAATGAATCTTTAGATTCACCTTGATGATTAACTTTCAGCATACAAATTTTGGAGAGAGATTTTCAAACCACAACAAAGGTCCTCATTTTGTTGTTATTGAGAGAGGTCTCACCGTGTTACCCAAACTGGTCTCAAAGCAAAGCGTTCAAATGATTCTCCTACCTCAGGCTCCAGATTAGCTAGGACTATGAAGTGTGCTATGATTCATTCACAGCTTTAGGTTTTTTTTTTTTTTTTTTTGGTTTGGGGGAGTTTTTTAAAGGGTCAAAATAACATTCAGTGCCTCTTTGCTTGCTGGTCCCTTCCCCCTTACACAATTCCATGGATTAAATCCCTTGCCTTTGCACTTGTGAATTTATCATTGGGGAAGGTGGTATAAAGCCAGTGAGGTGGGGGGTAGACTTCCTCTGTTTCATCCTGAGGGTTTATCCCCAAAGTAACCCATCCCAAAATGGAGGGCAAGTCTTCCCCACCTCCATTCTGAATGGCCATTCTAAGTCCTGACAGCCTGAGAGTAACCAGTTTTACCCCCAACTCCAGCTGTCATGACATCAGAAATAAAATTCTCGTAAATAAACAAATACCCTAGTACAAGTTCAGTCCTGTTGCATTGTAAAGAATTGGCTTAGAGACTTTCCATTTGAGAATTTTTTTTAAAAATGACATGGTGAATCACTGAGCTCCACAACACGTCCACTTGCACTATGAGACTTCTAGAAAGCTGGAAGGATGTAAGGAGCACTACACACACACACACACACACACACACATACCTGCACTAAACAGAGTGGCTGGTATCACGGATGCTTGGAGCTGGGAAGCCAGGCTTTGCCCCAGGGTGCAGGCCCTTTGGCACTATCCACCTCACCTACTCATGCTTTGAAGAATGGGGAGTTCTCTTTCCTCAACCTAAATATCCACTTAGTGGCCTTGTTTGCTCATCTTTTATATTATTTCATTTCCCCCTGAGAAAACTTATAGGGAATCTAGAGAACACATAAAAGAAGAAACAGCCAGGCGTGGTGGCGCACACCTTTAGTCCCAACATTCGGGAGGCAGAGGCAGGTGGATCTCTGCGAGTTCAAGGCCAGCCTAGTCTACAAAGTGAGTCCAGGGCAGCCTGGGCTACAAAGAGAAACTCTGTCTCAAAAAAAGGGGCGGGGGGAGAGAAGAAACAGAAAATCACATTCAGAAAAGCTAAGGCACATGCCTGGGGGTAGGCTATATAAACCAAAGCAGGCTTTCTGCAGAACAACCTGATAGCCTCTCTAAAGACAAGACTCTACCTCTAGGACACCATCCTGGGGAAATAACCATGACATCACCATCAACATCCCAAGGGACTCTCACTGGTGCATTTCACACCATGAAATGTCTAAATGTCTAATGAAAAATTAAACATTATAATACCAACAGTGTTGGTTGATAGTTTGCGTCAACTCACAGTGAAATTTGAAGCCTTTGATAAAGTTTGATAAAAAGCAGAAAACACTACTGAAACATGTTTGCTGCAATAAGCAGAAAAGGCAGGTTCAGAAATAGCCTGTGCGAGGAGTCTATTTCCATAATATATCCTGAAGGGCACATATAAACACAGGGCTGCCTCTGAGGTGCACAATAATGGCTGGCTCTGTATTTTCTCCCTTTTCTTATTTTGTTCTCATTTTTTTCTGTTTTTAAAAATAATATGTATTGTTACATACCAAAATATTTTGGACATAGACACAGTGAAGCCCAATTAATGATTCACTAAAGGCAATGGCCAAAAAAGGCAGGAAGTTTGGAACATCAAGGGCACACCAGCCTGAATGAGCAACAATAAAAGTAAAACTATGGCAACCACACATTCCAGAGAAGAAAGTTTCCAAGGAGAGAGCATTTCCAAGAAGGAGAAACCAAAGTCCGCAGCAGGGTGACAAGTAAGTTGCATACTGAACCAGGACAGTGTCAATAACCACATGAGGGGAGAAATTGCAGATAACATCCACTGAGCATCCACGATAATGATTTTGATGAAAAACAACAACAACAAACAAAAACCTCTTTATAGAAAGCAATGAAATGGGCCCAAAACTCTGGAGTTTTATAAATTGTGGCTCCCTGTCGCGTTGACCTCGACCAGCAAGAATGACGCAACTCACAAAAGCTCTTCTCAAGCAGTTTATTCAGGTCCCTTGAAAACAGTCTTCCGAATAATCGGGCAGACCCAACCCACAGGCTAAATACTATATGAACAGCCAATCAAGTAAAGCCACGTGGTGCTATCTTAGAGGCCCACGTATGCGGAAGCAAGCCAGATCAGCAGTTTTAACCAAATATGGACTTGTTTACCACCGAGAGCGCTCACCATCGGGCTGGTGGAAGGCGGAAACCGGCGTCATCTTTAGGGCGTGGCATGTCGCAGCTCTCTACAGTTCCTCCTTTTTTGTTTTTTGAAAAAAATGTTGGTAGAAGTCCCTGGAAAGGCTTCGTAATCCCCATATCTGGGGATCTCACGGTGGGGCTGAGCCTGTAGGAGGGCGGTGCTCAAACTCTTACCCGTCTCTGGGTCAGCCTCCCCACTCGGGGCTGCCCTGTCTTAGGTGGCCGAAACTTACCCGTCTACTCTGTCATTGACTTGCCAGACCCTAACACCCATGGAACGAATACCTCAGTGGGCAGGGACTATGCTCAGTGAAGATTTAAGGCTTCATGGCAGCGAGCCATGCCTGAGGGGACTGGCCCGCCTCAATGGCGACAAGGGCCTGTATGATCATGACTGCATTATGCTTCTGTGTGGCTCTCATCTTGTAGATGCACCATAGGCAAACCAGAGAGGCTAGTATCATCAGTATCGCCAAAGAGCCTACGCCCGCCCACTCCTTAAGATGATCCATAGCTGTCTGTATCCAGGAAGTCAAACCAGTAGCCAGACTCAGATCCACCCGAGTGGAGTTGATGTGGATGATTGTCGCTCTCAGCTCTCTCATCTTATTTTCAAATTCAGCCGACCAATCCTGTAAGAGGAACTCTGACAATTGCCTAGACAGATTAGCAGCCTTTGTTAAATTTTGATACCGCACCGAAGTAACACACAAACCCTGCATTTTCCACTCACACCCCAACTGTGCTAGTTGCCAAAGAGAATCAATCTGTTCTTGTATTAAATCTATGCGTTGATTAACTATCATAAGGCCTCCTTTGAGATGAGAATTCATAGAGGTCTGAGTATCCAATGCCTGTGCTACATTGGCTGAGATGTTATTCAGGGCATTGGCAGTCTGTATAGAACTAGACAAGGCAATAGCTGAGGCAGTAGCCCCCACAGCAGCAATAGTGATGGCAGTAACAATAGCTGAAGTGATGCCAAAATCTCTGTTAAGCCTGAATAGCATCATGGTATTAGGGGTCTCTACAGGAACTGGTACATATCGAGGCATTCTAGTCACCACAGCCACAGGAAAGGCTGTGGCATTCCAGCACAGGGCATAAAAGCATGTGTACGGAGTGTATACTAACTTTTCTTTACCCAAGGATGCACTCCCATTACTTACAATCCACAGAAAAGGAGGCCAGAGACACACTGGCGAGGCTGAAAAGGTCTTGTTGCGGTAAGAATGAAACGAAGAATTCCAAGTACCAGAGCCACTACCGCTAGAAAAATCCAATTTGGTAGCGGACCCTAGGGAAAAATTACCTCTTTGATAAATTCCTCCCCCAAGCATAATGACAGGTCCCAAGTCCATGCAACTTCCATTTACCCCACACAAAAGCCACAAATCAAAAGAATTGGTGGCAGTCTGCTGAGGATCCCTAGTAGATATATCAAGCATTCCTGTACAAGACTTATTCACTATATTACTAATCATGGGGCTAAAGGAAAAATAATCTTGTTGAACCCAAACTGCTCTGCGCTCCTGACATCCAGTCCAGGAAAAAGGTCCTTCCTCTCCTGTGGATCCTCTACAAAAAGGTGCCCAGCGTGGCTGTCTGGGGGGGTCCTGGTCAGAGACTCGTGTGGGCCACCACCCCACAAGGCGAGAACCATTGCCCGAAAACAAACCACCACCCCTACCCCCCAAACCTCAGTTGTGGTAAAAAAATCTGCTGACTGCTGAGACAATTTAATGCATTCTGAATCATCTGATCTACTGAAGCTCATAAAAAAGCAGAGACTACCCTTCAAGCTGACATTTCTATTACCCTCTATAGGGCTTCTCTGATCATCAAAGGGAAGGCAGGGTAAGCCTAAGCTTCTATTACTGCTAAATAAGCGTGGAAACACAGTTGCATCATGTCTGACCGGCATTGTCTTTGGAAATATCGACAGGATCCCCCATCTCGGCTCGGTCATTCCTGACATCATCACTGCTACTATCACCAGGATCCCTAGGAAGGTCTTCATGACGAATCTTCCTCACAAGGCGTTCAGGCACCCACACTGGATCTTGTTGATCCTGAGGAAAAACACAAACAGATCCTCTCACCCATGTTAGCACGGGGTCAGGCCCTCGCCAAGAGCCTGTCAAAATATCCTTCCACTTCACCATGCCTTTAGGTGGACCATGGGAAGCCTGATGTCTGTCCGCTGCTGAGCGGCCTTGAGCATCCAAATTTTAAAAATTTAAAGTAAATAAGGCTAAAGACATTCTCTCCTTGGGGGTACGGCCTTGGCCTATTCCCCCTTTCTGTTTTTGCAAACATTCTTTCAAGGTGCGATGAGCATGCTCCACAATTCCTTGTTCTTGAGGATTATATGGTAATCCGTGATTAAGCTGTACCTCCATCTGGTTGCAGAAGGAGACAAAGGACTGAGCCGTATAGGCTGGTCCATTGTCCGTTTTCAGCTGTTGTGGTTTTCCCCATGCAGCCCAGGCTTCTAAGCAATGCCCTATTACATTGCGAGCCTTTTCTCCACTCATAGATGTAGCATGTATGATACCTGAGCAGGTATCCACAGATACATCAATTTATTTTAAGGTTCCAAACTCTGAAATGTGGGTAACGTCGATTTGCCAGATTTTGAGTGGCAGTAACCCTCTAGGGTTTACTCCCACACTGGGAGGATGATAATGAATCACACACTGAGGACAGTCCAAAACCACTTGTCTAGCATCTGCTCTAGATAAATGGAATTTCTGCTGTAGAGTTCTTGTATTTACATGAAATAATTGGTGAAACTGTCTGGCTTGGTCCAGGAATGAGCTCCAAAAAATGCATGTCATCCTGGTCCATTGATCAACTTTATCATTACCCTCACTTAATGGTCCAGGTAATCCTGTATGTGCTCTGATATGTTGAATATAAAAACACCTTTTTCTTTGCCAGATTAAAACTTATAACTCTTGTAATAAGGCACATACAGTACTACTATTCTTAATAGGACCTGCTAATTCTAATACTTTCACTGCGTTGACCACATAAACTGAATCTGAGATCAAACTGAATGCAAATTGACATCTTTTAAACACCTCAATTACTATTTTCAACTCTACTATTTGGGGGGAGCCCGGTTGAAATTGGCATAGCACGGGCTCTTGTCTTTCTATAAATAGGCTCCGCAGCCTGTCTTTGAGCCATCAGTAAAAACATTTGGTGACCCTTGAAGTGGTACTGCTGAAGTAACCTTAGGGAATATTACTGGGTGCTCTTTAAAAAATGATAGCAATGGATGCTTAGGATAATGGTTATCAATCACTCCTTCAAAGCTACATTGCAATATTGCCCAATCATCTACAGTGCCACACAAAATCTTAATTTGATGACTGGAATAGGGCACTATTATACCGGCAGGAGCAACTCTAAAAGACTGCAAACATTGTTGGATACCATTCAAGGCTAAAGCAGCAACTGCAGTGGGATAATGTTCTATGGACTTTTTTGGAGAAATCTTCGAATAAGTCCATAATAATGGTCCGTCCTGCCATAACAATCCTGTAGGTTGACCATAGGTGGCAAATATGCACAATGCAATGGGCTGTCCTTCCTGCCATCTCTTTAGGAAGGCACTCTGTAACCTTTCTTCCACTTTACATAAAGCTTTTCTTGCTTCTTCTGTTAATTGCCTAGGAGAATTAAGTGCTGAATCACCTTTCAAAATATCATATATGGATCTTATTTCATAATTTGGTAGCTTCAAATAGCCTCTTACCCAATTGATATCTCCTAACAACCTTTGAAAATCATTTAGAGTTTTTAAATTATCTTTTCTTATCTCAATCTTTTGAGGTATTATCTTTTCAGGTCCAATCTTTGCTCCTAAATAATTAACCACATTTTCCTTTTGAACCTTATCAGGAGCAATAAACAACCTTTTCTTTTTTAATAATTGAACTAATTCTTCATAGGCCTGATCTAACATTTGTTCACTCTTAGCTGTCAGTAAGATATCATCTATATAATGAACACATCTCAAATCTGGAAAATTCTTTCTCAAGGGAGCAATGGCTTCCCCCACATACAGTTGGCACATAGTGGGGCTGTTCGCCATGCCCTGAGGTAATACTACCCATTCAAACCGCTGATCAGGTTCTTCATGGTTACAGGATGGAACAGTAAATGCAAATCTCTCACTATCTTTGGCACACAAAGGGATGGAGAAAAAACAATCCCTTATATCTATAACTATTATGGGCCATGAGGCTGGCAAAGATGATAAAAGTGGCAAGCCGCGTTGCACTGGGCCCATGATCTGCATTTGTTGATTTATGGCACCCAGGTCATGCAACAATCTCCATTTTCCAGATTTCTTTTTAATGACAAAGATAGGTGTATTCCAGGGAGATACAGATGGCTTCATATGCTTTAAAGACATCTGTTCATCTATCAACTCTTTGGCTGCATTCAATTTTACAGAGGAAAGTGGCCACTGAGGAACCCATACTGGGTCCTCTGTCTTCTAAGTTATGGGAATGCCCTCCTCAGTGGCCCCTAGGAAAAACCCAGGCCCTGTCTCTTTTGTCTTTGCTGCATAGATATGGGACTCTTCCGCCCCTGCAAATATTTTCCTATTCCAAAGCCTGGAGCATATCCCATATCTTGCATCATACGTTGGGCTGAATCAGAATAGTCATTACTCAATTTAAATCCCATATCCTTTAAAAGGTCTCTTCCCCAAAGGGAGATAGGGAGCTCAAGTACATATGGTTGCATTTCTCCTGAGTGGTTTTCTTGGTCCTGCCACTTTAATAATCTTGCGCTCATATCTGGAGTCTTAGCATAACCCAGGCCTTGAAGTGTTTGAGAAGAGGCTTGTATGGGCCAACCTGAAGGCCAGTCTTTCTTTGCTATGATACTCCTATCAGTCCCAGTATCCAAAAGGCCCAGGATCCTTTTACCATCAACTTTTAACTCCAAGACAGGGCGTTGGTCCAAATCCAAGGAGAGAAAAGTCAGATCCGTGCCCGTGGACCCAAAACCATCTTTTCCTCTCTCTCTCGATCCCTTGCCGCATAGCGATCATGTAAGCTCGGCAAAATGACCAACTGAGCAATTCTATCTCCAGGAGAGATAGCTGTTATACCACGGGGGGAGGCTACCATGATCTTAACCACTCCTGTATAATCTGGATCTATAACCCCAGGATGGACAATAAGTCCTCTCAAGGCTGATGATGACCTCCCTAACAGCAAACCAACTGTACCAGGTTCAAGGGGTCCTTTAAAATCTGTTTCAATTAACTGGACCCCCATTTGGGGCGTTAATACGAGTCTGGTGGTGGAGCAGAGGTCCAATCCTGCTGAGCCTGTAGTGGCTCTCCACGGTCTCTCGGATGGCGGAGGGTTGGCCATCTCTCTTGATTCTGTTCTTTGTCCTGATTCTCTACTGCCCCATATATTTGTGGGCCCTGGGGTCATGGGCCCCGCTGTCCGTTTTTTGGACGAGCGCCACCATAACCTTGAGTCAAAGGCTAGCCATGGATGTCTGTCACTGAACGGCATTCATTAGCCCAATGGTTCCCTTTTCTACATTTTGGGCATAACCTCGGCTGCCTGGGGTGTTGTGCACTTCCTGTACTGTCTGTACTCCTTCCCTTGGGGCATTGTCTTTTAAAGTGTCCCATCTTGCTGCACTTAAAACAAACTCCTGGACTTCCTCCACCTTTTCTGGTCAACTGTACTACCGCGGCAGCAAGACCAGCATTAGTTAACGGCCCTCCAAGTTCTCTACACACTTTCATCCAGGCTTCTAGCCCTTTGTTCTTGTAAGGGGTGATAGCGGCTCTACACTCTTTGGTGCATTGCTCATAGACCAACTGTTTTATTAGTGGCATAGCAGCATCCGGTCACCAAAAATCTTCCCTGCCGCTTCCACCAATCGTGCCACAAAGTCTGAAAAGGGCTCCATGGGGCCCTGTAGAATCTTAGTTAAGTTCCCACTCACCTCCCCTTTGTTAGGAAGGGATTTCCAAGCCTTGATAGCTGTCTGGTTTATTTGTTCATAAACCTGATTGGGATATCCTGTCTGCTGGTTGGCAAATCTCCCCTGCCCAAGCAGCATATCTCTATCCCAGGCTGGATTTCCATTTCTCTGATTAATGGCTGCTTGCTCAGTGGCATACTCAATCAAGAAAGCTTTCCAGTCTAAGTATTGCCCTGGACTTAAGCAGGCGCGGGCCAGGCCACTCCAATCACTCGGGGTCATACAATGTCTGCTTAATGCTTCTACTTGAGCCAATGTAAAAGAAGCGGTAATGCCATAGGTACGAACCGACTCTGCAAGGGATTTAATTACTTTAAAATCAAGCGGTTCCTCATACCTGTTCCCTTGTGGGTCTTGGTATAGCAGATAGGCAAACTGTAATTCTGTTCTTACTTGTGTCCACACCCCCAGGCAGAAAGATCTCCCTACTTTCAGGGACTGAACAGGCTGATCTATCTGAATGGCTTCTGGGTATGGAGGGGGAGTTGAAGGCACCGCGGCAATGGCTTCATTTATACCGACCGCCACCAACGTGTCTTTCTCTTTTACCTTTTTCTTTTCCCTTTTTCTAATAGCAGTCCTCTCCAACTGTTCTATTAGAGCGTGTAGCTCCCCTTCAGAATCCATGCCCTCTGAGTCCTCAAAATCTCTAAAATCTCTAAGATCGGGATAGAGAGGGACCTTCTTTTTGCTTCCTTTTTCACTGTCTGCCTGCTCAGATCTTTTGCCTTTTTTGTTTCCCTTTTCACTGTCTGCCTGCTCAGATCTTTCACCTTTGTTGCTTCTCTTTTCCCTGTCTGCCTGCTCAGATCTTTCGCCTTGCAGCAGTTCCAAGGCTGATTCTCCCTCCTTGATTGCTTTACAGCATCTCTGATCTTCTAAACAACTCCTCACCATCTTCCAAACCGGTCTTACTCCATGCTTCAGAGCACCTTGCTCCCAAGCAAAATCCAAGTCCCTGCCTAATTTGTCCCAGCAGGATACCGTAAGATTCCCAGACACTGCAAACCATGGAGCCAAGGAGTCGCATTCATTCAAAAATCTCTCTAGGGTTGACTTCTTAAGTTTCAATTTCCTAGCTAAAAGTAGCTCCTGAAGAGCCAGAAAAATTGGATGTGACTGAGACGATCCCATGATTAAAAATTTACTTTCAGTTCGCAGTTTCCCGCGAAACTTTACCTTTAGTTGCAACTTCCTGTGAAACTTTACCTTTAGTTTGCAATTTCCGTGAAACTTTACCTTTAGTTCGCAATTTCCGCGAAACTTTATTGTCCCAATTTATCCCGGGAACTTACCAGTGCACTGCCCCTGACTGCAGGAGTTCTGAGTCTTTTCTGGTTCCCCGTACAGGCCACCACTTGTCATGTCAACCTCGACCAGCAAGAACGACGCAACTCGCAAAAGCTCTTCTCAAGCAGTTTATTCAGGTCCCTTGAAAACAGTCTTCCGAATAATCGGGCAGACCCAACCCACAGGCTAAATACTGTATGAACAGCCAATCAAGTAAAGCCACATGGTGCTATCTTAGAGGCCCAAGTATGCGGAAGCAAGCCAGATCAGCGGTCTTAACCAAATATGGACTTGTTTACCACCGAGAGCGCTCACCATCGGGCTGGTGGAAGGCGGAAACTGGCGCCATCTTTAGGGCGCGGCATGTCGCAGCTCTCTACAGCTCCCAATGTTTCTAGCCTGTGTGAGAGAAGTTAAGGCATCTCTGGTCTTCAAATGCACATCCTCGCCCCAGTGCAAAGAAAACTGCCCTGTGTGTGGAAGAGAAGATCAGCCCTTCTATGAGGAAGATCAAACAGTCTTCCTCTTTTGTGTCAAGTTGATTTATAATATTTGAAGTTAGTTCTTTGTACGTCTCAATATGTTTAACATGGTTTTAAGTGTGAAATATCAGAAGAGGTTCTGGAATAGCTGGCATTAGTTGATTCTACTTTGTTTCTTTTTTCTTTTATTTTTTTTAATGTATCCTTCTCTTACACATTACATCCTAACCAGTTTCCTCTCCCTCCACTCCTCCCAGCCGCACCCACCTCCCCTCTCCTCCTGCCCCATCCATTCCTCCTCCTCTATTTCTCTTCAGAAAAAAAGTAGGCCTTCCAGGGATCAGACTAGGCACAAACCCTCCTATCAGGGCTGGGCAAGGCAACCCAATAGGAGAAAAACAGTCCCAAGAGCAGGACAAAAAGCCAGAGACATCCCACTCCCACTAGCAGAAGTCCAACAAAAAAGACCAACACGACCATAACATACATGCAGAGGATCTAGTGCAGGCCATTGTAGGCTCCCTGATTGTCACCTCAGTCTCTGGGATCCCCTAATCTTGTCGTCCAGTTTTGTCTGCCTTTCCATAACAAACTACAGGTGTGTGGCACATGCATACACCACTGTAAGAGCTCCATCCAACATTCAATCAGGTAACAAAGCAGGCCTTTCTCAACCAAAACCATCTTTCTCACATCTTGACATGCTGATAGCATTGTTGGTTTGATCAAATTTTGGCCTCAAATGACTCATTACTAGATTAGCAAAACTACAGGAACAAAAATGTGGCAAATATATACCTGCGTAATCGATTCAATATTAGTGTGTCTCAAGTTCATTATTACTATACCAACCACACCTATGTTGGTTTACATAAATAAGACTCTGGTTAGGAAATCTTACCAGCTCTGTTCATCTTTACTAGCAAGCAATACCCACCTACGATTTCACCTTCAGAGTGTCCAAATACAGATAAGTCAAATAGAGGATAACTCCCACGGTTGTGCCTGCTCTTACACAACAGCAGAAAACAAACCTTCTGTTTTATAAAGTGTTTATAAGGCCTATGAAAAGAGCTTATCGCAATGCATTATGATTTAAAACAAACAAACAAAAAAAACAAAACAAAAGACTCTTACATTCTAAGAGACTGGAATTTCTGCTGGACCTCACAGCCAAAGTTAACAATACACCTTGGGGTATTATTATTATAATACACAAGACTTAATCCTGCTAGCCTACTGTGTACTTGGCCCGTTTGCTTAACATGCTTTTAAGAGAACAATGTAGCAACCAACCTTGTTTGCCTTGGGTTTCCCATGTAATCAGCTTTTACCCTATACGATTGTATAGCTGTAATATTAAATTATGTGCTCTTCAATATCCCTGGCCCAGGGCAATGCATGTGGGTTCTAGTCATTTGCTGAAAATGGCAAATGTAGAGGTTGAAAGTAATCTTGTAAAGTGAATATCCACCATCCATGTTGATCTCAACATTTGAATATTGCTTGATGAACAATGATACTGTAATACTGTTTGTTATCTGGGTCAGATGGAGTCTGTGAATTAATCCCTTGCAAGACTCTGTTTATGATTTCTATAAAGTGCCCCTCATCCTTTCCCCTATGTACTATGTTCTGTGATGCTCGATAAATACAGAGCAAAGCCCTGTCTTAGGGATAGACAAATAGGGACAGACAGACACATGGACAGATTCACAAGGGAGTCCTCAGGGAGGCACAGAGAAGACAGAAGACACAGGGAGCGTGAAGTAGAGAATTCAAATCTGGGCTCACTCTTGGTTAAATGATTCCAAGGGGAGATGCTTTGATTTCTTTCCTAAATGTGAGACCAACCCATTATTGCTGACTCAGAGTTAATGACCAATGCATTTAATCCACGCAAGTTTATCCTTCCCTAGAAGACCTCAAACACCTGCAATTTGCAAGATTTATTCCTTTGATATTCTCACTCCTAACCCTCTCAGGTTTGCAGTTGCAATGTTGTATTGTGAAAATCAGCAGTCCTAGGCAGGAAGGACAAATCCCCTCACAGATAACACTCACTATTGTAGAGGCTTTCTGATCCGTGGGCTTTTCATTCATTATCTTTAGCTTTTGCTGAGGAAAAAGGCAAGCTGTTCACCTCTCTCTAAAGATCAAATGCACTGTGTTCAAGACAAATTGCTTCCTTCTTAGGAGTTTAAAAAATTATTTACTGCTAAGTCCTAATGAAGATATATCGCTTCAAAGAGCATTAAAAGCAGACCCAGTGCAGCTTTTGAGTGAGCCTCAGGAAAGGTCAGAGAGGTTGTAACATAAGAGGTTTCTAGTGCCTCAAATCATCCCTTAGAGCTGCCACAGCGGCTCTGGTGGGTGGCAGCAGGGTCACCCGTGGGAAGCCACTTGTACCTCTAACAATAGAACAATCAGATTGTTCTGCTTACAGAAGGACAATACTACCCTCTTTTCATACCTCGTGTTCAGAAACAAGATGGCAGCAGGATGGCTTTTGACACTAGACGCTGCTCTTCTGCTTCGCCCTTGGAAGGTGAGAGGCTAAGGTGTTCCACTAGACAAGGAGTGACTCAGACATCAAGGCCAGAAGAACTCAAACCACTCCATCAAGTCCAAGTGAAGATGCCACTTTGAAAAGCAGCGTTTAGCTCCTTCTTTTCTCACCGAACCTTAGAGTGGTGTATGACTCAGTCAGAGGTCTGCACTACATCTTGATGGAAGAGGGAAGAGAAAATGAGGGGCAGGCACTCAGACCCTTTTCCCTCAGCGTGACAGTGCAAGGCAAGGAAGAGATTTCTTCATTCTGAAGTCTACATTGCAGTCTGTCCAAGATAAGAACTGATCCCGGGTACTGGCTAGTAGGAGTTCCCTACCCTATGAAACCCATTTGAATACGCAGCATACAGAACTCAGCAGCATCCTCCCCGACTCTTCATCATCAGGATACAGACAGTCCTCACTCTTCTGACTCTGTGAAGCGCAGACTCAAACTCCGGAAGGATCGGGAGAGTGAAATGAACTAGAGGAAACCTACAGTCCCACCCTGACTTAATCCAGAAAGCTAAGCCTGTCTACTTACGGGGCTCATGGTTTGTAATATATGTTCTGCCCCCACTAATTCTATACCGGTAAGTGCTTTGTTTTGTCTTAAGGTGAGAGAACAATTGGTCAAGCCAAGAAATCAAGTATCTGAGGTTTGGATGGGGAAAAGGGGAGCTCAAACTCTCCAACTGCCTGGAAGACCCTGGTAAGAGCTGGCTCCTGACCAGTACCTAAGGAAAACTCCAGATGGACATAGTTAACCCAACATGGGTCCCTCTTTTGAGCTATGTTTTCTTGCGACAGTTATAGATGATGTGTGACTTTTTGTCATGAATGCATTTATCCTCCAATCAGTTGACCACTTGACTGTACAGGTTTCTCTAGCTCAAGCTCCAGCTATCCTATGAGGTTTTGTTATGAATTAGTGAAATCAGTTTGGCCCCACACCGTTGGGTGGAGACCATGTTATTCAGAGCATCACGTCAATCTCCCAACTGTGACCGGTTCCTGATAGTAGATGCTTGAACACGAAATATGTACTTTTTAAAAGAAAAGTGTATTTTTAAGCATATGTCCTTTTAAGGAACCACCTGAGGTGACACTGTTCCTTTCCCTTCTTGGGTTTGTTCAGTGGATGATACGGGAGCCATAGCTGATGTGTCCTCAAGACATTGCTCAAGACACCTTTGCCTTGAGCAAGCAACACTCAGGCTCCACCAAGGGTCAGTATGAAAGGCACTCAGATGGACTTTAAGCCCCTTCTCCTTTCCACAATCCCATTCTGCATTCCAGGCTCACATTTCATTTTCACCTTTGACTCCTCTCCAGTCTCTTCATAGCTCCATGTTTCTGTGTGTTCCTCCCTCTAATCCGGAGATAGCAGACTATCTACTGGGCTTCCCCAAGGGTCTCAATATGAAAACAGTTCTCAGTGTTCCTATATGATGTGTTCTTATGGAATAGCTCAAACACCCCAGTTACCCAGAAGTCTATGAGCATAAAAATACTATCGATGTTATCATTCACTGTGTGTTCTTTACTTCTGTGTAGATACACATGGAAATTGCTCATATTTTTATTAGGTTGTTTTTCAGGGCTGGGGACCAAACCTAGACCCTCACACACACTGAATAAGTGTCCTGTCAGTCAGCTGTACCCCATCCATACCCAACAGCCTGCTTTTGTAAGCTTTGAACCAACCATCTGCATGCTATTTAAACCCAGGATGAATTCTTTACTCAAAGAAGTTGCTCACTTGAGTTTGGTTCAGTGTATTAAATCCTGCAACGGGTCCCTGAGGGGTCTCCTTGCCTGCATTCTCTGTAATGCATGGTCCACACGTTTGCTGATTTACACAGGGAAGACACGCTACTCCCCATTTCCTAGGCCTTCTGCTGCTCTTCATGCTTAGGATCTAATGCTCAGCTTTGGCCTAGGTTACTCCTCCTGTCCTAGCCACCCCATCACTGCAACCCTGAACCCCTCAGACTTCTCAGCATCTATGCACACTCCATGGCAACCAAGCCCCAGAGACTCCAATCTTGTATCTGGTATGTCTTCCCCGACCTTGCCTACCTGGAACATGTTCACACAGCTCCCAAGATGCTCCTCTTCTTACAGCCTTCCCTGCTTCCACAACAATCCCTTTCCCTCTTCAGCCAGAAATATTTGGCCACTTCTGTAATTCTGCATTTCTTTACATGCATTAACACTTACCCACATAA
Source organism: Lophiomys imhausi (assembly GCA_907164525.1). NCBI lineage: Eukaryota > Metazoa > Chordata > Mammalia > Rodentia > Muridae > Lophiomys > Lophiomys imhausi. The sequence goes on from CAJQZJ010004801.1 coordinate 2,860,452, forward strand.
AAATAAGACAGAACATTAATTTCGTAATTCTGAAAGCTCTCTTTTAGTTATGTTTCCAACACTAATATTTTATACCATAAACGCCATCCAATAAATATTTGTGGAGAGGAATGTAATCTCTGAGCTCCTGGGCCAGGCTTACCACATGAACTCAATCGTTCAATTAACTTAAAACCCACATTGCAGTGATAGGTCCATATTCTAGACTGCAGCCATGCCCCTGTCAATCCCCATAAAGCCAAACTTCGACCTTTCCTCCTGTAACTTGCAGGTTGAAGGTAACTCCCTGGTTTGGAAAGGACAGAGGACTGAGGACAGGCTGCTGCCATTCTTAACGGTTCCACTGTCAGGAAGGAATGAGCCCTTCAGGATGTCCAGCATCCTACCACAGTCTCAAAACTATCAGACAAAGCAACTAAGAGCCACCCATGCTGAAGAGGGAAGCAAGAGTCTGCAAATGTGTGTGTGTGTGTGTGTGTGTGTGTGTGTGTGTGTATGTAATATTTCTACCTAAAACTTTTCTCCAAGAAACACCACATCACATAGCCTTTAGCATTGCTTGGGGGTGGAACTCTATCTAGAAATTAAAGTTACTGGCTTCAATAACTTCAAAATCCATTTAAGGATTTTTGGAAGGATGTCTTTTATTGGTGGCTTCCTCGTGTACTGGAGCATGATGAATTCTCTTTCCTGGTACCGTGTGTTGTGTTCTTTCTGGTCCTGGTTGCCACTAATGTGTTAAGTGCCTGACCCCCTGAGACCAAAATCCAAGAAAATTTAAAGTCACCACTACAAAGAAAAAAGTAAGTCTACAAAGATAAATGTTACAAGCTTGATTTTTTTTTCTTTAACAAACCCTGGAGGCACCCAGTGTCAGGCCTCTCATGAAAGTCAATGAGGAAAATCTTTTGTCTTTCAGTGTCCTACTTTGTAACCAACTAAAGCAAACAGAAAAGAGCACCAATAGTAAGTACAGCTCTCTATGAATTTTCAAAGCTCTACCCTAAGTAACCAACACTTGGATCGTAACCAGCACTTCAAACCCCACTTGCCAACACCCCCTCCTCTCTTCGCCCTCTGCTGCTCTAACTGTAGATCAGCTGTCACCGTTCCCCAGCTCCCATAAACTGAGAAGACATTCTTTGTTTCTTTCCCCCCACATATGGTTTGTGAGCTCCATGTTTGGTTTTTCACAAGGCAATAATTGTGCTTTACCATGACTGCCTTTCAACATCAGAAGGATCTAAGCAAATAGTTCCGTGGAGATCATTTGACCTACCTGCCCGCCGGCGTTAAGACACCAAAGTTTCCATCGAAATTCATGAGGAATTATGCACACAGCAAGTGCTGAAGTTAGTGCTAAGCGGCTGTTTCGGAAGAGAAAGTAGATAAGCAGAGCTCTTTGATGATGTTAATTAGCTTGACCTGATCATTCCACATTTGCACATATGGGGACATTACATTGTATTCCCCGTGTGTCATAGTTCATTTTTATCATCATCTTAGCTATATGTAGAGTTGCGTGAGAGACACATCTCCGAGTATATCTCTGAGGGTGTGCCCAGAGAAGTTCAACTGAGGAGGGAAGACTAACAAGGAATGTGAGCGGCACTATCTCATAGGGGAGGTGCCTGTACTGAATAAAAAAGAAAAAGAGAAAGCATGCTGACTACTAACATTATCTCTCTGCTTCCTCGCTGTAGATAAAATGTGAGCAGCTACTTCACACTCCTGCACCACGCCAAGGGCCAAAATAAACTAGTAAGTTGCTTCCATTAGTATTTCATTGTAGCAACAGAGAAGGCGACTGTATGTATCAAAAATAAAATGGAAGGGGGCCAGAGAGAGGGCTCAAGAGTACTTGTTGCTCTTGTAGAGGACCTGGCTTCTGTTCCCACCATCCAATAGTGCTGTGAGGTGTCTAACAGAGAAGACCACTCGGACACAGGTTCAGCCCAATAGAAAGTCTCCAATAGCCAGCTGGTGACTACACTGGGTGTTTGGGACCTAAGTGTACCCCAGAGCCTCTCTCAGGGTGAGCTTTTAACCACACAAACTACATCCTGGGTTGGCACACCTCAATTAGCAAAAGAACAGTTAGCCAGAAACTGAACTACAGAAGCCAAAAACAAGGTTAAAACATTTAGGAACTTTCTCAGAACTATGAACTTTGATGGATTAGGTCTTCATTCTCATTTTGGTTGGTGTTGTTGCCTACATGCTGGGTTCCAAGGCCTGAATGATATTTCCATCATGGTATCAGTTGTGCTAGGATCCGGGGGCCTACTAAGGTCTGGGGGCCTGTGTATTAGTCAGGATTCTCTAGAGCATAGAACTTAGTGAATGAATCTATATATAAAGGGGATTTATTAGAATGTCTTACTGGCTGCAGTCCAGCTAATCCAACAATGGCTTAGTTGCTCAGTCCATAAGATGGATGTCTCAGCCAGTCTTCAGTATATGCTGGAATACCAAAGCATCCTCTAATGCCAGTGAAGGAGTGTATAAGCTATCAAGGTGAGGGAAAGCGGGCAAAGAGCAAGAGCTTCCTTCTTCTATGTCCTTATATAGACTTCCAGCATAAAACATGGCCCAGATTAAAGGGGTATCTTCCTACCTCAAGATCTGGATCAACAGTGTGTGTCTTTCTACCTCAAAGGTCCACACTAGAATTGGATACAACTACTTCAAACCAAGTAAAAAAAAAAAAAAAGTCTTAAAGATATGCCCTTCATTTCTGGATTGTAGTTCATTCCAGATGTAGTCAAGTTGACACCAAGTATAACCATCCCAGAGCCTGTTATGAGAGCGTCTAACAAATATCTGTAACTCCAGGTCCAGAGGATCCAGTGCCCTTTTCTGGATACTGCATATATGTGGTACACAAAAGTACATGCAGGCAAAATACACAAAACAAATCAAAATCAATCAATCAATCAATCAATCAGTCAATCATAGGGGCTAGGGAGATGGCTCAGTCAATAAAGTGCTTGCTTTGCAAACGTGAGGACATAGTTCAGATCCCCAGCACTCGTGTAAAATCAGGGCATAGTGGCATACATCTGAAACCCTAGATTGGGGGTGCAGAAATAGGTACCCCCCTGGAGCTCGCTGGCCAGACAGTGTACCGAAATCCGTGAGCACAACATTCAATGAGAGACTCTGAATCCAAATAAACTGGAGAGTAATAGAGAACAAGCAATACCTAGTGTCACCTCTAACCTTCACACATGCACACACATGCACCTACAGATGTGCGCACACACACACACACACACACACACACACACATACACACACACACACACGAGTAAGTTAAAAACACTGCAAAATTCTACAAAGGGTACCAGAAGAACTGTTTCAGAAATCTCGGGACTGATGGTTTTCTTTCAAAAGAAGACCTGGTTGTCCCTCCTGCCAGTGCATTTGACACCCCCACTGTCTTTGGGCTCTTCTCTGGAATACAGCCTTCTTGTACTGTCTCTCCATCTGTGCCCCGGAGCCTATGAGGAGCCAGCTTCTGTCACAACTCTCTGCAGCTGTGTCCTAGGAACCTGTGCGGGATCAAGTTTTGCTGTAGCTCTCTGCCCATCATTTGACACAATCCAACAAATCCTTGCATAGTCAGGCATCCCCATCCTGTTTCTGCCACTTACCAGCACTCATCATCAAGAGTTCTCTTTATAAGGTTTTCATCCCCCCACTGCAGGTAAATGCCTGAGTTACTACACTGCTCCTATCAGCTGATTCCCATATTCAAGGTTCTAATACTAAGGATGCTTCATAAAACTGCCAGCGTTACAAACAAACATCTTCATAATAAGTATGTCGGGACAGCACCCAGACAGTTCTCTCTCTCTCTCTCTTCCACCCTCCCTCTTCACACACACACACACGGGGACCACAGGACCTTCAGCTTCATAAAACAAACCCTTTGAAGTACAATTTAACCAGTTTTACAGGTCTTGATTTCAGAGCCTCTAGAAGATAGTCAGAAAACCTATGCTTTTTCCCCTCTGTTCTTACAGATGAACGAGACCTATTGCAACTTCAAGTGCTCTACCTTAAAATATTTGCTAGGGACAAGAGTGGAGTTTGGAGAATATTCACTAGAGAAGATAGGAGTTATCAGCACATGCATAGTGAATCTAGACAACAGTTGTGCATTGAGTACCGAGATAACCTGTAGTGACTACAAGGTGGCCCCTCCCCAGGGGCCAAGGTCTTGTTGGCCACAAAGTTAGCCACCTACCAGTTGTGACCAATGAATGAATGTGAGGTGGCTGTGTGTATGTGTGTGTGTGTGTGTGTGTGTGTGTGTGTGTGTGTGTGTGTGTGT
>CAJQZJ010004801.1:2864800-2878680 GCA_907164525.1 Lophiomys imhausi
GTGTGTGTGTGTGTGTGTGTGTGTGTGTGTGTGTGTGTGTGTGTGTGACTTATAAGCTCATATTTCAAGATGCTATACACCCGGGCTTGCTGACATTCCTGGACTGATGCTAGAGAAAGTTCCAAGGATCTGCCGAGGCCCAAGGTAAAAACTCTCTGATGACCCCCAGGGAAACACAGCAGCAGAACTACCTCAGTGAGTCCAGCCCCACTGTAGGAATAACAATCAGTATTTAAACCTCTAAGCCTGGTGGATGCTTGGAAACACAGGAACCAGAAAATTGGGCCCTGGGCTTGTTTCACTCAACTACAAAAACTCTGTAAGGAAAATGTACTGGATAAATGAGGTTTTTCATTGAAGCATCTATTTTTAAACTTTTATGATGCTCAACTGAATCATTTGGCCCTGTTTATTTCTAATCAGGACATCTGTCATTGATTCCTGTCTTCTCTCTCTGTGTCCCCATTTATTTATCTTGCCCACGTAGCCTCTATGTTCAAAGGAACCAGAATCCTACTTAAATTTCTCCAGGCTACCGTTCTTTCCCTCAAATACAATTCTATCTGTAAGATAAAGTCTCATGCTCAGTCAGCATCCACACTCCTTTGTAATGAGGCCCTGAGCAATGTAGGAGGCACAGGAGCATCTACCCTTCCATCCCATGCTCCAGTACAAAAGGCTGATCCTAGAACACCCCTGTGTTTCTAAGATGAGCATCAGCCTAGAAAGCTCCTGGCATCATGCAAAGCACCTAACCCTAACTAACCCTAAATGCTGGGTAGACATCTGCCCAGAACTGTTGGATGACCACACTGAAAGCAGAGAGCATGTCTGTCATGTGTGACCCAGCAATGCCTGTTGTTTCCCATCTGGTTTTGCATCTGAAGTCCCATCTCCTTAGGAAGCTTCATAAAAGGTCTGAGGATGTTCCCAGGTCTTTTTTGGGTTCCTGAAGGTTGCACATACCCTCAAAACTCCAAGAGCTATCAGAAACTTGTTTATTGTCATCCTGGCTAAGCTTGCCTGTGGCCTGGTTATTCTTTCTAAGACAAGCTTTCTAAGAAAAGCTTTCTAAGACAGAAACACCGCCGCAGAGCAATCTGAAATGACTGTCTTGTAAAGCAGCTGACAGAGGCACTCCCAAAGCCCGAACAATCAAAATTGGCATGAAGTCCAAACAATCAAAATTGATGTGATTGGAGCCCATTGGCATCACCGACCTGTTGATCTGCTGAGCTGACAGCAGAAGCATGGTTTCTGCAACATTCTTATTAAAGATGGAACCCTGACGTAATCAGAAATAAATATCAGAAACCCCAATTGAGGCTTTATATAAATTAATTATCTAGAATGATTCAAAAGAACCACGTCTATTGAAAGAGAATAAAATAACTCCAAATTAATACAGATTGGAGATCAAGACTACACTTTTTTTTTTTGGTTTTTCGAGACAGGGTTTCTCTGTATGGCCCTGGCTGTCCTGGACTCATTCTGTAGGCCAGACTGGCCTCAAACTCACAAAGATCCGCCTGCCTCTGCCTCCCAAGTGCTGGGATTAAAAGCCACATTCTAATTTTTACATTAAAATTTTTGTTGACCACCAGGCAGAAATACAAATCAGACACATTCATAAGAGAGTGGGGGCACTTAATAAAGTCTATAAATTGTGTGATATTACTGTATCGGAGCTTCCTTTTAAAAACTTAAATAAATTTTCTAAATAACTGAGGTGTTATCACTTGAGGAATCTGGATGAAAGATGAGAATTCTGTTTTTTTCTAAGTCTGAAGTGACTCAAGTCTTAAAAGTGGGAAATTAAGCTGAATGTGGTGGTGCACACCTTTAATCCCAGCACTCAGCACTCAGGAGGCAGAGGCAAGTGGATCTCTATGAGTTCGAGGCCAGCCTGGTCTACAAAGCAAGTCCAGGAAAGCCAAGACTATTACACAGAGAAACCCCATCTTGAAAAAAAATTTTTTTAAGAGATAGGGCCAGTAGGATGTAAGATGAACAATTGAAAGAGGATTCTAAAGTCAGCCAAGTCCACCAAGTCGACCTGTCATGCTTGGCTGGCCCATGGCTGAGCACTCCAGTGATTTTTCATATTTTGGCATAGCTCAACTGTCCCTACTATTAATGCTAGGGTATTTGTTTTGATCATGTCAAAAATATCAAAGTACTGTTGATCAAAATCCACTTTGACTTTTCAATATAAAATACCCTGTTTGATATGTTTTATGAAGAGAAACAATGAAAGTGCAAGGAGAAATCAAACAAACATAACCCACTGACTTCCAACAAGAGCCTTGAATCTTACAATCAGTTATGGCAGAAGCACCTGGAATGCTTCTTTTAAAAATGGCAATGTCCAGTTCCCACACTAAATCTATAAAATAAGAATCCATATAAGTTCTTTGCTCAATTCCAAAACTGGCTGAGAAATTTGAGAGGTACCTTTTGAGGAAATGACTGGGTCTAGACATCAGGATTCGTTAGCCACTAGATGGTGCCAGGACTTCAAAGATGGGACCCTCCTAGTACTGGTATCATTACATTACCTCTTCCCAGCTCCCCAACTTTTAGAAATATTTCACTCAGCTTCAACTTAGCAGTCTCCCCTTGTATTTATCTTGGTTGTAACACACAAGTGTTTCCAAAGAGAAAGGGCCACTTCAGCCCCTTCTTTTCCCTTCACTTAGGGTACATGTGTCGAGGAGGAAAGCCACTACAAGTGGTGGCCTTTACCAGTCATGAGCAACAGGGTAAGAATTTCACAATGTCTGTATTTAAGCATGTACACTTTCTATTTCTGCTTTCCCCCTGAAACACCCACTTCTAACATGTGCAAAGTACTTCCCTAAGTCCAATTGTCTCTGAGCAGATGTATTTGAGGAGATGACTTAGCTAACTTAGTTCTTCCTTCTTAGTTTTTTTCCATATTAAAAATTTTATTCAGAAAATAATCTCATCCAAAAATGTTTCTCAGTCCATGTGCTTGAAATCTATTAAAGGACACTGTCTTACTATGTTTTTATTTTCAAAATACACATTCATCAGAAATGCCTAGAAAGCAAAGTGAGACCAAAAACCAAACAAACCAACACTATTTCTTTCATGAATTATTTATTGGTCTGTTTGTGCTGTTATAATAAAATACCTGCAAATAGTTAATCTATAAAGAATACGATTATTTTCTTACTATCCCAGGAGCTGCCAGCATTCCTTGTCCAGTCAGATCTTCTTCACAACGAAGCAGGAGTTTAAACAGACTAAGTCTTGTGTGAAGTCTTATGTTTTAACTATCGGGAAGCCATTATGCTCTAGCAACCCCCTGAAGACTCCCCCTCTGCATAGTATTACATTGGCAACCCCTATGTATACAGGCACACATTGTATAGGCAACACATTCAGACCATAGCACTTCTAGAAATATCTATCCATCCAGGGGCTGTAATATACATTGAATTAGGGATATACATGTGAACAAAACAAACCAAAAAGAAGAGAAACGAACCAGACAAGGACAGAGAGCAGCACCTTTTAAAAATAAACCAACAGGGTCGTGGTAGTTCCTACACAAGGTAAAGGTGTTCTTCACAGTGTGCTCAGGGAAGGCATCCTGAGGAGGTGGCATTTGAGGAAAAATTGAATAATTTCTGGAGACGAGGTTATCTAAGCAGAGGGCAGAGCAGGTACGGTCTAGAGATGAGGCTGGTCTGTTACTGATCAGACAGAAAACCAATGCAAACAGGCATGAGCCGAGTAAGGCTGTAGAGGAAGGTAGATCTCTCATCAGGGCCAGAGGCTGCATTCCCGTTTTACTCTTTGTGACATGTGAAACCATCAGACAACTTGAAGGAGAATAAAGCCAGGCATGATGGTTACAGCTAGAGACCTAGGTACTCAGGAGGCGGAGAGGGCTAGCAAGGCTCCTTGACCTCAGGAGTTCAAGGCTAGTCTGGGGAACAGTGAGGAGCACCCCACCTGCACCACCAGCACCATGTCTAAAATACAAAAAATGAAAAATGCCTGACAGATGGAGGGTAGCTCAGTGTAGAGCGGCTGCCCTGGGTTTAATCCTTAGCATAAGGATGGGGTGGAGGGCATGACTAATTTTGTTTCTTATCATCCTGTGTAGAGCAGATTCACGTGGAAGGGCAAACAAGACATCGAATACTATTCATCTAGCATCAGGGCGGTGGTGTTTAGAGGCATGTTCTGAAGTTGCAGCTGATAATACCTGTTAATGAGCTGTGTGAGGAAGAAGGCAATGAGGGACATCTGAGTGGTCTACAATGCTCCGCCATCACCCAGGTGGATGAGGAAACACTGTGACAAGAAAGGTAAAAATGACGAGAAAAGTTCTCAAACAATAAAATAAATAAATAAATAGAAATTTAAAAAGCAAACAAAAGCTTTCAAGGAAATTTAAAAGTTTGTTGTGAACTTAAATTTTTACTTTGGTCACGTGAAATCTGAGAGGTTTCATTTACTAGAGAGCTATCATGGGAATTGCTAGGATTAGGGCATCAGTATAATATATGATAGGGCTGGTAATATAGCCTTACAGAGTTGTAGTGCAAGCCTGTCTTGCATGGTGGCACACACCTTCAATCCCAGCACTCAGGAAGCAAAGGTAGGCTGATCCCAGTAAGTTCCAGGACAGCCAGGAGGTACATAAGAAGCCCTTGTCTCAAAAAGCCAAAGAGCAAAACAAGAGAACAAAACTGACCCCTGAGATTCTGTATCTTTTGTTGCTTTCTTCATAAAGCTAAACTGGTTGGGGGTGGGGGGAGGGAGGGACATAAAGTCAGTATTGACAAAGTAAAATAATGCTATTCCATATGGTTATTGTAAGAAGTAAACAAGAAAGATATAAATACCTGGATGGTGCCTGGCAGAACAGGCAATCAAAAAATATAATTCCTCCATTTCCTCCTTTGGCAAAAGTAGACATCTTTACAGCCAAAGAAAGCCTTAATTGCCTGTGTCTGCCTGTCTCAAATGAGATTCTTCTGACAGATGTTAATAGGTTTCCATGATCTCTATTGGCGAAGCCTGAGCTCGTACAGGCACTTAGATTTATTACATGTGATCTTCATGAAGGTCTCTCTAAGGGACAGAAATTTTATACAGTGATCCCCAACTGTTATGAGAGCTACAGGAATTATCCACAGATAAGGGAAAAACTGATTCATCCCCAAGCCCATGTATTACATATGAAAACTGGGGACAACAGAGATGGAGTGACCTGAGCCACATCCCATAGAAGTGAAGCATTCTGATAACATAGATTGGAGCTCTTCATTCTAGAAAATGCCATTGCTATAATGCTACTTATTGTTTCAAACTGATTCCAGCATGCTTGTCCTCTGAGGAGTCCATTCCTGCTTTCCTACAAGCTGAGCTGATGAAGTGTCTAGAGAGGATTTCTAGTGGACTAGACAGCTAGAGAGGACCTTTAAGTTCCTTTATGTGTCTGGAATTGCATTGTGGGTTTAGGAACTTCCTAAAAAGGAATGACCTTATTTCATATTCCTGACGTCAAACAGGAGGCAGATTTTCATTTTATTTTCCTCTAAAGATGATCGTGACTTGGATAATCAAGCTGTTACTATATGTATGACTTCACCTCCCATCACATATGTGACTTTGGATTTACCTACATCACATGAGGTTTGAACTTTCATTTCTGCAGCTGATAAGAAAAGTAGTAAAATGGGAGTTAATATTTACTAAAAGTTTGGGCCCATAACTCCAAGTTTCCCAATCAGCAGAAAGCATCTTTCCTGGTGATCAAAAGGACCTTGGACTGCATCTCTTAGAAGCAATCAATTCTCGATTATCATCTATGTCTTTCCCTAACAGTAAAGCCAAGCAATGCAGAGAAAGAATAGAGCATGGCCAACTTCCTTACCTCATCACCATTTCTCGGAAAAGAAAACTAAACTGCGTGGTTACTAAGACCTCAGAGTATCTGAGGGCACTTCCATGTCAGGCATGCGGCAGAAGCCGTGTACCTGTCACACTGATGGCTCTTTACTGAAAAAGAGCTGGGTCCCAAAGAACAGCATTTTTGGAAACAGATTTGAGGAGAGATGCTGGGCCCTGTCCTGAGCTGTCCTGAGAAGCCTCAAGTGGAATGCAGGGACAGAAAGGTGATGGGGGTGCAGTCCTAGCATATTGGGGACATGAGAGTGAGAGTTCTGGTCTACCATATCTGACTTTGAGACCTTTCATAGATGCCATAATCCTGACCCTAATATTACCTTCCCCTGTTAATGCATTGGCTCTGCAATGCATCTGTCTATCATCCCACAGAGACCCTTAATTGTGCCTGATGCAAATACTGCCTCAGATGTAGCTTCATTTACTTCAAACACTTTATACTTAAAATGAGATTGTCTCATTGCTGGGAAAAGGTATTGCCAGTTTACTCCATTCGTAGCATGAATCATGGTCAGAAGCAGTTATCCATTGCTGTCTAACCTACCATCTTAAAACATAAATCTCGAACATGATTTTTTTTTATGACCTACAGGTTTTACAAGAAGTAAAAAGTACTACAAATCCAGAAGTATTACAAATCCAGGCCAATTAGATTTGGGCCAGACTTATTTGTGTCACCATGGTGAGATGGCCCATGAGCCAGCAGCTGGGTGGTCTACCATAGCTGGAATGACCCAGGTCTGTTCAGCTGGCCTCTCAAGGAGGAGGCCTGTAATTCAGGCACATTGCCATGAGAACCACAGAAAAGTAGAAGGATTCATACTTCTTGAGGTCTAGGCTTCCAATTGTCACAATGTCATTTCTGCTGGATTCTACTCACCAAAGCAAATCACATGCCCAAGTTAAAGTGGGCAGAAGCTACAAAGGGTCCTGTGTGGGGACATAGAGGTTATTAATTTAAATCAGCAGTTCTCAACCTGTGGGTTGTAACACTGGGATTGAAAAGACCCTTTCACAGGGAGCACCTAAGACCATCGGAAAACACACATATTTATGTTACAATTCATAACAGTAACAAAATTGCAGTTATGAAGGAGCAATGAAAATAATTTTTTGGTTGGGGGTCACCATAACATGAGGAATTGTATTAAAGGGTCACAACATAAGAAGGTTGAGAACGGCTGTGTTAAGTAAAGCCTGATTCTCCAGTTACCGTGATATTCTTTGCCTAGCCTCGGGCCCAAGGCAATGGAGCTAACTGACCACAAACTGAAATGGCTCATGCCTTCAGCCAAAATGAATCTTTTTCTCCTGAAAGTGGCTTTTTTCAGATGTCACAGTGATGGAAAGCTGACTAAAACAGTCATTAGTGCCTCTAATCTTCCCCAGAATCTGAGACAAGTTTTCATCAAAGGGGAAGATGGGGGGGGGCAGAGATCAGAGAACAAAAGTCATTTACGACCCTAATAGTCTTCTTCATGAGAACTTCTGGTTCCATCTCGCCTTAAACTCAGACACTCTGTGCTTTTCTGTTTGACATCGTTATCTTAGTATTTTCTGTGCAAGTAAACCATGTTCCATGCACCCTTTGTTCTGCAGTGATATTAAATAAAATAAATTAAACACATAGAACACAATCAACCATGTGAGTTCAACAACTGAGATTTTCTTTAGCAGAGGGGGAAAATGCTGTTAGGACTTCTCTTTATTCTAATTAATAAACAGTTTTAGTTCCAGCCTGGTTGACATCATGGAGTCCCTTATAAACAGAGACTAGAAAAGAGCAGCTCCCACGAATCCACTTCCTCTCATTGCAGGTTTTCTTTTGTTGGTCAGTAAATATCATTGGACTCTCCACTGTGAGAAACAAACCATGATGAGCCTCGCACTGAACGTGGTCAGCCACAGCCATGTTCTATTCTGATTACAGAAAGTCTAATTTAAAGATGGCTGATATAATTTAACCGTGAGCACCCAAATTGTATTGGAGATATTTGAGCTATATAACATATAGCCCTGGACTTGAATAAATAGGATAATTTGAGAGTTCTGGTAGAAAACTTCAAGTTGCACAGATTGGCTGCCTTCTAGTGAGAAAGGATATTGGGACTGGTGTTAGACCTAGTAATGTAACCCTCATTTGTCCCTAATCCCATCTCCCACTAGTCACCTCCTTTTCCTCAAATAGTCCCCCAGTGCTTTCATGGTGAGTATGTATATGTTTGCATTGTGTGTGCTCATATGCATTTGTATCTAGATCCCTCATGTGAGAAGAAACGTGTTAATTGTCCTTCTCCATCTTTCTTATTTCACTTAACATGAGCTCCAGTTCCATCCATTTTTCTGAAAATGGTATCACTTCTTCTTTATGACTGAATAAGCACCTCGTGTACATTTACCACATTTTCTTTACTTGTCATTTCATAGCCATCTGGGCTGGTTCCATATCTTGGCTCTTGTAAAAGATGCTACAATAAACAAGGATGTGCAAGTCCCCCTGTGGTGTGCTGACTCTGTCGGGAATATGCTCAGGAGTGGAATAACTAACTATATCATATGGGAGCTCTTTTTTTTTTTTTTTTTTTTTTTTTTTTTGGTTTTTCGAGACAGGGTTTCTCTGTTTAACAGCTCTGGCTGTCCTGGACTCGCTTTGTAGACCAGGCTGGCCTCGAACTCGCAAAGATCCGCCTACCTCTGCCTCCCAAGTGCTGGGATTAAAGGCGTGCGCCACCACCGCCCGGCCATATGGGAGCTCTTATTTTTAGTTTTGAGGAACAACCATCGCTGATCTCCACAGTGGCTGCTCAAATTTCTTGTGGTCACTTTTAGAGCCACAGATGGAAGTTTTTAATTGTGACTGATCCCACCTTTCCAAGCAGTCTCTGAAAGAGAAACCAGACAGTCGGCTGACAGGGCTGCCGCTAGCCAGGTGAAGCATAAACTCAAAGTTCCTTCCTGGTAATCTCCCAGAGTTTCTTGGAGATCAGCTGCCTTACGAAGATGAAGGGAACACAGCAGGCCCTGTCACCAAAGAGGAGTGTCCAGCAAATACTGCAAGCTCAGCTGTGGAAGAATTTGCTCCCAGGGAAGAACGTGAAACCAGAGGTGCTGGATATGGAATTGTAAGTGACAGGTCTCAGACCTGGAGAAACAAGCAACAGACAGCAGTGTGCAGTGGTTTGCTATGTAAAAGGTCTCTTTCTTGCATGGAGAAGGCCTGTGGTTGCTCACGGAGGAACCTTTCTTGTTTACGTTTAGAGACTTGAGTAGAAGTGGGCATGGTTCTACAGACCTGAGTATGTGCAGAGACTTCTCAGCAAGAGCGTTTAACTGTTATGCTCTTTGCAGAGAAGACTTAGGTGAGTGTCTCATGTCCTTCATGCTGAAGAATTCAGGCAGAGATGGTAGATTAAGTGATGTAGGACAGAGCGAGGGTAAGACTGTGGGCTCAGGAGAGCTCTGTATTTCCCACCTCAGGGTGTCAGCTCTGCAGGGTCACTAGGCAGCACAGGAGAGCTCCCCAGCCCGCCGTGACACAAATGCTTGTATTGTTTTTCACCTTTGCTATGTCTGTGTCTGTAGCCTTCTGTCCTCTTCATTCCCAAAAACTATCACTCAGTCTATCCTCTCATGACTCAGTAGAGGGCTCTCCAGTCACTGTGCCCTCTACAAGGGAGGAAAGCCTTGAGGGTTAGTTCATGTCAGCATTTTATTCTGTTGTTTTCACTTACAATTTTTCTACATATCCCTTCTCTTAGACCAGAGCATCCATGCTGCTTCTTCTGTGGCCTTGCATGAGTTCCTTGTGATGAGGGGATGGAGAGGTGGCATTGCTGTTAAGAACATGTACTGCCCCCACAGAGGATCTGAGTTCAGTTCCCAGCACCATGCCTCTGGCCTTATGTGCACTCCCACACACACACAGAGGCAAGGAGAGGGAGAGAGAGAAGTTAAAATAATTTTAATTTTTTTAGTAGGAATTATGGGTTAGGACCTGCTAGCTCTCAACCTTCCTAAAGCTGTGACCCTTTAATACAGTTCCTCATGTTGTGATGACCCCCAACCATAAAATTATTTTCGTTGTTACTTCATAACTGTAATTTTGCTAATGGTACAGATTGTAATGTAAAATTAAATATGCAGGATATTTGATATGCAACACCCAAAGGGGGCATGACTCATGGATTGAGAACCATTGGGCTAGGCTTTTGGGGTTGAGAAATTTTCTTTGTTTTCTAGTTTAAGTTTTCTTAAAACTATCAGCACATAGGGAGAAGTTGTTTTTGTTTGTTTGTTTGTTTGTTTGTTTGTTTTTTAATTCTCTACTATTCCAGCTACAACTTCTTTTAAATCCCTCAAAGATGTCTGTTTTCAAATGGCAAAGATTTTTACTGGAAGGTTATGGGGAGGAGTGACTACCCAGAAGTAATCCAATAAAGATAAAAAATCTAGAAAGACATGACAAGGCAACTGCCATGTTCACAGGCAACATTGTGAGGACAAACGCCGCATACAAAAGACACAATTTAATAATAAAAAAGGCAAAGATCCAATTTAAAGACAGTTGTCTCAGTTACTGTTCTACTGCTGTGAAGAGACACCATGACCAAGCCAACTTATATTTAAAAAAAGCATTTAATTGGGACTTGCACACAGTTTCAAAGGGTTAGTCCATGATCATCATGGTGGGAAGGGTAGCAACAGCAAGCAGGCATGTTGCTAGAGAAGCACCTAAGAGTTTACATCTTATCCACAAGCAGGCAGCAAAAAGAGAACCAGACTGGGCCTCGTGTGGGGTTTTGAAGCCTCAAAACCCACCCACCTCCTCCAAGTCCAAACCTCCTAATGTTTCCTAAATAGATCCACCAGCTGGGAACCACACATTCAAATATATGAGCCTTATGGGGGCCATGCTCATTTAAACCACCACAATAGGCCAAGAATTATGAACAGATCTTTCTCCAAAAAGAATATACAAATGGCCAATAAGCACATAAAAAAGATGTCCTGATGATTGATCACTAGAAAATACAAATCAAAACAATGAGACACCATGCCCACTGGAATGGCAAGGTGTTGGCAAGCCTGGAAAAATAGGAACCTGTATCCATCGCTGGTCAGCATGTGTATATGTAAAATGTTATAACCATTTTGGGAAAGAGCTGGGCAGCCCTTAATAAAGAAAAACATGAACAATTTTACTCCCAGGCATTTCATCAAAGAGAATTGAAAGCCTGTCCACATAAAAACTTGTATAGAAATATCAGTAACAGTGCTGTTCATAACAGCCCAAAGACATTAACAAACCACATACTTACCAGAGGAAGAATGAGTAAATGAGCTATGGTATCCACACGCACTGGAATATTTTTGTACTCAACATAGAATGAAGTGTTGACATGAGCTACATGGATGAGGTTTTGAAATATGTTAAAAGAAAGATGCCCAGTCACAACGTAATCATATATAACAGCAGTCAGCCATTTGTAAGGAATGTCCAGAATAGGAACTTCCTCCCTCTATGGAAGAAGTGGAATCAAATCTCTTGTTTACAGAAATTGAAGGTAGTAGTTACCTGGGCAGAGTGGAGAGGAGGGGAGAAGGCAGAGACACTGCTCTTGAGGGCAAGGTTTCTTTAGGAGTGATGCAAATGCTCTAAAATTAGATGCTGGTGATAGTCACACAACTCTAGGTAGACCGAGTTGAACACTTCTACAGGTGAACTTTGTATTATGTAGATTATAGTATCATACCACTGTTTGAAACAAGCTAGGGCCAAGGAGATGACTCAGCAGGAATGAATTTGATCACTGGGCCCCCACATGTTGGAACGAGAGAGCAGACTTCTGCCAGTTATCCTCTGACCCCAACAAGCATACTTGTAGCACACTTGTCCACATATACTCATGGGCATGTATACAGATAATCAGTTGCTTTAAATAATGCATCAGGTTTTATTAAAAATATAAAGGCAAATAATGAAAAATGCTGTCAAGTAAATATAAAGTTGCTGAGTGTGTATTATATATTAAGCCATATTCAAATTCTTCACAAATATTAACTGACTAATTTTCCAACAAACCTATTTGGTAGTTCCCATTATTCTGTCTTTGCAGATTAGTAAGCTAAACATAAAATTTTCAAGATCCCAGGCTATTCAAGCCACCCAATAAGAATTCAAACACGGGGCTGGAGAGATGGTTCGGGAGTTAAGAGCAGTGGCTGCTCTACCAGAGAACCCACATTCAATTTTCGGCACCCACAAGGTGACTCACACCCTTCTGTAGCTTCAGTCCAGGACATCTGGCACCCGTATCTGGCCTTTGCAGGTGCTGTACACATGTGGCCCTCAGACACACATGGGCAAGAACCCCACACACATAAAATAAAAAACTTTTTAAAGAATTCAAACATACATTTTTTAAAAAACAAAATTTGTACTAGCCCCAGAAACCAATTGCAAAATATAAGAAGAAATCTCGAAAATTAAAAAAAAATTATACAATTGATGACAAAGCCTGTGAAAGCTAATGTTTGAAAGTAAAATGTAGGAATACACAGACAGACAAGCAGGCAGGCAGATAGACGCATGCGCACATGCACGCACGCTTGCACGCAGTCAGATCCCCCTCTGTATGGAATGCTGGGGAGGTGAAAAAGATTCGTTACTGCAGCAATTGGGAAGGAACGGCAGGAGGGTCAGCAGCTCAAGAACAACCTGGGCTACGCAGCAGAAACCAAACAGAAACAAAAAGAAAAAAAAGCAACAACAACAAACATTGATGTTGCAGCGTCACAGGGAGGATCGGTGCTACACAGGACGGTGATGCTGAAAGAACCCAGATCATGAGTCAGAATTGAAGGGAGCCATCATGCTCGTTTTGCTACTTATTATCCCTGTGAGCTTGAGAGGGTCATCCCCCAAACAAGACAAGACTTCTATAGCATGAGCTATCTCAGCTGGACGCTCTGTAAGGTCCACATTAGTCCCCAAATCTCATAATCTCATCGAGTTCCTAGACTCATCTCTATACCGTCGTGGTCAGTGGTGAACACAGATCCATGTGGTGAGGTTGTCCAATGATATTCTTTACTTCATCTCCACTGCCCTTGGCCTCTGGTAGAGAAGGAGTCGAGAAGAGGCATTGTTTTTATTACTCCCTTTTGATAAGGGCTCTCAAATATATTTAGTCATATTGGACATACTTTCAGGATTACCAAACTACTTTGACAAGCTTCAGGAGGAAAACATAAATTTGATGACACTACAATGTGAACTTGGGGATATGGGGTACAGATGATGTTCAATTTGTTCTTTATGTTTTATGTATTTTCAGAATAATAAATAAATATACATTTGTTTTATAAGTAATACCACCAACCTATTAACTTGAAAATTGTAACTTTTATGTCATATCTTACTCTAATAATATCACCAAAAATGTCCCTATGGAGGCACAAATAATAATATCTCCAAAAATAATTACCAACTTATAGATAGCAGAGTATGCAATACCTGCTGTGCAATCTGTCAGCTGATAATGGTAATTAAATCAAAGAACACAGGCTTCTTAAGTGTAATGTCCAGAGACAGATGGAGGTACTTCACCCAGCACCCAGGCTGCAATGTTAAAAGGTCTATCTCAAGTTAAGGAAGACAACTCTTACAGACTCCCAAGCACTGGCTGTCACCGAGCTAGGAGGGCATCATGTTGGGATCAGCCACAGTGGGAGATATGATACAATGGAAACCATCCGACACAACACAGTAGAGCTTTGTTTTCTGGGAAACCAGCTTACTAACATAACATTGCTAAATAAGAATGTGCTAGAATGATGAAAATGAATGTCGGATGGCGCGCTCACGTGTGTGTGTGTGTGTGAGTGTGTGTGTGTGTGTGTGTGTGTGTGTGTGTGTGTGTGTGTGTGTG
>CAJQZJ010004801.1:2878690-2967257 GCA_907164525.1 Lophiomys imhausi
TGTGTGTGTGTGTGTGTGTGTGTGTGTGTGTGTGTGTGTGTGTGTGTTTAAGTACCTGTGTACATGTGTGTGTGTGAGGTTAGAGGCCAGCTTTGAGGATCTTACTCTGTCTTTCTCCACCTTATCTCAAAGCTCACAGCTTTGACTAGACTGGCTGGCCACCAAGCCTCTGTAATCTGCTTCTTTCCATCCCACCCCTCACTCACCAGGCACTAGAGTTACAGGTATATGACACCATGCCTATAACAGGGTTCATGAAGCATCTAGGGGAGGGGGAACAAGTTCATTTCCTTTACCCATGTAAAGGCAGAAAATTAGCGTTCCCAGAAATCTGGGAGAGTACCAGTGGAGCCATCAGAGGATACCTGGGTAATCAGGGTTCTCGTTTGAGGTTTTCAGTCTCATTAGCAAAAGAGTTAAGGGATGGGTACAAACAGAAGCACAAGGACAAAGAATGGAGTCAAATGGAAGACCAAGGACAACGTATTAAAGTTAAAAAGGAAAGTTCCAGGTCAGGCAAGCAATGGAGAAGAGAAGGAACAAGTGCCATGTTTCTGGAGCTAAGCCAGCGTTGAAGGTCATTCCCCCTGCCCGCAGTCAGCTACACTGTGCGGAGTGGGGCTTTAGAAAGGAAGGAAGTCCATAGCATTAGTTGGGTAAAAAAGCAACTCTTCTGTGGGCTGAACTTGCCAGTCAGCTACAGTCAAGACTCTTCCAAAGAGCTCGGCCAGGACAGGCGTGTGGCATGAGTAGTGTCCACCTTCCAGCAGCACCTCAGACACCCTGAAATGGAGTGAAAACAGGGCCATGTAGAGCCCTGGGGCTCTGACCTTTCTCCTCTGAATCTCACTTAATCCTTTTCAAATGTCTCTGGCTGCAGCATCACAGCTTAGACCTGAGAGACTTAGAAATGGTAGGTGTCTATTTCCTGTCAATATAAGCCAGCAAAATGGACAAAATGTCAGACTGACAGGACCAAGTGTTGGCATGGAAGAGGAGGATCTGGAATGTCCCTATCTTGTGAATGGGAGAACTGAAACAATCCATTTTGGGTCCCAGGCAGCATCCTTTTTAAACATGACACCTCTGCTTGTCAGAGGCTCAGTGACTGTGTTCTACGAAATTTACCACTGTTCCTGACACAAACAGGAACTCTGATAAATCTGACAGCAATGATAACCACTTTGAACCCACGTTCACTCCTTTCCCTCAGGCTCCAGTAGAAGCCTACCATTTCTAAGTCTCTCAGGTCTAAGCTGTGATGCTGCAGCCAGAGACATTTGAAAAGGATTGAGTGACATTCAGAGGAGAAAGGTCAGAGCCCCAGGACTCTACATGGCCCTGTTCTCACTCCATTTCAGGGTGGCTGAGGTGCTGCTGGAAGGTGGACACTACCCATGCCACATGCCTGCCTACTGCTAGTGAAGGACACTGTTCCACTTCAACAGGAGAGCAGACCCATCACCAGAGAGGGGAGGTCCAGCATCTCTTGCGTTGTGAAATGAGGATGGAACTATGACCCAGATATGTGGGCTCTGAGCAGTGGGCATTGCAAAGGTGTTGAGTGGAGGAGGAGGAGAAACAGGGGGGAGAAGAGGAAGGAGGAGGAGAAGGAAGGGGAGGAGGAAGAGGAATTTTCTTAAAATAACTTTTACCTTTATTATTTCTTTTCTTTTGGGAGGTGAGTGTGTACTGCAACACTGGATATGGAGGTCAGAAGTTGCCAGAATCGGTTCTCTGCTCCCACCATGTGTTTCCAGGGACTGAACCTAAGATTGTCAGGTTCAGTCACAGCATTTTTACCCTCAGGGCCATCTTACCAACCCCAAATCAACAATCATAATTTAATTTACAAATGCAAGTAAAGATAATTTGGAACAATAAAAATATTTGCCCAAGCTGGTGGTGGGACTAGGATAGAAAATTGGGTTTTTAAGTTTCTTTCCCTCTGTCACAAAGAACAGATGCACAAAGGAAAGATTGCCTCAAATGTGTACTAACTGTTTACTACAGTTGGAAGACAAATTTTTTTTCTAATCTTTCTGGTGCCAAAATTCCTTCTTTTGCCATAACCTCTGCAGAGGTATATATATCTGTATTGTTAAGGGCAATGCTTGTCTTCTCCCTGCATCCTGTCAAAGATCGTTTGCTCTGGAGACAATCTGAATGACCATGGCCTAGGAACAAAGTTGGTTTCCCCAAATTCCATGTTCCAAAGTAGAGGCAGTTTCATGAAGTTTTATAGTTTTACAGTTGAAAGAAAGTCATAAATTAAGGCAAGTTTAAAATACATTGGCGGATACATCAGAGAGGAGGGTACAGCAAAGATAAATTAACCTCCTCTCCAATCTTCATCATAGAAACCATAAAACAGAAGATTTTTTTTAAAGATTTATTTTATTTATTTTATGCATATGTGTGCTCTATCTGCATGTACACCTGCATTCCAGAAGAGGGCACCAGATCACATTGCGGATGGTTGTGAGCCACCATGTGGTTGCTGGGAATTGAACTCAGGACCTTTGGAAGAGCACTAGGCAGTGCTCTTAACCGCTGAGCCATCTCTCTAGCCCCCAAAACAGAAGATTTTAAAGACACTGAAAGGGACTTTATATGGAATGCAGGCCATGCTTTAGCCTGGAGCGACACAAACTGCTGGACGCAATCAGTTGCTGAAAGTGGCTTTTTATTATTTCTGTTTTATTACACACTCTAATTTTACTGTTCTTAAACCTCTACCTCCCTTCCAACCCTAGTTTCTTCCAACCCCCTAACACTAGGTGGGAGAGAAAGAGGGTTAGAGAGGAAATGGATGTAGGTTTCTTGAAGTATTTCCGGCTGATTAGGGTCATTGAGTTCTTTGGGGGCAATATTAAGCTCAGTAGTCACAATATCCAGAAGTCCAACAAACCAGGAAACACATCAGCAAGACAAACCAGCAGCAGTATGGGGAAAAGCGCCTTCAGGGAGAGCAGCAACCTCCTCTTTCTTCAGAATTCCCCCTTTTCTCTCAGGACTCTGGCTTTTTATACCCCTCTCTCAAGTCCTCAGAATTAACTTTTTCCAGATGGCTAAGCCACACCCCTGAGAGTGCACAAGGCACTTACAGCTTACTGGTGTGGACAAACTGAAGCAGCCCCACAAAAACATTCATATCATAACCAGTTTGTTGTTTTTTTTTTTTAAAGAGACAGACACTTGGAATCCCCAGATTCTTAGTTCTGCTTGTGGGATTGGATCTTCTACAAGCTATCTGTGGGCACACAGTTGCAGTCACTCACGGTGAGAAAAAGAAGCCACACTTTTTAATTGTACGTGTGTGATTCCACTTAAAATTAGTGAAAACACGGCCAGCTCAAAAATCACACCCGGGGCTGGAGAAGATGTCCAGTGGTTAAAAGGGAAAGCTGCTCTTGTAGAGGTTTGGTTCCCAGCACTCACATTGGTCAGCTCATAACTGCTGAAACTCCAGCTCCAGGGTATCAAACACCCTTTTCTGGCCTCTGTGGACACCTACACTCATATACACCAAACAGACCCAGGAACATACACATAACTGAAAATAAATATTTTTGTTAAAAACCATAATCTTCACTCTTATCCATAGTATTTTTCTGAATCCATCTGTGTACAGATTGAATACTCAAATCTTCTATGCCCAAATGGCTGTAACATAAGCCTAGAGCCCACAAACAAATGCTACTCATATCACCCAAGATGTAGTCTAATCCACCAGATAAATCTCGGAGTATAAATCTTTCTAACTTGGCTTAAGCATAGAAGAAGCATTCACTTATAAGTAGAAATTGATAGTCCATGCTTCTGGAAATCTGTTTTGAAACTGTTTGGTGTTTTCATTTTGATCATATGTCTTAATAGCCAAACCCACACTTCTAGAAGAGATGGGGTGGGAGGAGAAGGAAGAGAAGGTACAGAAGATTAAATAGTCAGAGTCCCCAACTCAAATCTCGCCTAGCAGCAACCCATGCATTACTTCTTCGGACATGGATTTCAGAAGGCTTGGGTTCAATCTAGTAAACAAGACTCTCATCACTGCGCAATGCCAAGTTGTTGGAACTAGGGACCTTGCTTGATTGAAGACTTAAAAAAAAAAAAAAATTAGAGTCAAATTTTATTCTGTGATGTTTACACAAAGAGGCTGAGGAGACTTTGAAAGTCATCTGGGCCTAGAATTTTAACCTGGAATGCAGATTGTGAGAATGAGCCACAGAGCAGACAGGGAGGCAGTGAAAGCTGGAGGTTAGCAGAGAGCTTTGCAAATAGATACATATTTTGTTAATTGAGCACTAAGAAAGTTTTCCTAGTGAAAGACATGCCCAACACACCAACACCAGAATTTTCTCCTTTAGGGACTTTTTATTCTGAGTTAAACATTGCTTCCAACTAAAATCCATACCTGCAGGAGAGAAACAGCATCCCACATTTCATTGGTTGTTAACAACTGGGCTGAGAGGACTTTTCTTAGCAAAGGGTAGAAACTACCCTGTGAATGGGTGTTTTTCTAAGGAGGCATGATGATTGGTTTAATGCAACACTTTTGCTTTTATGCCATGTCCTTGTAACATGATTTCCCATACAACGGAAATACCGAGACAAGGGAACAGAAAAGAGACATAGACTGGGCCTCATCAGGAAGCACAAGGCGGCAGCTGAATCCAAGACATCATCAGAGTCTCAACCCAGGACACTAGTGTGGCCACTAGTCACAGTTTGTCCAGCGATGATGGATTCCTAGGAGTCATGACATTCAGGCCTAAAAAAAGAAAAATCCCAGGCACACAAAGATAAACAAGTCACCCTACTAGGTACCAGGAAAGCTCTGATGAAAGACATATTTTGTCTAATTTCCAGAGTGTGCCTCGAGACAGTGGTGCAGTCAGCAAACCTGTCGCTGCCTGGTTATCAGCAGGGTGATAATGAGGCCAAGGCTGAAGGTTTGATTTCCCAGGGAACTGTGCTCCCTTCTGAATCTGAGCTTCACTCAGCATCGCTGGCTAATCACAAAACCACAAGAAAAGAACCCAGATTCCTCTGGAACAAACCGTCCTTGCTGTAGAAACCCCAGTGGGAGGAGTCTGATGTTTTCCATCACATGAACATCAGCGGTTGAGTATTATCACACAAAGAAACTTCCTCTCTGGACTTCCTGGGTTTGGGTACATTGTAGATCAGCCAGTGACAAATCAGCGTGGCACAGTCTTTCATGTAAGAAAGAATTCTTCTAAGTAAGTCAGAGAGCTGGACAGACACCAAGCACAGCTGGGTGGGGGCCACGTGAATTGCAGTCAGCAAGTAACAGAGATGAGACTCAAACTCTTGCTTCTTAGTGTCTTTGCTGTTAAGGAGTTTGCCTGCTTTGTTTTTTGTTGTTGTTTTTTAAAGTTGTGGCCAGCTGTAACTTAGCAGAATACACAGATGGAGTGTTTCGATTTGGTTGACCTTGCTTTGTCATAGCCACCAGAATTCCAGAAGCCTTCAGGTCCTGAGGACCAAGGCTCTCTTAGCTTTAAGCATCCTGGGTGTAGTGATGAGGATTATTTCCTGTATGTTGTGGAAACAGCACATCCACATTCTTCACCCTGCCCAGCAGGCTCTGGCGGTTAGCAAGGACATCTTGTTTTTAATGTCCACCCGCAGCCCGCTTTGTTCCTCCGTGTTTTGGTTTAACTGTTTATTTTTCCATAGGTTTTTCTTGCCTAAGTCCACAGATTCAGCAATGTCCCCACTACCAAAGCGAGAGCTGAATTCCTGAAACACATTAGTTTCTCTTTCAGAGCTGATGTCAGTAGGATGAGAACCATGCTGTGTCATTATACTGATATGTTACTCATTAACTAACTTTAAAAAAAAAAAAATGCCTGGGCTAGATCAGGGTCAGGTAGGAGCTTCCTGCAAGGCAGGCACCGTGTCGAGCTGAAATACAACCATTTTCACTTTATATGAGAGCTCTAGAAATGAGCTTTTGAGCTGACGTCTTGAAGTAGTGGTGGGTAAGACTACAATGGTGAAGAAAAGGCTTTCCTCCAGTGACAATGTGTTCAAGTTTGAGATTCCCAGCAACCCGAAGACCAGTGCCGAGGCCCCACACAGCTCCACTGACAGCCCTAGCTCCGTGTTTCTCAGGTACGTACAACCTGGCCCTGGTCATCCAGCATGCCACCCAGGCCACCTCCAGCCACCTGGCAGGTGGCCCTTAGAAAGCTCTGACCTCATATTCCTTGGAGGAACACTGGGTCAGGGGAAGGATACTTTATAGGCCAGGCATGCTGTCGGGTGGATTTGGAAGAGTGTGGAGAGAAAGGATATGAACTGAGGGAGAGAGAGGAGAAAAAAACTGTTGTCACCACTAAGCTCAATCTTTCATGTCTTCTTCCATGCTCTTTTCATATCAGATTAACTAGAAATAAATCAGAAACTGGGAATTTACTCAATTCTTGACTTGCTGTCAGGTTTTCAGGAAGTGGAGTTAGATGATCAAACCAGAAACCTACAGTATTAAAATGTTATTTAAGCAGTAGTTCTTAAAACAGTCAGACAATTGCCCTCTTTTTCACCTTTCTAAATAAATACTAAAATAATACTGCAAGCTCTGGCTCATCTCTATACTGAGCAATGACTTACAGAGTTTTTGACCCCCGTCAGGTCACATCCCTTCTAGCTGTGTTTTTAACATCAGTGCTCTGCTCCGATATGGTGTAATTACATATTACTAATGAAAACTCAGCTCCTTATTAATTTAGTCTCAGTAATTCTTTCGTAGGTTTTCATGTTAGCTTAATTTTTCCACCCATCATTAGTACCTAGTTGAGTGACTGAAAACGTAAACCTCTGGGTTGGAGAGATATCCCATCAGTTAAGCAAACACCGGCTGCTCTTGCAGAGGACCTGGGTTCAGTTCCCAGGAACCCACATGGCAGCTCATGACTATCTGTAACTCCAATGCCAGAGGATCTGAGGTCCACTTCTGTCCTTCTTGGGTACTGCACATGTGTAGTACAAACATACCCTTGTAGACAAAACACTCACACATAGAAAATAAATATTTTAAAAAGTAAAATGTAAAAACCCTGCTGCATGTGTTCATGCTTTCTTGCGTTTCAGTGGCCCCAAGGCTCTCTCGTTTCAGTGGCCCCAAGGCTCTCTCTTTAGCCCTTCTCTTCAGCTGTTTCCATAGCAGCAGTGCAAATTGTTCTTTGGCATGAAATGATGAAGAGGAATAATGAGGTGCACTAGCAAACGAAAATCCATTTATAGCTGTGGGTTTAAGTAAATACAACCAATACAATTTTCAATACATAAGTAGAATTAAAAAGAAAAGCAGAAACCGGGCATTGGTGGCGCACGCCTTTAATCCCAGCACTTGAGAGGCAGAGGCAGGCGGATCTCTGTGAGTTCGAGGCCAGCCTGGTCTACAAAGTGAGTCTAGGACAGCCAGAGCTGTTATACAGAGAAACCCTGTCTCGAAAAACCAAAAAAAAAAAAAAAAAAAGAAAAGAAAAGAAAAAAGAAAAGCAGAAATGGCTCAGGAGTTAAGAGCACTTGCTGCTCTTGCAGAGGGCTGGTGGTCTGTTCCCAGCACCCACGTGCTTCACAGCTGCCTGGAACTCAAGCTCCAGGGACCCTGATGCCTTCTTCTTGTGGCCATGGGCTCTCAAATCATATGTACACACACATACACACACACAATTTAAAAATAAAAATAAAACCCTTACAAAAAGAAAAGGCTACCCAAATCTGAATGTTTGCATCTTTCTGAAAGTATTGAGATGTATGTAACCTACATACCACTTAACATCAACTCTCCATCTTGGCATTTATGTGTTGGAAGCAACCTAAAAACACATTAACATTCCTCCAAGTCGTGTACACATTGAAGAACTTTTAATCTAGTGGAAAGATCATGGTGTTTTGTGTATAAAATTATTAAAAGTACTTTGAACAAATGTTCAGGCACACATTGGTTAGGTGTTTCAGATATAAAATAAGAAAAAGTAAAGTATATTTGGGAATTTCTATATTCTAAGTATAGATTGGGAATTTCTGTACCTGTGGCTGTTTGGTATCTGATTACCCTTCCCATGAACTAGAACTGATAAAGCTTACTCTCAGATCAACTATCTACCTTTAATAGAAACACTCTCTTTTTTTGTTTCCTCAGTACACACACACACACACAGCATCCACCACACCAATGCTCTGTATATGGTAATGACAAACAGACGATGAAATTACCCTTGCCTGCAGAAAAAGCCGCTGTGTTAACGGGTCTTTATATGAGTCACAGAACTCATTGTCCTTTAGGTCTTTAAGAATCTTATCAGAAGCCAGGTGTGGTGATGCATGACTTTAACCCCAGCACTCAGGAGGCAGAGGCAGGCAGATCTCTGAGTTCGAGGCCAGCCTGGTCTACAAAATGAATCCAAGACAGCCAGGACTACACAGAGAAACCCTGTCTCGAAAAAACAAAAAAAAAGTTTGATTTATTTATATGAATGTTCTACCTGCATGTATACCTGAATGCTAATAGATGGCATTAGATCCCATTAAAAATGGTCATGAGCCACCACGTAGTTGCTAGGAATTGAACTCAGAACTTGTGGAAGAGCTGCCAATGCTCTTAACCACTGAGCTGGTTTCCCTAGCTCCCCAACCTCCACTTCTTTAGGAGTGATGGATCACTATCTTTTTCTTCTTGTTGACAGTTTTTTTTTTTTTTTTTTTTTTTTTTGGTTTTTTGAGACAGGGTTTCTCTGTGTAACAGCTCTGGCTGTCCTGGACTCGCTTTGTAGACCAGGCTGGCCTCGAACTCGCAAAGATCCGCCTGCCTCTGCCTCCCAAGTGCTGGGATTAAAGGCGTGCGCCACCACCGCCCAGCTTGTTGACAGTTTTTAAATACTCTGGATACTAATTTATTTTTTTGTCAGTTGCAGATAATGTAACATTTTTGTTCCATTTGGATTTGTCTTTTCACACTATTTCCAAGACTTAATTTTCCACTACTTCTTTGATTTTTTTTTTTTTTTTTTTTTTTTTTTGTTTTTCGAGACAGGGTTTCTCTGAATATCTCTGGCTGTCCTGGACTCACTTTGTAGACCAGGCTGGCCTCGAACTCACAAAGATCCGCCTGCCTCTGCCTCCCAAGTGCTGGGATTAAAGGCGTGCGCCACCACCGCCCGGCCACTTCTTTGATTTTTTGAGATTATAATATAATTACATCATTTCTCCCTTGCCTTTGCCCTTTTATATCCTCCCATATACCTACCCCTCCTTGTTTTCTTACAAACTCATGGCCTCCTTTTTCATTAACTGTTATTATATGCATAAATGTATATGCATATATATTCCTAAAAATAACCTCAGTCTGTATGTTACTTGTATGTATGTTTTCAGGGATGACCATTTGGTGTTGCATGACTAACTGGGAGCTCTTCAATGGGGAATGCTATTTCTCCCACTCTCAGCATTCCTTAGTTGCCGTAGCTCTTTGTATGGGTCTGAGGTCCCATAGGCTCTCCTCCATCTGCTTCTGAATGTGTATTGTGTCATTCTTGTTCTGCTCATGTTTAGGCAATCTTGCTGGTGAGGCTTTATGGGTGTAGCTTCTGACATTACTGGGAGACACAATCTCACAGCAAACTCCCTGACCCTCTGATTCTTTCAATCCTTCAACCCCTTTTTCTGAATGCTGCCTGAGCCTTAGATAAGGGAGTGATCTGTAGACATATCCACTGGAACTGAGCCCCACAATTCTGCATTGTAATTGGTTGTGTTTTCTGTAATGAAGACATTACAAGAATGCTAGTTTGTTTGTTCGTTTAATGTTTCCTTTTAAGGTAGGGTCTTTCTTACATTTGGAATTTATCTTTGTTTCTTAGTGTTAATCGACAGCACTAGAATTTTTATTTAAATATTGAATTGTTCTACAATATTTACTGTAGAATAAATTCCTCTTTCACCTAATATGCAAAGTCAGTCTGTCATACATCATGTTACTAATTTTTATCACATTATAGTAAAAAAAAAATCTGGTAAAACAGGACTCCCTATCTAGTGGAAGGGCATAGTTACTCTAGTAAGTTTTAGGATTGACTTTGATTTTTAATTGAAATGACATTGGACCAACTGCTCAATTTAAGGAATTTTTTCCTTTCTTTCTTTTTTGGTTTTTTCAGGACAGGGTTTCTCTGTGTAGCCCTGGCTATCCTGGAGCTCACTCTGTAGACCAGACTGGCCTTGAACTCACAGAGAACCACCTGCTTCTGCTTCCTGGGTGTTGGGATTAAAGGCGTGCACCACCACACCCAGCCATTACTGACAGTTTCGAACTGCTACGTGGGTACTAGGATTTGAACCCGGGTCCTTTGGAAGAATAGTCAATGCTCTTAACCACTGAGCCATCACTGCAGCCCCTAAATCTGGTATCTTTACAGCATAAATATCCATACTTATAGACAAAATGTATCTCTCTCCATTTGCTTAGATCATCTGTTATTACCTTCAACAAAATTTTAGAATATTCTACACAGATGTTATAGATCATTTATTACACTTATTCCTAGGTACTAGGTTTCTGTATTGCTATTGTAAAGACATTTTATTGCAATTATTTTGTTAATGTTGTACAGAAATGTGTTTAGGTTTCTAAGTTGACTCAGGGGTTTTTGCATGTATATGTGTGTGTGATGTGTATGAGTCCAATTATGTTCACATGTGTTTGGGCACATCTCTAAATTGATCTTTTATTCAACATCCTTTTATTTATTTTTTTTTTAATTTTTTTTTTTTTTTTTGGTTTTTCGAGACAGGGTTTCTCTGAATATCTCTGGCTGTCCTGGACTTGCTTTGTAGACCAGGCTGGCCTCGAACTCACAAAGATCCGCCTGCCTCTGCCTCCCAAGTGCTGGGATTAAAGGCGTGCGCCACCACCGCCCGGCACAACATCCTTTTATTAATTTTGATAATTTATAGGCTTTAAAAATGTTTCCTTTGACCTGATATGACTTAATATGCTGGTGTAGGACAGTACAGGGTGTGGGAAGGTGGCTCCCCTTTTCTGTGGAGAAGGTCAGGGAGGGATGGGAGAAGGGGGCAGGAGGGCAGGATCTAGATGAGGGTAAGGAGGGGGCTACAATTGGGATGTAAAATGAAAAATCAGTTTTTTAAAAGAAAAAATAAAGCTGCCTTTGGCTGGGTGGTGGTGGCACACATGTTTAATCCCAGCACTTGGCAAAGTTGGCAGATCTAAATGAGTTCGAGTCCAGCCTGGTCTACAGAGTTAGATCCAGGACAGCCAGGGCTACACAAAGAAACCCTCTCTGGGGGTGGGGGAGAAGGTTTCCTTCATAGATAATAAAATCATTAGGAATGTTAATATGTTTGTTTTTACCGCGTGTGGGGGGAGAGTCCCATGTATTATACATGTAGTGTGTTCACACATGTACTTGTGCAGTGGTCCAAGTAGGACATTGGATGCTTTGCTCTACCCTTAGTCACTTTATTTCCTCGAAACAGGGTCCCTCACTGAATGAGGCTGGCACGCAGCAAGGCCCAGAAATCCTCCTGTTTGCCCCACAGAGTACGAGGTTACAGGCATGTGTGGCCATGCCTGCTTTTCAGATGAGTGCGGGGATTCAAACTCAGGTCCTCAAGTGTTTTACACACTGGCCCATCTCCCCACCTGCTTTTACCCTTTTGATCTTTTTTTTTTAATATTTATTACACAAACAAGAAACTCTATTGGAATGTTGCAGATAGGCAGTAATTCCAGACATTCTTGTTTTCATTTTTAAAGGGATTCCTTTAACATCTCGGTATTTATCGATCTTTTTCAGGCTAAAAAAAAAAAAAAAAAATCCCCTTCTAATTCAGGTTTTCCAAGGGGCTATAAATGTTACCCAGCACTTCCTTAGCTTCCATCAAGATAATCCTCATTTTAAAACCTTTGACACGCATAATATGTACAGTATCACTACATTCAAAATCACAAAAATCATCATTTGCTAAAATATGCAGGACACTACTTATAAGCAATACAAATTGCTATAACTTTATGTACATTTGATTGGGGAAAGCTCTGGCAGA
Source organism: Lophiomys imhausi (assembly GCA_907164525.1). Lineage (NCBI taxonomy): Eukaryota > Metazoa > Chordata > Mammalia > Rodentia > Muridae > Lophiomys > Lophiomys imhausi. The sequence goes on from CAJQZJ010004801.1 coordinate 2,890,793, forward strand.
TTAATAGTTAAACTGATCCAACTTAATAATTAGATTATGGTTAATATTACTGTTACATTTCAGACCTGAGACAAACAGCTGAAGTGCTTCTTGAGCAAATCAAAGCGAACCAGGCCACCATGTTCTCCCAGCATCCCTCAGTCCCTACCTGTTACAGGGCCCTCCTGGCTGTCATAACCCGCCCTCTACCCTGAACTCTCCAGCCCAGGGGCGGGGCTGCTCATCCCTATATAATCCAACCATTCTGATTACCCACCCGCTTCATGCCTTTGGCCCCTGGCTGCTGCACCTGGTTCCGCTGTTCTACCCTCTCCCTTCTCCTCCTGCCTGTCCTCACATGGCACACCTCAGTCTGGTCACGTTCACTCTGGACTGTCCCAGATGTCCCTGCCTCCGGCTATGTTCTCCCAAACATCTATAATAAACTTTCTCCTCCACCATACCTAGGTGCAGTCATGTTCTTATCCTTTTGATTTCTTTTTTTTCACTCATCTACTAAATTAATTTGACTTAATAATCATGTTAATTAATTAATGTAGTCATTCAGCAAATAGAAAAATCACGAATTGTTACTGGATCAAGTAGTTTTGGGAGATCCATTGTGCAATTGGCAGTGAGACCACGGGGAATGAATAGCTATCCATTGGCACTTAAGTGGAAGGCCCACTGTGGGCTTTAGGGACCCACACCAGGTTCATGATGGTAATCAAACAGGTCAAGAATGAGGCAGAGCCGTGCTGGAATGTAGGAGAGAGGACCAGGCAAGCCTGACAACTGTCCCTGAACTCTGGTTTGGGGACTGTTCCACATAACTGACAATGACTCTGGAGCACAGGGCAGCCCTACAGTCACACTTACTCTTGGTGACCTGAGGGAGCTCCTTCTACTCCTCCAGTCTAGCAGCCACCACCAGTGGGTGGAAGAGCAGGCACTTGCCTTTCTCCCTCTAGCTGTCCCCTCTCCTAGAGCTTCACTCTTGCTCAGGCAAGTGCAAAGGACAGACGCGCCACGGGGCTCCTGGACAGCAGGAACTGAATAGACTGAACTTCACCTTTCATTCTCACTCCTCTCCACTGGAGTCCCTGACACAAGAGGGAAATGTCCACTCTCCAGGGGAGCTGAGTTTGAAAATGTGAACGCTGTCGCTGCTAGACGGAGACGAGACTACGGTAGGGCAGTCGTCATTCATTTCCTGAGTGCGCGCAAGTATTTCTGTGAATGAAGGTCAGGGTGACAGGACTGCTGGAGAACCTCAGAAAGGGGCGCGAAGGGCAAACAAATTCAGAAGGCACCAGAGTGAGGGGGAAGGCGACCGTGGGGATTGGAATGAGGAGGTTAAACTCGGATGACTAGACTTCTTCCTCAGAGTCCTCAAAGCAGGAAAGGATAGACCTGTTCAGCAGCTATCATTGCCAGGAGAGAAACAGTCTCTCGCCCAGCATCAAGACTCAGTTCACCAGCATCAACACTCAGTCCACCACAGAACGGGTTCCTGGTAACAGCGCTCCATGCTATTACCAGATTTTCTTTCTTTTCTTTTCTTTCTTTCTTTTTTTTTTTTTTTGTTTGTTTGCTGTTTGTTTGTTTCTCTCTCTGTGTAACAACCCTGGCTGTCCTGGACTCCTGACCTCGAATTCACAGAGATCTGCCTCCCTCTCTCTCCCAAACGGCAGGATTAAAGTCGTGAGGCACTATGTCCAGCAATGGGATGAATTTTTGTAATTCGCCTTTATCTCTGTGTGTCTATCAATGGTCTTGCTGACCATCTGAGGCTGGACTGCCTTTCAGGAATATTCCCACTACTTTCTAAGTCAGTTTACTCCGCTTACTGGCATAGGGATGCAGGGCCAGCGATAACGTCATAAAATGGGCATTCCCCTACAGATGCCGTAAATCTGAGGCATGTGGGTAGTGGAAAAGATGGAAGGATCTGTAATGAGTGGCCCCAGAAACTAGGCTTTGCAAAAGTCCTTCCCATCATTAGAGGTGTGAGTTCCAAGCGACAGATTCCACTCTTATTATTGCTCAGTCACCTCTGGCTGATATATAGACAAGACTCAGCTGATGTAACTAAGTAACCAATCTTAGGGCACACAATACCTTGTCAAAATTCCCACTGGGGGGACTAACCTCAAATAACATAAAGACAGACATGACATTTGTGTGACACTTACTTAGACTAGCATTCACAACAATGGAATTGAATTTGAGAAAAAAAATTACTATTGGTCAAAATTGTAAAAATATATTGTAGATTCTGTCTGGTAATTAATTAAGCCTTGTGCTGAATGAGGATTAATTTTCTAGATTTGGAGATGTTACAGAATGGGTTGCCTTTTTCAAATTGATGATTTAATTTCTTTCCTCATTCTAATAATATATGCAAATAATGTGGAAATAAATAATATACTCACCATTGTACCTGATTTTTTAGGCATATGTTTCTTACAGAAAAACTTAAACTTGCATAACCTCCAGACCTTTGAAGGCTGCATCTGAGTCTGGTTATAACTGATGATATGCACCCAGCTGATCTGCGCTTTTGGTGTGGGTAGAGCCTGATGCTAGCCACACACACTCTCCACATCACCGCAGTTCCAATCAGTCAATCAGTCTCTGCAGACAGAGCTAGCATCTAGGAATTCTCATCAACAATCCCATGTATCATACCTCAGGAAAACAATCAACATTTCATAAAGTTCCTGCCATTCAAACATAAGAATCTGAGTTTGATTCTCAGCCAGCAATAATAATGGATGAAGATGATGATGATGATGATGATGATGATGATAATGACATGAGTTATGAGTTGTAGTCTCCCAGTGCTGGGGAGACAAAGGCAAAATGATCCATGGATGATGATAATAATGACATGAGTTGTAGTCTCCCAGTGCTGGGGAGACAAAGGCAAAATGATCCATGGAGTTGGTCAGCAAGCTAGCTTCTCTAAATTGGTTAGCTCCACGTCCTAGTGAGAGACCCTGTCTCAATAACCAAAGTGAGCAGCTTCTGAGGAATGTGACACTGGAGACTGACCTCTGGTTCCCACATGCACATCCCACATCCCACAGACACAAAGTGCACATCCATGAAAATGCACACATACCCACAACATGCACACACAAACTACACACACATACACACACTTTGAAAGTATGGTTTCCGTGGAATGCATATGTCTTTACCACCATCATGAGTAGAAGAAACATAAAGCTGAAGCCTTGCATGTCAGGGACCTTCAACTTATAAAAGGAGTACCGGGCACTCTGAATGCTCTTGGGTAGTGGTGAAACAGGAAATGTGAAGGGTGATGTTTTTAAACAGTCATGGAAAGCTTCCTAGCATCTTTTGGGGGGGCATTTGTGTGAGGAGCACAGCTCAGGGTGCAACTGCTTTTGTAACTTATGAACTATTTCCGTGTGTGTCTCATTTTCCTCAGCTGTAACGTGGTGATGATCAGAATTGTGGAGAATTCACTTTTTGGGTTTGTTGTTACAGTTGTTGTTATTTTGAGACAGGATCACACTATGCAGTCCTGGCTGGAACTCACAGTGTGGACCAGGTTGTCCCTGAATTCACAGAGATCCATCTCCCTCTGTCTCACCAGTGCTGGGATTAAAGTCATGGACGACTACACTTGTCCTTTGTAGATGAGAAGTCCCAGAAATAGGCACAATAGTAGGACATGAAATTGTCTGTGTGTGTATCTGTTCTTATAACAAGTATTCTAATGCTGGCTGTTGTGATTATAAAGTAGTGAGGGATTGGAAATTTGCACAGAAACAAAGGGATATTTGCCCCTAGAGTTCCTGGTTGGGGAGAAGGGAGTGGTTAAGGATACACACTTTCCCCTCTAGCATACACATGCACATAGAAGAAAACAGATCTTCTCTGAGTAACTGGAATCTCAGCCCAAGCAATAGCAGAAGGAATTGCTGGTGCCTCTCAAGGCATGGATGCTCATTCCTGGTGGCGAAGTGTCTTACATAGCACACTTACATCTAAGTTTGCACTTATGTGTGTTCTCGTGCTTCTCTTAGGACGCCAATGGCTCCATACAAAAATGAATGCCCGAGAACACCCAGCTTTATCTACTGTGCTGGCTGTTCTTTCTTTAAAAAGTAGAAAGGGGACAGATGTCAGAACATGGACAAAAGAATGATGCATGGTGAACAAGGCCACGGGAAACTGTGAGAGAGGCTCCAGGAAAAAAAAAGGCCAGAGGGCCTTTTACCTCAGGTGCATTTTGTTCCCTGGATTGTTCTTGGATATTATATTCATGCCTTGTAAAAAAAAATAATTTGAATTGTTTAACAGTATTTATATTACATTTAATTGGTTTGGTGGCTAATCCTTAACCCACCATTATAAGTGAGCACACAGAAACCACATGGATTTTAACAAGCCTAGGCCTGAGTTGAGGAAGCTTGGCCCATCTAAGCTAGCTCTTAATTCTACTACCCAAATATGACCCCATATATACATACGTCCCCTTGGACTGCCATTCTTCATGATATGCCGATGTTCCTGGCTATGTGGAATGAGGTTCTTTTTTCTTTTTTTCTTTTTATTTTTTTTGGTTTTTCGAGACAGGGTTTCTCTGAATATCTCTGGCTGTCCTGGACTCGCTTTGTAGACCAGGCTGGCCTCGAACTCACAAAGATCCGCCTGCCTCTGCCTCCCAAGTGCTGGGATTAAAGGCGTGCGCCACCACCGCCCGGCTTGAGGTTCTTTTTTCTAACCCATGGTGTGTGCCTCCTTCTTCCTGCTGCTCCTGGCTGGAATGCCTTCTTCTTCCTGCTCCTGGCTGGAATGCCTTCTTCTTCCTGCTCCTGGCTGGAATGCCTTCTTCTTCCTGCTGCTAGCTGGAATTCTTTAATCCTCTGTCTAAAGCACAGGCTTCCTGCTCTAATCTCAGGAAGTCCCACCTTTCTCTGTCTTTGCCCAATCTCAGGCCTTGGCATTTTATTTAACCAATCAGAGTCAATATAAGTTACAGACAGCAAACAGGACCAATTAATTAACATTTAGAATGCTTAACACTACCCCAACAATGCCTCCTGCAACAAACATTTGCATTCAATTTATAATACATGCTTATTCTTCTTGGATGTCAGAACATAGCTATAGAACCCAATCTGGTGAAAGGATATGCTGAATGCTATCCTCAGTGTGCCCTGAATCTGGGTATGGCCTTCTGCCTCGCTTTCATGCTTTCTAAGATATAATCTATACCACATGTCAGGCAATTGTGTTTAAATCAGTCTTTCCTGAGAAAGTTCTGGAAAAGGGCTGCTCTGTTAATATTTAGTATGTGCTTACTAACATTTATTTACTTAAATGGTTTTTGTGAACTCAAACAACCTTCCTTGTCTTTTTCATTCATGTATAAATATATACTGAAACTGAAGTGAAATTGTCTACAGCATTAGATTGTAGCATGCCCTATTTTTTTTTTTATTTGTTTGGGGGTTTTTGTTTGTTTTTTGAGACAGGGTTTCTCTGTGTAGCCCTGGCTGTCCTGGAACACACTCTGTAGACCAGACTGGCCTTGAACGCACAGAGAGCCACCTGCCTCTGCCTCCCAAGTGCTGGGATTAAAGGCATGCTGGTGCCTTTACAGACAGCTGTGCACTGCCATGTGGGTGCTGGGATTTGAACCTGGGTCCTTTGGAAGAGCAGCCAGTGCTTTTAACCACTGAGCTATCTCTCCAGCCCCGTCTGCCCCATTCTTTAAGGTCCTCAGATCTCAGGTCTCGCAGACAAACCTGCATAGGTTGACAAAAGTCAGCAGGTTGTTGGTTCACAAGTTCCTTCATCAGCCTTGGTTATGATTCAACATTTTTTAAAAATTTATTACTAGTTAGTTAGTTAGTTAGTTAGTTAGTTAGTTAGTTTTGATTTTTTTCAAGACAGGATTTCTCTGCGTATCTCTGGCTATCCTGGACTTACTTTGTAGACCAGGATAGCCTCGAACTCAGAGATCTGCCTGCCTCTGCCTCCAGCGTGCTGGGATTTAAGGCTTGCGCCACCAGGACCAGCAACTACAGACAGCTGTGAACTGCCATGTGGGTGCTGGGATTTGAACCCAGGTCCTTTGGAAGAACAGCCAGTGCTCTTAACCGCTGAGCCATTTCTCCAGCCCCTGATTCAACATTTTTATCTCCTCATTCTGCTTCTCCACCATCAGTGAGATAGTTAACCTGTTTTGATAGAAGAGACTATGCTGTTCATCTTTGTAAACCCCCCACAACAGACCCGATTGTTTCATCTTCTTCTTTTAATGGATTCCCTAGATGGATCTGGGGATTTAAAGTTAAGATAAGAAAACTGAAAAAGAAACCCCTATGGGTTCACTTAGTGGCTATCTCATTAATTATCGTTGCTTTCCCAAAAGATGTTTAAATATTTTAAGTACTGAGAATTATAATTTTATTATATTTGCCATCTTTAATTGATAACTCTTCAGCACCGAGAAACATATCCATGTGTTATAGACCAAGACTTTTACTGTTTTGTCTCCAGGACTGGGAACCTAACCTCTAATGGCTGATCTTATCCAAAAGGTCAAGAAGTGATAGGAGGTTTTTGTTTTCTTTTCTTTTTTATTTTGTGGGGAAAGGAGCATGCATTGTGTGTGGTGTGCCTGTGTGCATGTTTGTGGCATACATGTGGATATCAGAGGACAACTTGTAGGAATCAGTTCTCTCCTTTCATCATGTGGGTCCTAGAGATGGAATTCAGATTATTAGACTTTATATGGCATAAACATTTATATTGAGTTGTTTCAATAAAAATTTCAGAAAAGTCGCCGGGTGGTAGTGATGGTGCATGTCTTTAATCCCAGCACTCAGGAGGCAGAAGCAAGCAAATCTCTTAGTTCAAGGCCAGCGTGGTCTACAGAATGAGTCCAGGACAGCCAAGTCTACACAGAGAAACCCTGTCTTGAAAAAGCAAAAAAAAAAAAAAAATCAGAAAAGTCTTTTTAATAATATATAATATATAGTATATATTGATAATATAGTCATATTATATTATATCTTCATATATTACCATATATTAATGTTATGTATATTGATAAGCACATCTATATTGAATGGTACCTCCTCACTTACTAGAGTCCCAGCCTCCAGGAGTGGGCTGAACTGAGATCACTTGACATTGAGCTTTCACCATATTTGGGCTTATAATAATAAAACAAAGCTAGGGCTGGAGAGATGGCTCAGAGGTTAAGAGCACTGACTGCTTTTCCAGAGGTCCCGAGTTCAATTCCCAGCAACCACATGGTGGCTCACAACCATCTATAATGAGATCTGGTGCCCTCTTCTGGCCTGCAGGCATACCTGCAGACAGAATACTGTATACATTAACAAAAAATAAATGAATCTTTTAAAAATAAATAAATAAATAAATAAATAAATAAATAAAACAAAGCCAGAGTGTTGGCTCAGCAGCTAAGAGTATTGGCTAATCTTCCAGCAGATTCAGATTCAATTCCCAGAATCTGCAGGGTGGCTCATAACCACCTATAACTCTAGTCCCAAGGGACCCAATGTCCTCTTCTGGCCTTTATGGGTCTTGCATGCACATGGAACACAGACATACATGCAAACAAAACACCCATGAATATAAAATAAAATAATAATGGAATTCTAAATGCAATAATACAAACAGCAGCAATAACAGATCTGCCCTTGCCTGCTCCTGCTCCTGCTTCTGCAGCTATACGAAAGTTCTGAAATCATACTGCAAAGCATGGTAAATATTTAACTACATATCAAGTGACCTTTCTTACACTCCCATGTGTAATTGATAAAGAGGGAGTTTTGTCTATTGTTTTCTATGGAATTACATAAACAGTCATTAATTAATGAGAGAAAGAACACATTGTGATAAAAATGTTCATTTATGCCAATATGACAGTTTATTTTTAATCTATGATTTCTTAGGCCTCAAAGAGTTGTTTATCATTGAGATCAAAGGAAATAACATCACAATTGCTATGTGCCTATCAAGTTTGGTGGTAGATAACCATGGAGTTTCAGCAGCTATTCAGAACGCACTGAGAGGCAGAGTAACAACTTACCTCCTAGGTGATTCCTTAATAGATCTGGTTCCACTGTATTTTAATAAAATTGAGAGCAACTTAACATTTCTGAGCAGTGTTCTGTGTGCCAATGTCTTCCTCTCAACCCTCTCCTAAGAGCTAATCCAACCGTCACAATATTTTCATGAAACGAGAGCTACTGTCACTCCATCTTCCAGATAGGAAGCTGGGAGTAGGTGTAGAGAGACTAAGAGAAGAGTCAGGCTCTAAACCATATTTACTTCCCTCTTTAATGAAGTAGCAGAACTGGGCTAAAATATGTAGCTTTCCTAAAGTAAGGAGATATTTAGAGTCTGGTATATGGAATCAAGAGTATTAGTGAAGCAATAATAATTCAAATGTAGTACACTACCATGAAAGTGAGAGAAAATACACAGAAAGGAAGAAAATATTTGCAAAGCATGTGTCTGATAATGGTCTAGTATTAAGAATTCTTATTACTCAACAGAGACAATATAGCACACTTAACAATGAGCAAAGTAAATCAGGCACAGTGGTGTACACCTTTGATCCCAGCACTTGGGAGGCAGAGGCAGGCAGATCTCTGAGTTCAAAAGAACGAGTTTCAGGATTTCCAGAACTACACAGAGAAACCCTGGAGAGAGAGAGAGAGAGAGAGAGAGAGAGAGAGAGGTGGAGAGCCAGAGATGGCTCAGCAGTTAAGAACGAACAGTATGCTGTTTCTCCTGAAGACCTGAGTTCTGTTCCCAGCACCCATGCTGGGTGACAGACAACTGCCTATAACTCCAGTACCTGGGGATTTGATGGCCTCTTCTGTCCTCCACAGGCACCCACACACATGTGCCAGACATACATATGTGGCAGTCAGGCACACAAACACACACACACACACACACACACACACACACACACACACACACACACTAACAAAAATTAGTCTTTTTTAAAAGTGAGCAAAAGATTTGAACAGATATTTCACCAAAGAAAGCATATAAGTAGAACATAAAGTAGAATATTGTGCTAAAAAATCATTTGTCACTAAGAAATCAAAAGTAAAACCACAATAGTATCATTCCAGGCCCACTAACATGGCTATAAAGGAAAAGACAAGCACTAACAAGTGGGATTGGATATATAGAGGAACTGGGGTCTCCTACATTGTTGCTGAAAATGTAAAACCATACAACCTCTTTGAAAGAAACAGATTGGAAAGTTCTCCAAAAAGTAGAACACAGAATTATGCCATGACTCAGCAAATTTACATTTGTTCACAGGAAAACCTGCTATGGTTATCTGTCATTTATATCTCATCAGCAAAGCTGGAAGGAGACGTTCACAATGACAAAGCCACCGCTGGCACATAAATATTCACCATGATATTTTTTTTTTTCAAGTTTACATTTTTTTTTTTTAAATTTATTTTTTATTTCTTCAAGTTACATCTCAATTGAAATCCCCTCCCTACCCCGCCTCCAGTCCCACCCTCCCACCCTCTTCCACCTCAACCCACCCATCCCCTTCCTTTTTTTTTAAGTTTAAGATATATCTTTTCCCCCCAACAGCTCCCCCTTTCAGTCCAACAAATGGCTCTTACTCTTATAATAATAAATACAATACAAAACAACAGAGGTAATTAGGCCAAAATTATGAGAGTTATATGGCTTGGCATACAATCCCAATGTCCAGTCTATATGTATTTGGCACCTGACTTCAACATTCTACTGTCGACCTATCTCCATGAGTTTAAAGTTCTATATCCAACTCAACTTTCATCACAATTTAAAAAGCATCTTCTTAGAACACCCTCTTGATTCCCAAACAACTCAAAATTTAACTATGAGACTCTAGCTATCTATTCTTCAACCACCTCAGAGACCTGAGAGGGACAAATATATCTGATTATATAGGAAGTGCAGGGCTGCAGCTTCCCAAACTAAGAAATGACATACCAGTGGCTGCCTGGACAGCTCCCATTTTCTCTCCATACATTACAGCATCAATCTTCAGTCATTTGACCCCATTTCTCTGACAGACATTGATTGTAGAGCAGGGGTTATGAAGGACTCGCCTACCCTGTCTTGGCAGAGCTAGGCTGTCAACTTACCTGCTTCCAAGTTTTGTCCTTTTTGGACAGCAGTCTGTCTACAGTTGAAGCAAGGGGTTTTTCCTACCCTGTCTTGGCAGAGTTAGGCTGTCGACTTCCCCGCTACCAAGTTTTGTCCTTTTTGGACAGCAGTCTGTCTGCAGTTGGTGCAAGGGGTTTTTTCATGCCAAGAGAAAGGCTTGCCACCAATTCAACCATCTTACAGTGGAGATTCTTCGATGCTTATCCTCTACTTGGAGTAGAATAGGGTTGCCGTCAGGTGCTGATATGTCTCGATATAAAAAAAAAATCTTGATTTAAGATAACATCTTTGAATGCCATATTCTGCAGGTCTCAAGGGGTTTTTGAAGATGCCCTATCCATCTTTTGTATTTAGATAAGCAAATGTTGCTTGTCTCTTAGCAACTTGATTACTGGGTAGTTTAGAGAATATCTGTGATAGACTGTCATAGTAGCCAACAAAGAGACATGTTTGCATGACTAGGAGTTTGTTTTAACTATCCTAGACCGTTTTAGACGGTTGGTATCAAGAGGTCAGAGCTTCACATTTTATTTTTAAGTATCTCTAGGTATGATACCATTGGGAAGCATTACCTTTAAATTTGTATCAATATACAAAGATCTATTCAATTGTGGTTAAACATACTCTTAATTACGTATCAATATACCAAGATCAATGCCTATGTAGCCCAATATAATCTTAATATTACGTCCATATGCAAGGGTCAATACCATTGTGGCCAACTATAATCTTAATTTTGTATCAATATACAAAGATCAATACCGATGTAATCCAATACAATCTTATTTTTGCACAATAAACAATGGTCAATACCACTTTAGCCAAATAAACTACTAATTTTGTATCAATATACAAAGGTATAAGGGCATATTCAATAATCTGCCCCTTCTTCTTGGACCTTCCTGTGCTATGTCTATATCTCATTTTTCTCAAGCCCATGCACTCCTACATAGGAGAGGAAGAAGGATACAGAAAAGGAAAAGTAGGAATTCCCTGGGGCTAACCTCCAAAACCCATTAAGACAGGACCATTTATCAGCTTGTAGTCTCTTCCCCTACATAACAGAGTTTTCAGTTATCCTTCAAATAACCAAAAAGATGGGTGGAGAAACACCCTCCCCACCCTCTGGGCATGGGACGTCGCTCTCTTAAAGTGACTTCCTGCTGATTTGGGTCGTAGTAGACCTGTTTGGGGCCCCAACCCAAATGGGAAAAATGATTAAAAATGTTAATACAATCCTTTTATGTTCAGTCCTTCTGTTCTCAGCTGTTTAGATGACCTAAGGGGTTTGTAGGCAGAAGCTGATCTTGCAGGCTTCACTGAGGTTCCGGCTGGGGCATTGTGTAGAGCTGAACAGTCCCAGCGACACTGGATTGCAGTGGTGGTTGCAGGCCCCCGATGGAGACAGCTATTGAGGAAGTCTGCCAGGCAGAATCAACTGGGTCACTCATCCTCCTTGGTGCCTGATTCTGCTCTCTGCTGAGGATTCCGCTGTCCGCTGTCCCCGGGCTCCCCTAATGGACACTTCGATTCTCCTGGAACGATAAGAACAGAGCCCTGCCCCAATCCCAACCCTAGGACAATTGCCCTCTTTTTTTTTTTCCTGGGGGGGGATGGGGGGGCTAGGTAGTACTTCTCCTGAAGCAAATTTAGCCTTCTGACAACATACAAAGCGTTATCTTTCAATCCGGGTTAAAGTAGAAATTATTCTGTCACCTTGGAGTTAAACCAGCTCTAGTGTATATATTTTGAGATCCCAAAGGACAATCTGCCTGCATCGAGAAGGCCTTTTGTAAGTAGCCTCCAAACCTAGGTCCCTCCGAATCCCATGTGTGTGTCTCTGAACTCTAATTATTGGGAACAGGGACCTGTGTTTCTCATCTGAAGGGATCAAAGATGTGTTCCACCACTCCTGGATCGAAGTCTTTCTCTATTTAGAGTTTACCCTGCATCAGGCTGACCCTGAGCTCCGGGATCTGCCTCTTTCTGTCTCCAGTGTGCTGGGAGCTGGGACCAAGGGTGTACTCTTCTTGAATGGTGGGACCAAGAGTATGCACCCTCACCACCCCGCTCCGTATGACTCCAGAGTACAAAAGACCACCAACTCTAAGGTGCACCCCCCCGGTCTCCGCTGAAGTCAAAGGCATGGGCCAATACCACAATTCTCTTGTATTTTACCTTAGCTCCACGTCTTCTCTACACCTGGAGGTCTGCAAATCCAGGCCGAATGGCTGTATCCTCTGTTCCATTCACAGTGTTTCAGCCCTGCCCCCTGCCTTTTTTTTTTTTTCTAGTTAATAAATTTATTTGTTTGTTGCTTCAGGTTACATCCTTATCATATTGTCCTCTTTTCCCGCTTCCCAGCCCCACCCTCCCATGCTCTACCCCCTGACCCTTCCATCTTGTTCCTCTGTGGTGGAGTGTCCCTGCCTAACAGTCTCTCACCACAGATCAGGAGTCATATGAGGGCCAAGCGCCTTTTCATTCACCGGGGGCCTAAGAGGCAGTACTGCCAGTGACTGGTGTCTCATTGCTACTGGGGGAATACTAAAAAAAAAGACCAACAAACACACAAACCCACAAAAACAAAGAATATCAACAAAAAAAGAGAGGAAAAAGAGAAGGGAAAAGGAAAGAGAAAAAAAGAAAAAAGGAAGGAAAAAGAAAAAGATAAAAAAAATTATGTCCTTGTTCCTTTTGATGTGTTGGTTGTAGTACAGATATCCTGTACGAAATAGTTAAAATCCTACTATAAGTGAATAGATGCCATGTGCATCCTTCTGAGACTGGGTTAGCTCACTCAGGATGAGCTCCTCTAGATCCATCCATTTGGCTGCAAATTGCATGATTTCATTGTTTCTGATAGCTGAGTAATATTCCATTGTATAGATGTACCACAATTTTTTAATCCATTCTTGAGTTGAGGGACATCTGGGTTGTTTCCAATTTCTAGCTATTACAAATAAGGCTGCTATGAACATAGATGAGGAGACTTCCCTATGTCTCCGTGAGAGGTCCTTTGGGTGTATACCCAGAAGTGGTATGGCTGGGTCCTGAGGCAAGGTTATTCCTAGATTTCTAAGATATCGCCAGACAGACCTCCATAGTGGTTGCACAAGCCTGCACTCCCACCAGCAATGGAGTAGGGTACCCCTTTCTCCACACCCTCGCCAGCATGCACTATCATTTGAGCTCTTTATTTTAGCCATTCTAACAGGTGTTAAGTGGAATCTCAGGGTAGTCTTGAGTTGCATTTCTCTGATGATTAAGGATGTTGAACATTTCTTCAGGTGTCTCTCAGCCCTTAGGGATTCCTCCTTTGTGAATTCTCTATTTAGCTCCATCTCCCATTTTTTGATTGGATTATTTGGTTTCTTGGCATTTAGTTTCTTGAGTTCTTTGTAGATTTTAGATAATAGCCCTCTATCAGATGTGGGGTTGGTGAAGATTTTCTCCCAGTCTGTTGGTTGCCGTTTTGTTCTAATGACAGTATCCTTTGCTTTACAGAAACTTTTCAGTTTCATGAGGTCCCATTTATTGATTGTTGATCTCAGGTCCTGAGCTGTTGGTGTTCTGTTCAGGAAGTTGTCACCTGTGCCAATGAGTTCGAGGGTTTCTCCTACTTTTTCTTCTAGTATCTTTAGTGTGGCTGGCCTTATGTTAAGGTCTTTGATCCACTTGGAATTAAGTTTTGTACAAGGTGATAGGTAGGGGTCTAATTTCATTCTTTTGCAAGTGGACATCCAGTTGGACCAGCACCATTTGTTGAAGATGCTGTCCTTCTTCCATTGTGCGTTTTTGGCTTCTTTGTCAAAGATTAGTTGGCCATAGGTGTGTGGATCCATGTTTGGGTCTTCAATTCGATTCCATTGATCCACTGGTCTGTTTCTATACCAGTACCATGCTGTTTTTATTACTGTTGCTCTGTAGTACAGCTTGAAGTCTGGGATGGTGATACCTCCAGATGTTTTTTCATTGGACAGGATTGATTTAGCTATTCTGGGCTTTTTGTTGTTCCATATGAAGTTGAGACTAGCTTTTTCCAGGTCTATAAAGAATTGTGTTGGTATTTTGATAGGAATTGCATTAAATCTATATATTGCTTTTGGTAGGATAGCCATTTTTATTATGTTGATCTTACCTATCCATGAACATGGGAGATCTTTCCATCTTCTAAAGGCCTCTTCCATTTCTTTCTTCAGGGGCTTGAAGTTCTTGTTATATAGGTCCTTTACATGCTTGGTTAGAGTTACCCCCAGGTATTTTATGTTGTTTGTGGCTATTGTGAAGGGGGTTGTTTCCCTTATTTCTTTCTCGGTATATTTGTTTGTTGTATAAAGAAGGGCTTCTGATTTTTTTGAGTTAATTTTGTATCCAGCCACCTTGCTGAAGTTGTTTATCAGCTGTAAGAGTTCTTTGGTGGAATTTTTGGGGTCGCTTATGTATACTAACATATCGTCTGCGAATAGGGATAATTTGACTTCTTCATTTCCAATTTTTATCCCTTTGATCTCCTTTAGTTGTCTTATTGCTCTAGCAAGGACTTCAAGTACTATATTGAAGAGATATGGTGAAAGTGGACACCCTTGTCTTGTCCCTGAGTTTAGAGGAAATGCTTCAAGTTTCTCTCCATTTAATTTGATGTTGGCTACTGGCTTGCTGTATATTGCCTTTATTATTTCTAGGTATGGTCCTTGTATGCCCGTTCTCTCCAGAACTTTTAGCATGAAGGGGTGTTGGATTTTGTCAAATGCTTTTTCTGCATCTAGCGAGATTATCATGTGGTTTTTTTCTTTCATCTTGTTTATGTGGTGAATTACATTGATAGACTTTCGTATATTGAACCATCCCTGCATTCCAGGGATGAAGCCTACTTGATCATGGTGTATGATACTTTTGATGTGTTCTTGAATTCGGTTTGCTAGTATTTTATTTAGTACTTTTGCATCAATATTCATGAGGGAGATTGGTCTGAAGTTCTCTTTCTTTGTTGGGTCTTTGTGTGGTTTAGGAATCAGAATGACAGTGGCCTCATAGAATGAGTTTGGCAGTGATCTTTCTGTTTCTATGTGGTGGAAGAGTTTGAAAAGTAATGGTGTTAGTTCCTCTTTGAAGGTCCGGTAGAATTCCGTGCTAAAGCCGTCTGGCCCTGGGCTTTTTTTGGTTGGGAGATTATTAATGACTGTTTCTATTTCCTTAGGTGTTATTGGGCTGTTTAAGCTGTTAATCTGATTTTGATTTAGTTTTGGTAGGTGGAATTTATCGAGGAAATTGTCCATTTCGCTTAGGTTTTCAAATTTAGTGGAATATAGATTTTTAAAGTAATGTCCGAATATTTTCTGGATCTCCTCAATGTCTGTTGTTATTTCTCCCTTTTCATTTCTGATTTTGTTGATTTGTGTTCTTTCCCTTTGCCTTTTAGTTAATTTGGCTAGGGGTCTGTCTATTTTGTTGATTTTCTCGAAGAACCAACTCTTGGTTTCATTGATTCTTTGTATAGTTCTTTTTGATTCTAAGTTGTTGATTTCAGCTCTAAGTTTGATGATTTCCTGTCTTCTGCTCATCTTGGGAGTGTTTGTTTCTTTTTTTTCCAATTCACCCAGCTTAGCTCTTAGTTCACTAATATGAGCTGTCACAATTTTCTTTTTGAAAGCACTTAGTGCTATGAACTTTCCTCGTAGCACAGCTTTCAATGTATCCCATAGGTTTGGGTATGTTGTGTCTTCATTGTCGTTGGATTTTAAGAAGTCTTTGATTTCCTTCCTTATTTCTTCCCTGACCCAGTGGTCATCCAGTAAGGAGCTGTTCAATTTCCATGTGTGTGTAGGCTTTCTGTTGATTCTTTTGCTGTTGAAGACCAGCTTTATTCCGTGGTGGTCTGATAAGATACAAGGTGTTATTTCAATTTTCTTGTATCTACTGAGACTATCTTTGTGACCAATTATGTGGTCGATTTTGGAGAAGGTTCCGTGGGGTGCTGAGAAAAAAGGTGTATTCCTTTGTGTTTGGGTGAAACGTTCTGTAGATATCTGTTAGGTCCATTTGTTTCATGATCTCTGTTAGACTCAATATTTCTCTGTTTGTCTTCTGTCTTGATGATCTGTCCTTTGTTGTGAGTGGGGTGTTGAAGTCTCCCACTACTAATGTGTTGTGATCGACGTGCGCTTTAAGTTTTAGAAGTGTTTCTTTTACGAAAGTAGGTGCCTTTGTATTTGGGGCATAGATGTTCAGTATTGAGATTTCCTTTTGATGAATATTCCCTTTAATGAGTATATAGTGCCCTTCTTTGTCTTTCTTCATTAACTTCAGTTGGAAGTCTGTTTTGTTTGATATTAGGATGGCTACTCCAGCTTGCTTCCTGGGTCCATTTGCTTGGAAAACCTTTTCCCAGCCCTTTACTCTGAGGCAGTGTCTATCTTTTGTAGTTAGATGTGTCTCTTGTATACAGCATAAGGAAGGGTCTTGCTTGCGAATCCACTCTGTAAACCTATGTCTTTTTATTGGGGAATTGAGTCCATTGATGTTGATGGATATTAGTGACCTGGGGTTGTTATTTCCCATTAGTTTGGTATAGGTGGTGGTCCTGTTCCTCTTTTGGTTTAGTTGCTGATGGGTTTTCTATTCCCTTTGTTTTCTTGGGTGGAGTTTTCTTCTCTGGGTTGGGATTTTCCTTCTAGGATTTTCTGTAGGGCTGGGTTTGTGGGTAGATATTGTTTAAATTTAATTTTGTCATGGAATATCTTGTTTTCTCCATCTATGTTGATAGAGAGTTTTGCTGGGTAAAGTAGTCTGGCTGGGCATCTCTGATCTCTTAGGACTTGTAGTATATCTGACCAGGCCCTTCTAGCTTTTATCGTTTCTGGGGAGAAGTCAGGTGTAATTCTGATGGGTCTGCCATTGTATGTGACTTGACCTTTTTCTCTTACAGCTTTTAATATTCTTTCTTTGTTCTGTATATTTGGGGTTTCAATTATTATGTGGCAAGAGGAGTTTCTTTTCTGGTCTAATCTGTTTGGTGTTCTGTATGCCTCTTGGATTTTTATTGGCATCTCTTTTTTCAGGTTTGGGAAGTTTTCCTCTATGATTTTGTTGAAGATATTTCCTGGGCCTTGGAGTCGGGAGTCCTCTCTTTCCTCTATACCTATAATTCTTAGGTTCTGTCTTTTCATTGAGTCCTTGATTTCTCGGATGTTGTGGGTGAGAGATTTTTTAGCCTTCTCGTTTTCTTTGGATGTTGTACTGATTTCTTCCACTGAATCTTCCATGCCTGAGATCCTGTCTTCCATCTCTTGCATCCTATTGTTGATACTCACATCCGTAGTTCCTGTTCTCTTCCCTTGGTTCTCCACTTCCTCTTTTAACTCTGACTGTGTTTTCTTTATTGTTTCTATTTCTATTTTCATGTCTTGTATGGTTTTGTTCGTTTTGTACATTTCCTTCTCCAGCTTGCTTGTTTTTGTATGAAAATCTTTCATGGCTTTTTCCTTTTCCTGTTCAAGCTCTGTCACCTTGGCTTGGAGCTCTTTAATGGTGTTGTTCCTTGTTTTGATTTGTAGAATTGTGGTTTCTTTGAATTCCTTCATAGATTTAAGTTCTTCTTGCAGGGACTCTATCACTTTCCATACTGCAGAATTGTCAATGTTTTCATGTGGTTCTGTTGGTGTGTGGTCATCCAAATTGGATGAGCTAAGGTGGTTCTGCTTTGTTGGAGTCATAATTCCTTGATTTCTATTTTTTTTTTTGACCTTTCGCCATTGGATGCATTTAGCTGTCTGTTTTCTGTGCTTGGAACCACAGTGGATGATTTGGTGCAGGGGACGAGTTACTTGTCTATCTGTCGTTGCTTACAGGGGGATTTCAAGGTCACTGTGGTTTTAATGGCCAGAGGCACTGTGATCTGGTGCAGCCTATTCCCAGGTTGTGAATAATGGACCAGGATTGTTTCACTGCTCCCAATTCAGACTTCTCTATGTTGCACTTTGAGTTATCAGCCTGTAATGGTTCTGATAGTATGGGTCTGTTTGCCCAGGCACAGATTCTGTGGGCTTTGTTTGTCGTCCCGGAGGCTGACAGGGTCTGGCTCCACACCTGATATGTCAGGATTTTCCAGGATACAGCTATGGTCCCGATTTCTGGTTTCTCTCTAGTCTTCTCGCCACAGGGCTGGACCCTGTGCCTAATTCCCTTCTTGTCTGCGCCGCCACGGGTCCCGTGGGTACCCCAAGCCCCGGATCCTCCAGCTGCCTGAGTGCACCTCTCGTCCCAGCAGCTCCGCCTTGGGTGTACGGACCCCTGGCCCCACCCACGCCTGTCTCTCTCCCCAGATGACCTGCCGTGGACTGGCGGGGATTTGTCCCTGCCCGCCGTGCTCTCTCCCCAGCTGCGCTATAGTGAATCTGCGAGATTTGGCCCCTCCCGCCTGCTTTTGTGTTCCCAGCTTCCCGCGCTCTCTCGGAACCTCCCGCCCTCCGCTTCACGAGCCGCTGCGGACCACCCGCTGAGCCCCCTGTTTGTTCCTTGCTAAGGCTTCCACTATCTCGCAACCTTTTCTAAGTGGGTATAAGTTCAACCTGATGTGTGGGGAGCCCAATAGGACAGCGCTCTATGGCCAAATGGACCCTGATTCTGCCTGCTGTAAGTTGGGATCGATCTTACCAGGCGCCTCACCAAATGGGAGTTCCCGAGTCCCCGGTTTAGTGGCCTCCGTGTCTGTGAGAGATGGGGAGAGCCTTGCCCTGGGACTTTTAACAGTCCCTTGGGAGCTATGAGTGTTCCGGGGGGGGTCTAGCCCCTCCGGTTTTTGCACAGTGCCCAATATCTCTGTGTTTTTTATGGCTCTTTTTTCCCAGCGTTCAGAATGCGTCAGTGTAGGTCGCCGCCATCTTCGCTCTCCTCACCATGATATTTTTAATGGTCAAATATCTATCACATAACAATCTGCTAAGGAATAAATAAATAAAATGTGGAATAACAATTATTCCAATGATATTGATATCCAATATCAGTTACTGGAATATGATTTGGCCATAATAAAGAATGAAATGCTATTGAATGTTACAACATAGAGGAAAAGGCTAGTTACAAAAGGCTGCATGATCCCATTTAAATAAAATGTCCAAAATAGGCAAATATGCAGAGACAGAAAGCACACAATAGTCCCAGGAGATGGAGGAAGAGACAATAAAATCAATGACTAATAGGTACAGAATTTTGGTTTCTGGAGTTTTGATGGGTTTGATTTTTTATTTGGTTTGTTTATGGAGGTGGGGAACATGCTCTAAAGTAGGGTAGTGGAGATACACTTCTATTTAGTGATACAATAACAGTAGAAATGTACACTTCACTTTTTAATGTTTATTTAATTTCCATTCATATGTATATCTCTCTGTGTGTATGTGAGGGTCTGGTTCATGTGTGTGGGTGCCCATGAGGGATCAGAAGAGGGTGTTGGATTCCTTGGAACTGGAGACAGTCGTTAGCCACTTGCCATTGGTGGCAAACTTCCGTCTTCTAGAATAGCAAGTGGTCTTAACCACTGAGCCATGTCTCCAACTACGAAGTGCACACTTTAAAAGGGTCAACTTTGTAGCATATAAATTACATTCCCATGAAGCAAAAACAGCCTTAAAAGCATCTCCCTCTTTTTAAAGTACATTTGCCACAAATACAAAATACATAAATAATTTTTCCATGACTAATACACTAATACACTGACTCATTTTCAAAACCATTGAGACTTTACCTTAAACTAGATCTTCTAATTTAAAAAAAAATGGGGATTGGCACTAAACATTTCAAAAACATAGCAGGGCATGAAGGCACATGCCTTTAATCCCAGCACTTGGGAGGGAGGCAGAGGAAGGCAGATCTCTGTGAGTTTGAGGGCAGCCTGGTCTACAGAGTTTCAGGACAGCCAGAGATAACAGGGAAACCTACCCCCCCCAAAAAAAATCAAACATTGCCCACTCCAACAACTCACAGAGAAGTGGCCCACCCCTGGCACTCTGACAAGTCTTTGTTTCTTTTTTTTTTTTTTTGGTTTTTCGAGACAGGGTTTCTCTGAATATCTCTGGCTGTCCTGGACTCGCTTTGTAGACCAGGCTGGCCTCCAACTCACAAAGATCCGCCTGCCTCTGCCTCCCAAGTGCTGGGATTAAAGGCGTGCGCCACCACCGCCCGGCTAAGTCTTTGTTTCTTATTGGTGCAATGAGATGTCCCTCAGAGGGATGCCTAACATATCAGAAGCACTCAGTTAATGTCACCCTCACTGCCTCATTTCCTTTGTCTTCAATTGTATAAAATCTCAGTCCCCAAACTACTAACATCTAGTAAGCCAGATCACAGTTAGGTGCACATCATTAAAGGACCTTCTTGGGGGCAGATAGAAAGTAGCATAAAGAATCTATGACATAAATTCTTTGCTAAAAACTAAAGGGTCTAATCTGCGTATAGCACATTGTGTGTTCCATATCCTAGTTGCTTTTCTTGAGCCCTTTGATTCCACCCCTCAACTAACCTTAGAAATATCTGCACAACCAACTAGGAGTCAAGAAGTAACTGGATGTCCACTTGTAAAAGAATGAAATTAGACCCATACTTATCAACTTGTACAAAACTTAAGTCCAAGTGGATCAAAGACCTTAACATAAGGCTGGGTCACACTAAATCTACTAGAAGAAAAAGTGGGAAAAACCCTCGAACTCATTGGCACAGGTGACAACTTCCTGAACAGAACACCAACAGCTCAGGACCTGAGACCAACAATCAATAAATGGGACCTCATGAAACTGAAAAGCTTCTGTAAGGCAAAAGACACTGTCATTCGAACAAAACGGCAGCCTAAGACTGGGAGAAAATCTTCACCAACCCCACATCTGACAGAGGGCTAATATCCAAAATCTACAAAGAACTCAAGAAATTAAATGCCAAGAAACCAAATAATCCAATCAAAAAATGGGGGACGGAGCTAAATAGAGAAGTCACAAAGGAGGAATCCCTAATGGCTGAGAGACACTTGAAGAAATGCTCAACATCCTTAATCATCAGAGAAATGCAACTCAAGACGACCCTGAGATTCCACCTAACACCTGTTAGAATGGCTAAGATCAAAAGCTCAAATGAAAGCACATGCTGGTGAGGGTGTGGAGAAAGGGGAACGAACCTTCCTCCATTGCTGGTGGGAGTGCAGGCTTGTGCAACCACTATGGAGGTCAGTATGGCGATATCTTAGAAAACTTGGAATAGTTTTGCCTCAGGACCCAGCCATACCACTTCTGGGTATACACCCAAATGACTCCTCACAGAATCATAAGGAAGATTCCTCATCTATGTTCATAGCAGCCTTATTTGTAATAGCTAGAAACTGGAAACAACCCAGATGTCCCTCAACCGAAGAATGGATTAAAAAACTGTGGTACATCTACACAATGGAATATTACTCAGCTATCAGAAACAATGAAATTATGCAATTTGCAGCCAAATGGATGGAACTACAGAAGCTCATCCTGAGTGAGCTAACCCAGCCTCAGAAGGATGCACGTGGCATCTAGTCACTTATAGTAGGATTTTAACTATGTAGTACAGGATATCTATACTACAACCAACGCACCAAAGGGAACAAACATGAACATAGACTTTTTATTTTTTTATTATTTATTTTTTTGTTGTTTGTTTTTTAGTTTTCTCTCCCTGGCAATGAGACACTTTTCACTGGTGGTATTGCCTTGTAGGCCCCCAGTGTATGAGGAGGCTCTTGGCCCTCATATGACTTATGAACTGGGGCGAGGGACTGTTATGTAGGGACACTCCACTCCAGAGGAGTGGGATGGGAGGGTTAGGGGGTAGAGGGTGGGAGGGTGGGGCTGGGAAGGGGGGAAAGAGGACAATATGATGGAGATGTAACCTGAAGCAAAAAAAAAAAAAAAAAAAAAAGAAGTAAAGATCCACACTATTAATAAAACCAGAACTTATGTGACCTGGGTCGTTTTCAGCAGATGTTTCCTAGGTTTCCGTGGCAGAGAATCGCAAACTTTACAATGTAACGCACTAAAAGAAGAGCAAGAGAAAGAACAATGGAGAAAGTCCCAGTCAAGAACTCCTTTGTCGTCACTGAATTTTTACCATTAAATATTAAGTAGAGACGATGAGACATTTATCCACAGACTAGAGACAAAAAGAGATTAAAAACTTGGTACATGTTGTTTAGCTCATCTGTTACTTTACTAACCATACATACTTTTTAAAAAAAAAAACAATTTTGACTGAAGACAGAGGTTTTTTTATTTTTTTAATGTTAAAATTGAAGCTGAACTTACATATATTGAAATCCTTAATGAATTTGTTCAATCTATACAAACAGGTAACTGGACACTAAGATTAAGTTTAGAACTTTTTCAGGGGCTGCAGAGATGGCTCAGCTGTTAAAGGCTATGATCACAACCAAAAATATAAGAACTCCTAAGGGTTCCTCACCTACTTGTTAGGCCAAGCCCACTATTCATCCTTTGAAATAGATAAAATGGCACACATAGAAAATGATAAAAGCAAAGTGAAGGATCTCCAGCTGATCCCGTTGTTTTTTCTGGCATAGGCCATGGTTTCCTCAGGGCAGAGCTTACCCCTTGGGCATTTAGTACTCATTAGATAGTCAAGGCTCTAAGAAATGAATGCCATGAGTAATTAAACTGAAAGCTGGAGCCTGAGGCTTAGGAGAAACAGCCTTCAAATTCTTTCTCCCTAGAGCAAAACAATTCAGGAACATCTGAAGGAAGCGGATTGTTTACAATCCCACATAGTGTGCCTCAGTGAGTAACAAAACTTACTCTTTCTGTGTTTAATAAAGTCAAGATAAATAACAAGACTGAATTACTCAGACCCAAACTTTGGACTGGATCGTGAGCAGCCAGCTCTGTACTTAAGGACACGCCCTGGCTTCCTCTCAGTGAGTCTGAGCTTCTGGGCTGTTGCCCAGCAATCGTGATAACTGCATGCATTTGTTTTCACCTAGCCTTGCTGGCAACTTTCAAGTCATTTAATAGATGTTGGAAATACAGTGACTGAGAGAGAGCAGCCCCTGCTCAGCAAAGCAGACTGGTTAATTGAAACAATCGGTGTGGTCAACACTGCAGGTTAAAGGTGGGTGTGGCATCACACATCTGTAGTCTGGGCACTTGGAAGGCTGAAGCAAGAAATAAGTAGGTTTGAGACCAGCCTGGACTTAGGTAAGAAGATACTGCCTCATCCCCCACTACATTTTACAAGTCACTCTTTAGGAAAAGAAATAGAATTGTATTGTAATTATGCCAGAGCCAGAAGACTGAATCAGGATTGTCTCAAGCAAAGCAGAGCTACCATAAGCCTCCTTAAGAGTTAATACCGATTAACTCCTAATTAAAATTACTCTTTTACTAATTGAGCTGAATCTTTTGTGTTAAGAAAGATAGCCTGTCAGAGATGGGAGGAGTGAGAAGACTTGACCAATTAGGGACTAGCTTTAGCAAGTTAAACGTATCCATGCCTCTAACCTAAGGACAGAGACTTAACTTCTGACATGAATAAGTCAGTGTAAATAAGGTTGAATACTCAGAGGATGACATAGATCACATCTCATGTAGCATTAGCAACTTCCTCCAGTATGTGACAATAGTACTTTATGTACTGTGGGTTGACATTCAATACTGAGGGCTGATGGAGTAAGGGGTGGCCGCGTGTCCAGTTTGTTAAGAACAATTCTTTGGTCAGTAATGTAATGATGATACTCAATGGTTCAGAGCAATCAAGTGCTCACTGCGTGTCTGGCATATTATTCACAATACAATGATCTTCTAAAATTCCTTAATGGATATAGAAAGTAAATGTTGCTGCTCTTCCCATTACCCCAGGCAATGAGGAAAGTAAGATTTAGAGAATGTAAGTCATCCATCCAAGGCAGTAGAATTCAAACAAAGAGTCTCAGGTCAGCCTGACTCTTATTCTACCATTCCCTTATCCTGCCCCGGGGCCGGTGTTCTGACTGACAGAACAACTCTTACACACTCCCACTCAGGGAGTTCAACAATGTAAAACTTCTAGCTCCAACAGGAAGAGCTGTTTACTGAATGGACACCACAAACAATCCCCTGAACATCCCAGGGTAAAAAATAAGTAAACACTGTGACAACATCTGGGGTTGACAGAGAGTTCAAGAGGTCACTCATTAAGGCCTGCTTTGTACTATCCACTGCAGTCTGCTTTTATACTCTCAAATGTTATAACACTAAGCATTCTAGCTACTCTCCTTGTGATACATGCCTTGGTAGATAGACTATTACCTATCGGTTGATATGGAGTAAGATTAATTCTTAGCTAATTTATTTGGTTACAGTAAAAAAAATTAATTTAAACTCTGACTTTAGTTAGTCTATGACCTAAACACACAGAGAAATGCACTGATTCCATCTGGAATGCTTCTTTAAAAGTAGTAACTATTGCAAAGCACACAATCCTGTGGAAAGAAGATACAGTCCCATCTTCTCAGATGAAAGGATTGTAGTAATTACTCTATCCCGAGGAAACTTCAATTGTTTTGCAACGGGTTCACACAAAAATCATATGTCATCTTTTCCCTCCCTACTGCTTAGACCATCTCAAAGAAGAAAGAACTGCCATTGCTCTAACTGGCCCCGTCCTTAGTGTAGCTGGGGTACTTTCATTCTGTACTCCATTAATAGATTCACATTCCAACACAAAGCACAAGTCTTGGACCTAAGCCCAGTTCTCCTGACTTCCAGGCTAGTGCCAGTTCTAAAAAGTTATGCAGATGTGGGGGAGGGGTGGCTTCTTTGTGACCCAAAACAGGAGAAGTGGAATGAAGGGCCAGCCCCTTCTTTCACCATGCTTTGACACCATGACAGTCCTTAATACCAAGTATATAGTCAGGAAACAAAACAGTGTGTGTAAACATGTGTGGGAAATGTCTGTGGATATGCTCTCCCACAAAATTATAAATTAACTTATAGCAAGCATGCTACTTGTTTGTATATAGCTCTATCACCCAGAATATGGCCTGGGCCCATAAAATGAATCCCCCGTCTCTCAAAACAAAACAAAACAAAACAAAACAAAAGCTGTAGGAAGGAGGGAAAAAGAAAAGGAAGGGACAGAGAGTGGAAGGAAGTGGAGGATGGGCACAGTCTGCCTCATATGAAGGGTCTGTTTTCAAGACTGAGCCAAAATGCAAAGTAAACCTGTAGCTAACTGAGACGAGAACAAAAATTTCCTGTTTTCTCAACTACTCTTCTATCACCCTTCTTGCATTGTTTTTTGGGCTAACTTAAATCTTGTGCACTAGTGTTCCAAGATGAATCGCGCACAGACGGGAGAATTGCAAGATGAGAAAACACTAACAGAATTTGTCAAAAAGGAAGATGAAGGTATCAACAGGGAAAGAATAAAGTCAGAACAAGCACTAAAAAGTGGGCAATAGAAGCAACAAAGTGTGTGATAGGCAGATGAGGCTCTGACGATACTTGAACATTAGCTACTCCAGGACAATACGACAAGGGCAATGGTGAACCACACTGTCAGCGCCATACAGGACAAAAGAAAAACCTGCCAAAAGAGGGTAGAGGAAAGAGAAAGGCCAGTCCTATGACTGATGGCACCATCCCAAGACAAGGAAAAGAAGAGGCTGTTAGTATATTTCTAGACTCCGCAATTCTGGCCTTTATCTGTATGTTATAAGCAGTGACTCATGGGCTAGACCATCTCGGAGTCCTGGACTCTCCTGTTCTGTTTAAGGACACTTGCATTTAACTAGCAGAGAAGTGGCACATAGCATGAGCCATTTTCCTTTTCAGTTGTGAGGAGAAATTCTCTACTATATATTTCTTTTCATTCACTCCTTTCCCCACTATGAAGTGGGAAAAACTGTGTGTTAAAATATCTTAGGTCAGTGAGAATTCTACCGGAGTGTGGTTGGCATCAGTGGCTATAAACGGCTGCTCAATGATTCATTCACTAGACAATATGTATTGAGCATCTAACATGAAGCAGATACTTTTGGATACAGTAGTGAATACAGTAGATAGAGTCCTTGTTTGGGGGACTATTCCATTCTTGAGGGAGAGAACTGATGGGTGTGGGGAAGTAGACAGAAAACGCATTACCACAATGAGACATCGCCTGTCTCCCTCCCTACAGCAGGCACACTAGAGAGCAGCAGCCTTTTTGCTGTTCCTAGCATGTGCCAAGCTCAGCAACCAGCCACAGGGCACTAGTCTCAGGGTTTCTGCTTGTCTTTCCCCCCTGCTAGCTAGCCTCGCATCCAGATCTTCATGGGCTCCCTTCTTCTTGTCCTTTACAAACCAGCTGAGCAGTCACCTCTTGACAGGGCTTTCCAGATCATCCTGTGTAAACAAGTCTCTGCCCCCCCCCCCATCTACTCTTTTCTATTTCATTGTTTTTGTATCTCTTATGCATTGAGAAATGGTGCTGCTCAGATATAGTGGTCCCTCAGCATTCTCTGAGGACTGTTTCTAAGATCAAAAGTCAGTAAGGCTCAAGTCCCTTACAGAAACTGGTGAAAATTTACATTTAATCTCTAGTCATTAACAATCCATAATACCATGGAAATGCTGTGTGAATAGTTGTTATACAAGAGGGGAAAGATGGCGTACATGTTTAAAGTAGACGTGACCACTATAAGCCCATCTACATTTTAAAAAAACATTTATTTATTAATTCAAGTTACAACTGGATCACAGCCCCCACCCTCCTCCCCTCCCTGTCCCATTCTCCCACCCTCTTCCTTCTCTCCCTCCTTTCCTTCTTCTCTGGTGATGGGGCCCCCACACATATCAAGCCTCCTCAATTCCTTACTCACATGAAGGCTAAGATCTTCTTCTCACACTGGGGCATGGCAGCCCAGCTAGGGCAAGGTGTTCCACTAACAGGCACCATAGTCCATGGCAGACACCCCACCACCACCACCACCACTTGCTAAGGGAGCTGTATGAAGGCCTAGCTGCCTATCATGTGTGTGTGTGTGTGTGTGTGTGTGTGTGTGTGTGTGTGTGTATAGGGGGCCCTAGGTCTGGTCTAGATATGCTTTTGCTGTTGTTGTTGTTGCTGCTGCTGTTGATGTTTCAGTCTCTGTAAGCCTCTAGGGGCCTAGATTGGTTGGTTCTGTTGATCTTCAGGTGGTGTTCTTGTCCCCTCAGGGTCTCTCTATTCCTCCTCCCTCTGTTATACACAACTCCCAGAGTTCCACCTAATGTTCAGCTGTTCGTCTCAGCATCTGTTTTGATCCACTGCTGGAAGGAGTTTCTCGTAGGATACATCTGCTATGTTCCTGTTCATTTGGGTCTGTGGGTTGTAGGACAGTTATCCTCTACGATATGGCAAAAATCCAGTTATGAGTTTCAGTTGTCCAGTTGTCCCTGGATTCCTTAGGTGGGTGCTTTTAATCTCCTGGAAAGATAACAATAGAACCCTGTCCTAATCCTAACTCTGAGGTGCTACTTTTTTGGCAGGTGATATCTTTCCTAGAGAAAATTGGGGTTTTTGACAATATAAAAAGTACTATCTTTCAATTGATATTTTAAAAAACTCTTTTGATATTTTGGAACTAAACACACCTTTAAGTGTATATATTTTGCAATCACAAAAGACAATTCACTTTGAATTTCAGCATGCCTTTGCCAGTGGCTTTAAACTTAAGTCATTGTAAATCCTATGTGCCTGCCTCTGTCTCCCAAGTGTTTGGATCAAAGGTGGGCACCACCACCACTGGATCTAAGCTTTTCTCTACTTGAAGCTTGCTCTGTGTCAGGGTGGACTTGACTCAGAGATCTGCACGCTTCTGTCTCCATTGTGTTGGGATTAAAGGTGTGAACCATCACCACCCTGTTGATTGTGCCTCTAGAATTTAGAAGACAACTAACTCTATAGTGGTCCACCTGTCTCTGCTGGGATTAAAGTCATTGGCTAACATCGTCCTGCTCAAATATTTTATCTCAGCTCCAAATTACTTCAGTTCTTAGAGATTTAGAAAACCAGTTTGAACTGTAGTAACCCTTAATTTACTTATAACATTTTAAATCCCTTAACTGCATTTTTAATACCAAACAACGAAAATATCCTTTATATATAAGAAGAAAACTTATAAGTTGATATTCAAGAGTATGTGAGCTATGTGGCAACCTGTAGTCTAACATTCTAACCTGAAATTAAGATTTTTCTTTTCATGCCAGTAAGGAAAGTATGCCTTTGGTAAATTATCGTTGAAGACTAGTTAGGTATAGTCTCACAATTAAGTTTTAAGTTGTTCAGGAGTTAAGAGAATGTTCTAGGTCAAAATGTTTTTCAATTAGTATTGCAAGTTAGGATGGAAACTGAGTTAGGTACAGAACTTTAAACTCATTGAGATAGATAGATAATAGAATATTATTATTAGTTGCCAAATACATATGGACTGGACATTGGGAATATATGTTATAATTTTCATAATTGTTGCCTAATTGTTCTCATTGTTTTGTATTGCATTATTGGACTAAAAATGGGAACTTTTGGAAAAAAGATACACCTCAAATTAAAAAAAAAAGCAGATAGGAAGGAGAGGGGGAAGAAGGTAGGAGGGTGGGACTGGGACAGGGAGGAGGGAGGGGACTGTGATTGAGATGTAACTGGAAGAAATAAATAAATGTTGAAAAATAATTAATTTTTTAAAATCCAGTTATAAGTGAATACATGCCATGTGTATTTTTCTGGGTCTGGGTTAGCTCACTCAGGATGAGCTTTTCTAGATCCATCCATTTGGTTGTAAATTGCGTGATTTCCTTGTTTCTGATAGCTAAATAGTATTCCATTGTGTAAATATACCACAGTTTTTTTTGTTTTTTATCCATTCTTCAATTGAAGGACATCTGAATTGTTTCCAGTTTCTATTTATAATGAATAAAGCTGCTATGAACATAGTTGAGCCCATGTCCTTGTGATTTGGTGAAGAATCTTTTGGCTATATGCCTAGTAGTGGTGTGACTGGGTCTCAAGGTAGAACTATTCCCAATTTTCTGAGATACTGACAGATTGATTTCCAAAGTGGTTACTCAAGTTCGCCTTCCTGCCAGCAATGGAGGAATGTTTCCCTTTCTCCACATCCTCGGCAGCATGTGCTGTCATTTGAGTTTTTGATCTTAGCCATTCTGACAGGTGTGAGATGGAATCTCAGAGTCATCTTAAGTTGCATTTCTCTGATGATTAAGGATTTGAACATTTCTTCAATGACGCTCAGTCTTTAGAGATTCCTCTTTTGTGAATTCTTGGTTTAGCTCTGTACCCCATTTTTGATAGGATTATTTGATTTCCTGATGTTTAATTTCTTGAGTTCTTCATGAATTTTGAATATTACCCCTCTGTCGAATGTGGGGTTGATGAAGATCTTTTCCCAATCTTAGGCTGCCATTTTGTTCTAATGACAGTGCCCTTTGCCTTACAGACGCGTTTCAGTTTCTTAAGGTCCCGTTTATTGATTGTTGGTCTTAGAGCCTCCCCATCTACATTTGAACTGCAATTACTTACATCAGTGGATACAGAAGGCTGCTTGCACTTTTCCAATTTTGGTTTTTACATTTAGAATGTAGGATTTATAACAAAATGTGGTTTTATACTTTTGCTCACTTTTGTATGTCATATTTTTAAAACAGTGCTGTTAGAAACGTTTGGTCACCCACAGGCCCTGCAAGACAGTTCAGAGGGCTGCCCTGTGGCAGCTGGTCTCTACCGATGTTCCCTAGTGACCTGGCTCCTTGTATTTACATCTTGAATATAGGCTGATCTACGGCTCACCTTTGAGGAATAGAATCCTACATAGGTGAAGGTGTGTGGCTTCCATGTGCATTCACATAAATAATGTAGATTCAACCTTGGTTTACAAGATATATGGCCCCAACAAGTTAAAAAAAAAAATACAAGTGTGCCAAGATCTCAATGTTATATATAAGGAAGCTAGCCAACTCAGTGGAGTTATCATCCAGGGAGACTGGAATGTCCCGTTGGCCCTCAGTCCTGCTGACTAGCCCATGTAAAAAGCCAGATCTTCCAATGAGAATACATCTAGCATATCCAGTTCAGAGCTCTAAATTCAAACATTTCTTTCTTTATAAGTATAGCTATTTTTAACTTCAATTTTTATCTTTTTGAGAGTTTCATACAGGAGTATTATATTTACATCACTCCCTCTGCCGCTCCAATTCCTCATGTACCCCTCCACTCCCTCTCACGTTCATAACCGCTTCTTCTTTGATGTTTATTGTTACACACACGAATATATATGTAATACATATATTCTATATATCTACACACAAGCACATACATATACATACATACATGCATATATATACAGATGAACACATACATACATACATATGTGTACAATCACACACACACAACTTACTGAGGCCATTTCATGTTGCTCATATAGACATGTGTTTAGGGATGATCACTTGGGATTGAATAACCTATAAAGGCAATTGTCCTAGAGATGACTGATTCTCCCTTTCTCAGCAGCCATTGACTGTCTACAACATTTCATCTATGCATGGGAAATTTCTTCCATCCACATTGATATGTTATGGTGGTTTGAATAGGAATGGACCCCATAAACTAACAAATTTAAATGCTTGGTCACCAGAATCTGGCATTATTAGGAAGGGAGGCCTTGTTGGAGTAGATGAGGCTTTGTTGGAGGACGTATGCCACAGAGTGGGGGAGGTTTGAGATTTCAGTCGCTCAGGCCAGGCCCAGTTTCTACTACCTGCCGATCCAGATGTAAAACTCTCAGCTACTTGTCCAGCATTATGTCTGCCTACATGCCACCATGATGATAATGGATCAAACCTCTGAACCTGTGAGCCAGCCCCAATTAAATGTTTTCCCTTATAAGAGTTGCTGTGGTCATGGTGTCCCTTCACAGCAGTAGAAACACCGACTAAGCCACATGTCAACTATAGAGTTGTCATCCAAGTCTTGTATAGGCAATTATACTATTGAGATTTCATGGGTACAGCTTTCCTGCCATGCATAGAAGACCCTGTCACACAGGAGACATCCTGGTCCTCTGGCACCTACACTCTTTCTGCTACCTTTTCCACAACATTCCCTGAGCCATAGGAATAGGGGCTGCACTGTAGGTTTACCAATTTGGGTTGGGCGCCCTGTGGTCAGCTGCTCTCTGCATTTTGACAGGTTGTTTCTCCACGAATATTGTATTCACACCTGTGGGCCCCTACTGGGACTTTCCTTCAACACACTCCTGAAACTGCAATTTAATTATCAATTGTATTTATTAATAATTATAAACTGTAAGATTAGGCCAGCAGAGCAGCAGGCGGCTAGGCAGGATATTGGCAGACAGGCCTGACCCGCCGGTGAGCAGGCATGATTTACCCTGGGGAAAGAGCCCCGGACCAAGGGTGGCCTACACCACCCGTAACCTAAACTCTGTTAAGTAATAATATAAGTTGTTATATTAGGCTGGTAGAATTACTGGCGGCTTGGCAGGAGATTCGCCAGAGTTTGACAGGATTCCAGGAGTCCGATTGCCCTGGAGTGTTTGGATTGGCAGCCTATAAGCTGCCGCAGTCCTTTCTCCAATAATTAAATACACCAAGACCTTTTAATGTTTCAACACTTAGCCCTTAGCTGGGCAGACTCTCAATTAGCTATTCTAAATTAACCTGGATCACCTAATTCCAAACCACCATGTGCCTGTGATTACCTTCCAGTGTTCTCAAACACATCTATCTGCTTCCATGTTTCCTGGTGGAATGAGCTAATCCTCTGTGTAAAACACAGGGTTCCTGTTCTAATCCCAGGAAGTCCCACCTTCCTATACTCTTTCTGCCCAGCTAATTGGCCATCAGCAACTTTTGTTAACCAATCAAGAGAATACCTCAGAAGGGACAGTAACCAGATCTCAGCATTGAAATCAGTCTATCAGAAGCAATGTTATTAGACCTTCCCCAACACACTCCAACATAGCATATGTTCTTTGCCATCAACAAAATGGGGTTTGCATCATTGAGGCTTCTATAATTCTACAAGAACCCCACTGGAGGTCCTAGGTGGGGTTCTTCATCTTCTAGGGAATACTATTTTGTTGTTGTTTGTTATTATTGTGAAACCACTAAATTCCCTGAAGCTCAGATTCATTTTTAAAAGTGTTGGAGGTTTTATTTTTAAATTTTGTTTAGTGTGTAGTAGGCTACAGTTTCCCACTTCCTCCAGCAAACATGAAGACAAAATATAAATATGTGAAACAAATCCAAGAATCTAACTTGAAGCAGAAGCGACTGAACTGATGTAGTGTTATGAAGTTGGCACTGAACAAGATGGAGTGCATGCCTGGTATTGTTAACTGGGTCAAAAACCTATGACTATCTAGGTCATAGGCTCTTGGGGAAAACCTAATACTATTACTGTTATAGTTGGACATAGTAATAAACTTCCCCCTAAGTTCTTGTCTTTGTACCCATAGATAAATGCATCTCTTTTGCGGTAGAGGACAACTAATACAGTGGCCCAAAGCTGGTCAGCATACAGAGAATAAGAGACTATGGGGTTCTGAATGGAACATCTATATTACATCCCGTTTCTCCAGGCCTCAGGGATCACAGTGGAAGAGGTGACAGAAAAAACTGTAAGGGCCAGGAGTAGTGCACACCTGTAGCAAAACAGTATTTGCTGGACATGCCAGGGCAGTGGCACATATGAACTCACAGTGGCTGTGACTACATGCACAAGACTTGTACAAGATCAAGCCAGAGAAAATCCCAGCATGAACCAGAGAAGGATTCACAAAGTCCCACCTGTAGTTGAGGAGTTATTGGCAATTGATGGTTGCTGGGGAAGCAATAGTTTTCTTCAGGGATACAGCCCCTGAGGGCTACCTTGTACCCATGCACATTGCCAGCATTAAGTAGACTCAGTAGATTTAAAAACAAACAAATAAATATGAAATTGGGAGAGAACAGTGGAGGGGGATAGAGGAAGAGCTGGAGTGGATGGAACGAGATTGAATTTGATCAAAACACATTATAGGCATGTATAAATATATATATGTAACAGAATTATTAATAATTATAACTGATTACATATGAGTACTTGGTTGGAACACTTAATTCTTAGTCTGCTACTTATAAATGAACACACAGAGACCTGTTGAAATTTAGTGTAACTCTATTCCCTGGAACTGGGCAATCTCTAAGATAACCTCCCAGCTAAAACTCCCATAAATACTTGCACCAATTGGTCTGGTCCTCCTAACAGTTGCTCCCAGCCATATGTGTTTCTCCTCCACCTGGACCCATCTGGTCTCTCCTTCCTCTCTTCTCCTGTTGTTGCTTCTCTGCCTCCTTTGTGACTTCTCTCTCCTTTCATCCTTCTCTTCCCCCAAAACCCCGAGAGACTCAGCTCCAGCTGCCTCTCTTTCTCTCTGCCTCAGCCCAGGCCAAGGTAACATTATTCAACAAATCAGGGAAACGGAGAGCAAGCAAGGTTACATAGGGTCACTTGGTGTATGTGACAATATCCTCGTGTGGGGTGTCACCAGACTTTATGGGAAGCCAGTAAATAACATTTAATCACATAGAGTTTTAGATCACCCCGTCACATATATATGAAACATAAGCATTGAGAAATAAGAAAAGAAGTAGCACTTCGCCAGAAAATAGGCATGTCTTTTAAAATATGGGGTGGATCTTAATTTATTATTTATGTGGTGTGCTAGCTTCTCAATGCTATAGCAAAATAACTGAGATAATCAACTTATAGAAAAGGGAAGATTAATCTTGGTTCACCGGATTGAAGATTTCAGTTCACAATCAGTTGTACCATTATTTTGGAAGTGGCTAAGAGGAAGTGTAGTGTGGTGAGCAAGTATGCCAGAGGAAACTGCTTACCTCATGGTAGCTGGAAAGCAAGAAAGTAGGAGGAGCCTGGTCACCATATTCTCAAGAATAGGCTCCCTGTTACCTAATTTCATCCTATTAGATCTCATGCCCAAGGATTTACCGCCTCCCCAATCCTGCCATGAGTTGGGCCCCATGCTTTTTAACATATGGGCTTCGGAAGAACGTTATCTAAACCATAGCTTGTGGCATCATTTGTTTTATTTTTGAGAAGTAGTGGAACAAGGAGCCCGAGATGTACTTCAGTTAGCACAGTGCTTGCCTGGAATGTACAAGACTCTGGAGTTCAATCCTTAACACCACATCCAAGTCAGATGTGGTGAGAGTTCAAAGCTGGCTGGGCTCTGGACCCTGCTTTAAAAAAAATAAATACATAAGTAATCAACCTGCATTTTTAAAAGTTTAAAGAGCACTGGAATGAGGAAGGTTTTACATTGCCTCTTCTGTTCTCATGGGACCAGATATATGCTAGTGCTTTTGAACTCCCCTCTGGCCCTAGGACTTTTTTCATTCTGCCCTTTCTTTTCATCACACCTAGTAAATGTGGTTCTTGTTTCACCTCTAGGCAGAAAACTCAAGTGGTTAGTCCCAGTGTATACTATCACCTGGGCTGGGAAATACTGGTTCAAAATCAATCTATTGCTTTGATTTTTTGGTTTGTTTGTTTGTTTTTAGGGTGGAAAGGATGTGTTTGGCTTACACCTCTACATCACTGGCCACATTAAAAGAAGTCGGGACAGGAATTCAGACAGGCCAGGATCCTGGACGCAGGAGCTGATGCAGAGGCATGGCAGGGAGCTGCTTACTGGCTTGCTCCCAAAGGCTTGCTCAGCCTGCTTTCTTATAGAAATGCAGGACAACCAGCCCAGGGATGGCACCACCCAAGGTCTTGTTATTTTAAAGGTTCCACAGCAGGTGTTTCCATGGCCCAGGATATACTCTTCTACTGTAGAGGGTGTGTTCACCCAGAGTTTCCTATTTAATATAATACAATCAAAAGCGATTCACCTCCAGTAATATTTCTCTACTTTGATTCTTACAACTTTTCTTTAAGTCTGAGAATTAAGCTCTCCAGTGTTGTTGCACAGCTTTCTTCTTAACTCTCTCAACATCTTCCCACTCTCCCCTTCAGTTAACCAACTGTAACAGAAAGCAGGAATGGACTGATAAGTTTTCCTGGGATACTTTGATCATGAACCCTGGGCATAGGTTTTTATTATATTATTATAGAGCTTCAAGTTTTCCTCTTGTAAAATCATAGGCATCTCCCAAAATGTATCATCAGACCGTGACTGACTTTACCAGTCTATGCAGCCAGTTAATGCATAGTCATATCGACTAATAAATATACACCCTGCCACGTACTGTGAATTAGGTAACCATTTGGTCATACATCACAATCAAATCTCCACTCAAATTTCCAAACCCATGCCTTGAACTCTGCCCTTGAGCTTGTGACAGATGCACAGTGTATCTGACCAATGCTAAATAAAGGTCAAGATCTTACCAATACTCTAAACTATTTGAAGCTTCTGCCTCCCAAAAGATGAGGAGGTCAGATTTTCTGCCAAAGTTATTTCAATAACTGGAAAAACTATGAGTTGGAATTCTTCTTTGACATTAGAAAATAATTTAGATTTCCAGAGGCCCAAAGGAAGAAAAGTAATGATTTTCATACCAGCACAAAGTCAAACAAAGACCCTCTGAAAACAGCTTAAGTGACCTCTTCTGCTTCAGGAGGGCCACGTGAGACTTCCTTATGTTGGACTGATACCACATTCATTTTTGGTTTTTAAGATTTATTTACTTTTATGTGCATTGGTGTTCTGCCTGCATGTCTGTGTGAGGTTGTCAGATCCTCTGGAACTGGAGTTACAGACAGTTGTGAGCTGCCAGGTGGATGTTGGGAGTTGAATTCAACTTAGGTCCTCGGGAAGAGCAGCCAATGCTCATGACCACTGAGCCATCTCTCCAGCCCCTGATTCTACCTCTTATAAACTGTGCTTTATTTTATTGTACAGTAATTCAAAAAGAACCCTTATTTACTGTTGGTGGGGATGCAAATTAATACAACCATTGGAAATCAGTTTGGAAATTTCTCAAAAAAATTAGAAATTGAATTACCACATGACCCCGTGATTTTACTCCTGGGCATATGTCCAGATAATTGCATACCCTACCACAGAGATAATCACATTCCCATGTTTGTTATGCCTTTTTCACCATAGCAAAGAATTGGAATCAACCTCATTGTCCATTAATGGATGAATAGATCATAAAATTTAGTACATATATATATACACACACACAAAATATGTATGCATATATGTATGTATATAATGAACTACTACTCAGTTCTAAAAGAAAATGGAAGTCTAAAATTTTGTAGGACAATGAATGGACTTACAATGTATAATATTAAGCAAAGTCATACAATCTCAGAAAAAAAAAAGAAACTACATGTTCTCCCTCATATGTGGAATTAAGTCAATAATAGATGTGAATATGTAAACAAATGTACAGTGGATACAACATGGAAAGAGAACACGGAAGTTCAAAGGAAATCTAAATATTAACAGGTAATGAACATGAGTTACAAAAGAAGATACAAAGCTAAGTGTTTTTCTAGTTCTGTCATGAGTCTTTTTGGTTTTGGTGGTGGATAGGTGCATAAAATATATTGGATACTAAAAGTGCAAAAAAAAAATTTTTTTTTTTGTCTTTCAAGACAAAATTTCTCTGTGTAGCCCTGGCTGTTCTGGTACTAGCTCTGTAGACCAGGATGGCCTCAAACTCAGAGATCTGCCTACCTATGCCTCCCGAGTGCTGGGACTAAAGGTGTGTGCAGCCACCAGCATCCAGCCAGACTGCCAGTTCTAACTGTAGAGAAGCTCACTGAGTTGTAGAGTTTGGTTCTGGTTAATTTTTGTGTGTGGTGTATTCTATTTGCAATTGTTGCAATAAAGTTTATAAAATTAAAAAAGCAATACTGGAAGACTAAACAAAGTCTGTTTGGTGACATAGTTAAAAACTTAACAAGTAAAATAATGTAGGTTACTTACTCCTTCTGGTTCTTTATCCACAACCCACCTCTATGACCTCCCCTAGCTCCCCCTTACTTACAGAAGTCCTAATGGGAGATGCTGAAGAATGAGTATTTTAGCACTCTTTAACTCAGCTGTAAGAGTTACCCTGAATACTCACCCTATTCATGCATCAAAACAGCCTGACCATGGCTTTGCAGAAGGTAAAACACAGAGCACCATGTGACCCAGCAGGTCTACTTTTTTTTTTTTTGGTTTTTCGAGACAGGGTTTCTCTGTGTATCCTTGGCTGTCCTGGACTCACTTTGTAGATCAGGCTGGCCTCGAACTCACAGTGATCCGCCTGCCTTTGCCTCCCAAGTGCTGGGATTAAAGGCGTGCGCCACCACCGCCCGGCGTAGGTCTACTTTTAGATAAGCATCCAGAGCATTGGAAGGAAGCAGGGACTTGAACAGACACCAGTTCATAGCAGCATCGTTCAGAACGGTGGAAGGTTGGGTGCTCCCGAATGTCCATCCGTGGATAAATAAAAACACAACATCTGCGATGGAAGATGTGCATACATGGTAATGGAATATTATTCAGCCAAACCACACCCAGCCAAGATTGCTAAGGGAGTTTCGATGATTCTTTCACAGCCTCTCCCATTTCATACCCACCGAAGAACCAGGCAGGGTTAACAAGGTGAATACTTATTCCGTTTATCCCCATCAGACAAATCAAGGGGCTCTCTATTGCTAGCACGCAGAGACGGTCCCCAGTGAGGCAACACTCTGTGTGGATAATTTAGGCGAGGAAGTGGGCCGACCCACCGGGCATTGGTGTAAGCCAGCACCACTCAGAGCGGTCCACTTCCTGCACCGCAGCTGGCTGCCCAGTCCACCCCCCCCCCCCCAGCGCTTACCCAACCCCCGCCCCCCGATTACCCGCTGGGTAGGGGAGAAGGGGGAGGGGGAAAGGGGAGGGGAGAGGGAGAGAGGATCTAAAGCAGCAGGCGGCTACTGTGTTATGTCTTGTTAGGCAAATGTTTCACCTGCTTGGCCAATTAGCGTCCTCTCCCAGAAAGACGAGTTCAACAGGTTTCCATTTGCTCTTCCTCAGCCTCCTGGGTTGGGGAAAAAGGATGTCACTTTGCTTTGACCCTCCCCTTCCCTCCCTCTTGGCTCTTCCAGCCGGGGTTCGGACCAATCACGCCGGCTCCAACGTGTCCAGGTTGGCGGCCCCGGAGTTCGGCCGCCTGGATGCGCAGTGCTAGGGCGCGGGAGGGCCGGGAGCGGGGAACCCCAAGTGGGGAACCGAGTCCTGGGGTGCGCCCGGGACGCGGCCCCAATGACCGAGCTCCAGCAAGAGGTGGAGGACGCCAAGCCCGCCAAAGTGCTCGCCAAGAGAGAAGGCAAAGTTGGCCCGGCCCAGTAAGTGACCCCTGCTGGAAGCGCGCCGAGACCGAATTGTTACTGCTTTCTGATGGGAAAGGCTTTCTGAACTTCTGTAGAAACAGCCCTTGTATATATTGATCCTCTCTGTCTGTCTGTCTGTCTCTCTCTCTCTCTCTCTCTCTCTCTGTCTCTCTCTGTCTCTCTCTCTCTCTGTCTCTCTTGCCTGTCTCTCTCTCTGACTCTGTCTTTCTGCGTGTCTCTCTGTCTCTCTCACTCTCTCTCTCCTTCCTTCCCTCCCTCGGTTGTCTCCAGCTTTTGCTTTCCCACTCTCCCCTTCCTCCTCTTATTGAAGAATGTACTGTCTATCCGGCAGTCCGATGGTGATAAGAATTATTGCATCCGAAATTAGAGTTGATGTTTTCTAATTCCCAGAAGACTCCAGTGGAAGCTCCTCAAATCTTGGAGCCATGTCAAGAGACCATGCTAAAATTGGCTTCATTTCTTCTGTTTCTGAATGACATCCGGGGAGATCCAGGCGTCTTTGGTTATTGGATGTCATCTGTTGATCGCTTTCACAATAATGTGTGTTTTATTTGATTAAGAGATCCTGCCTGTCTCCTTCTCTCGGTTTTCACCTAAGAGAGAAGTAGTTGGAAACAAGTATACTTTATCTTTCCCTCAAAGTCTGTGTGCTCTTACACACACACACACACACACACACACACACACACACACACACACACACGCCATCATTTACAATGTTGTGGAAGGTCGAGAAACACTGAGATATGTACTAAGACAAAACACTTCAAATATTGCTGTCTGTCTTCTTAAAGCATTTATGTGCATATCGGATTTGCACATTATCTGACCTATAAAGTCTTCAACCTGAAAACAAATATTCCATCACAAGGATTTACGCCCTATAAGGAAACTCTTCTTTCCTTCTGTTACTTTGAATGCTTGTTTAATAATCCAGAAATATTGTTTTTAAACAATTGTTATTCTTGTACCTCTTTTTAAAAGGGAAAAAAAACCTTTCACTATTTGCTGATTTGCTCTATTACCATGTCACTGAAACATTAACTAATGGCACAATCAATATCTAAACCCAGCTTATCTCGTGGTATTAAGGTGTTGTGCAACCTAAAATGTTTTATTGATACTACTAACAATGATAATTCCTAATAGTGAAGATTCAGCCTCCATTACTGCCATTCCATCTGTTAGGCGTTTTGTTGTTGTTTTGTTTGTGAGTAACAGTTTTGTTCTATGTGAGGACTTTCATACCTGGCTGCAGACTCTAGGGCAGCATTTCTCAACCTGTGGGTCATGACTCCTTTAGGGGCCGAATGATCCTTTTGCAGGGCTCACGTAAAACCATCAGAAAACACAGATATTTACATTATGATTCATTACAATAGCAAAATTACAGTTATGAAGTAGCAATGAAAGTAATTTTATGGTTAGGGGTCACCACAATATGAGG
Source organism: Lophiomys imhausi (assembly GCA_907164525.1). NCBI lineage: Eukaryota > Metazoa > Chordata > Mammalia > Rodentia > Muridae > Lophiomys > Lophiomys imhausi. The sequence continues at coordinate 2,930,841 of CAJQZJ010004801.1, forward strand.
AACCGTATTAAAGGGTTGAAGCGTTAGGAAGGTTGAGAGCCACTGGATTCTATCAGTTGAGTTTACATGGAAATTTGGAAAGAACCTATGTTGGTCGCTTTGATCTTTCCTTTCAAGGCTGTAGCCATTCTGTCTCCTGAGTCTCTGTCCTTCTGACAGCTTGTTGCCATCCAGTGTCCAGCATCTTAAGGTAGTGTTGTTCCTCATCCTTCACTTGGTCCTACCAAAAGGTCAAGAAGTGGCATATTTCTTATTCATTATGATGAAGGGAAAAGGTTGCCAAAATAAAACTCCCATAACATGCTTTTTTTTTGTTTGTTTGTTTCCTTAATCCAAAATAAAATCCTAGCCCTAGTCATGATTTCGAGGCCAGTCTGCTCTACCTAGCAAGTTCAGAATAGTCAGAGCTACATAGAAAGACCCTGGCTCAAAAAAAAAAAAAAAAAAAAAATCCAAAAACTAACTAAATAACAAAACAAATAGCTGAGATCTAAGAAAAAGATGAACCATTAAACACCTGTTTCTTTTGCTCTTCAGCGTCTTTATATGTATATATACTTTATTTCTCTGAAGAAAACTCAGTATGGCTAGTCCTTTTATCATGCTAGATTCAGGAGCATTGAGGGTCAGAGGCAGGTCTAGAGAACCTGGGTCTTGAAACTCCTAGTCCAAGACTCGCCCAAGGAGTCGGCTTCCGGTTATACACAGAGTGGTGACTCAGGTCTACCCAACAACTGCCAAGCTTTGAAATCTTCAGGTCCCAGGTGTCCAGATCCTCAGATAAGGCATTTCTTTGGGTTGATTGAAAACTCTACTATATCAGCGACACACGTTTTGTTCCTTCCAAGCTTAGATATTAGAGAAATACGTTCATAGAAAATAATAAGTCTGAGCACACTGCAGCTCATAGCTCTGATACACCCTTTCATTTGGAGCAACCCGTTTCGCAAATTTGTTTCCATTCAACGAGTACTGTGCTACCTACTTGTGCAATCACAGTGACTTAGTTCAAGGATAAATGTGGCTTTGGAGCTTTTCAGCTCTTGCTCTGGTATCAGGCATAAGAGTTACTTAAAGAGAGACCGGCACTGTGGGTGTGCTAGTGTGATAAGATCACATGGAATCATTTGAGCTTGCCAGATGTTTGTGTTTACTTCTGTGGTCTTGCAGGTGTCTCAGTAAACATTTATGGAAAAGTGTTACAATGGCATCATAACCACAGCCACCTTATGATCTGGAACCTAGCCTCCTGGGTAATAATAGTTGGCATTGGTAAGAATGCTTGCTCTGTGAGAGGGAATATGCTCCACCCTTCACATTCACTTGCACATAGAATAAGCATTTTACAAAAAAGACCATCAAAGCTCTGCGAGGCTAAGCAGGATTAATACAACAGCAGCTGAGATTCAAGCCCATATCCCCCACCCTCTGTAGATATAAACACTGGATGATAATTTATCCCTGGTCCTTAGCTCCAGAATCTATACACTAGATCCTCTCTCCATGGCCTCCTCTAAAGCACAGAGTCTTCTGCCAATGTTTTAAGGTCCTTGTCATTCTGGACACACAGAGACCATGTCAACCTCCTTCCTAATATTAGTTACCATGTATATCACTTTCAGTGAGCTAGTCTTACTCACAGCTCTGCATTGAAGAGGGAACATGTAACACCCCCATGTTCACTCCAGAATTATTCACAACAGTTAAGCTATAGAATCAGCCATTACCCACTAATGAATGAAGGAGTAAAGATCTAATCCATATACACAATAGAAAATAAGGTATAGGGAATGACAGATACCGAATGATGTCATAGAGATAGAATGATAGTTAGCCAGAGTATGGAGTGGGAAGGAATGGGGAGTTGTTCGTTAATCAGACCTCGAAGTTTCAGGACTGACAAGACAGTCTTGTAAAGTCAACTGATAATCTCAGTTTGATTCCTGGGTCCCTCACAGCAGAAAGAGATGACTGACTCCCAGAATTTGTCCTCTGACCTCCAGGCATGTGCGTGGTGCGCACACACACACCCAATGAATGTAAGTTTGTAATAAAGAGAGACAGCATTTCAGGTAGATGACAAGAATAAATGCAAGCTATGTTAAGTAGCAGGGTAACTAAAGTAACATAAATAATTGTGTATTTCGAAGTAGGAAAATATCAAATGTCTCATCCTAAAAAATGATAGGTGAGGTGCTCAATATGTTAATTAGTTTGACGTACTCATTCCATGTTTTATGTGTGTGTGTGTATATATATATGCCCCATAAATATATGTAGTCATAATTAGTCATTTTAAAGTATTGACTAAAAAAGGCTAGAAAGAGGGCTCAGTGGTTAAGAGCACTGGCTGCTCTCTCAGAGAACCCAGGTTTGGTTCCCAGCACTTCCATGGTACCTTACAACCATAACTCCACTCCCAAGAGGAGCGATGCCCTTTCTGGCCTCCACAAACACCTGATATATGGATAGTACAACTTCATACATGCAAACAAAACACTCATACCCAGAAAATAATACCTTAAAATTATTAATGAAAGACAAGGGATAATGTTAGATCAGCAGAAGACTGCTTGAGAAGCCTATTTGAGGTCCAGCACCAGAAAAGAAAATAGAGAATTTAAATTTTGAAAATATTTTATAAAACTAAAGAGAGAGAGGATATGCAGAAGGAATAAGGAGTTGAGTTATCCCCATCTGAATCTCTCTCCTCACTTCTGCTCCTTTATATAGTTTTTCCTCTTTTCTGTCTCTTTTATCTCTAGAAATCAACTCAAATTTTCCTTCACTTACAACCTTCCTGTCTGTCAGTAGCATGTTTTCCTTGTAGGTATGTGGTCAACTGACAGCTGTTGCTGTCATAACAATTATTTGTTGTTTATTGAAGGTTTAGTTTGTACCAAGTGCTGCCATATATTATTGACATATATCAACCCACAGGTTACCCACTAGACTAACATGGGTATCTTTACCCTAAGTGAGTATTATAAACTGATTACATTTTTCCTCTCACTGCATTTCTCTTGGGTCCCTACAAATGATCACTTTTATTTTGGTTGTGAGCCTAGCCTTTAGCGGCTGAGCCATCTCTCCAGCCCCAAATGATCACTTTTAATAATGGTTTCCTGGTGAACTAGGGAGGCTGAGACCTGTGGCTCCCTAATTAAGAAATCTGGCAAGCTTATTCCTGACATTCAATTTGACTGTGTGGGTAGTCGCCACATTTTCATTGTCTGAATCAGACTTTCTGTCAGCTATTTTTAGGTACATTTGCTTGCCCAGTAGCTACTCCTCATTAAGTCATTGTGTAGACATCGAGGCTGTTGACTCTCTTGTCACCAAATTACATATCTGATGTTAGCATGCAATGTACCCTGGGGCTGGAAAATGTAGTAGATGTAACTACATCTGCCTCCATAGTTAAGATCACATACTGCTCTCCCAGAGGACCCCAAGTTTGTTTGGCTGTTGACTCTTTTGTCACCAAATTACATATCTGATGTTAGCATGCAATGTACCCTGGGGTTGGAAAGATGTAGAGATGTAACTGCATCTGACTCCATAGTTAAGATCACATACTGGGGGCTGGAGAGATGGCTCAGCAGTTAAGAGCACTATCTGCTCTTCCAAAGGACCAGGGTTCAAATCCCAGCACCCACATGGCAGTTCACAGCTGTCTGTAATGGCCGGGCATGGTGGCACACGTCTTTAATCCTAGCACTCGGGAGGCAGAGGCAGGTGGATCTCTGAGTTCAAGGCCAACCTGGTCTACAAAGTGAGTCCAGGACAGCCAAGGATACACAGAGAAACCCTGTCTTGAAAAAAAAAAAAAAATCACATACTGTTCTTCCAGAGGACCCCAGATTTGATTTCTAGCACTCTACTTCAGGCAGCTCAAACTGCCTGTAACTCCAACCACAGTGGGATCTGATGCCTCTGGGGGCCATACACATGTGTCACACACACACACACACACACACACACACACACACACACACAAATAAATGTAATAAAAGAAAAACTTTTTAAATCATTAAAAGCTTAATTGAGGACTGGTGAGATGGTTCAACAAGAGTAAAGACTCACCACCATACTGAGGACCTGAGTTCAATCCCCAAGGATCCACATTGGTAGAAGGAGAGAACCAACTCCTCTGATCTGCACACCAACACACACACACACACACACACACACACACACACACACACACATTGAGTGCTAAATGTAATAAAAATTTTAAGGCTTAGTAAAGTTTTATAGACATCTTTCACTCCCAAGTTACTCATTTTTACTTAAACTTAAATTTTTTTGAGCTTTTTAAAAATAATTTATTTTTATTTTATATTCATTGGTGTTTTGACTACATGGGTGTCTGTTTGTTTGGAACAGGAGTTACAGACAGTTGTGAGCTGTCATGTGGGTGCTGGGAATTGAACCCGGGTCCTCTGGAAGAGTAGTCAGTGCTCTTAACCACTGAGCCATTTCTTCAGCCTCTTAAACTTAAAATCTTTTAAAGATTTATTTTTATTTATGGATGAGTGTTTGCCTGTAACTATGTATGCCATGTGTGTGGCTGGTGCCTTCAGAGGCCAAAAGAGGACATTAAATTCCCTTGAAATGGAGCTACAGATGGTTATGAGCTACTACACAGATGCTAGGAATTAAACCCAGGTCTTCTGGAAGAGCAGCAAGTGTGTGTGTGTGTGTGTGTGTGTGTGTGTGTGTGTGTGTGTGTGTGTTGTTCATCCCTAAGTAATCAAATTTGACAACCCCAGTTCAGTTGCTAGTATAAACTTTGGGGTAGGAATTAGACATTATAGCATATTTGAAAAGTGCAAAAAGTGTGTTACAGTACAGTCATCAGTGACAGAGGCACTGAAATGATAAAAATGCACATGTTCCGATTTGAAAGTGCTTGAAAATATCTATAGTGAACCAACCCAGCTCTATGGCAGGGTCAGTATCACAAGAAATTGCTGGTTTATCCAGGCAGTGCAAAAAGTGGTGAGGAACTCAGGCTCCAAGGAACTAGGGTTGGAATTTGGGTCTCCCTGTCTTCTGGAGCCTGGCTTTTTAAACTGTGAGGCACACTAGACATATGGGATATATTACTGAAGGTGTGAATCAAGAAAAGTTTGGCAACAGTCACAGGTTTCTGAAAGAAATGACCAGTTAGTTCAAAAATCAAGCACCTAATGAGCTGAGGTGTTCCTCGCCGTGTTGTATTATGGGTTGCATTATGTGCCGCATTATGGGTTCTGAGCACAGAGCACGCATATTCTGTAGTACGCGTGCTGTCTCACCACATAATGCCAATAAACTCTGCCTGAAACACTAGCTCAGTTCCCAGTCTGTGAACTGTTATGTAGTGTGGTGTTTTTACTGCACATACAGAGTTTTCTGCTCTTAATGGAACATAATGGTTCAATTATGAAAAACAGAGATTTTTTTCATATTTTCCTCTCGTCGTACCCTGGCATGTATATACATAAATATATCTTGAGATTATAATTTTAGAATGTTTGATTTTAAAATTGCTGTTTGAGTTGCTGACTTGAGTTTCACTAAAAAAAAAAAAATGTACTAAGGAGCTGGAGAGATGGTGCAGGTCTCAAAGGCACTGGCTGCTCTTTCAGGGGGCTGGTGTTTGATTCCCAGCACCCACATGGTGGCTTATAGCCATCTCTAACTCCAATTCCAGGGGAACTGACAACCTCTTCTGGCCTCTAAGGGCACTATGTACACATGGTGAACACACATTTTTCAATAATTTTTAAAATTGCTAAGCAAATTTTGGGTTGGGTTTGATACAGTATTTCTGACAATGTCCAGAATGCTCCCAAACATACTTCTGCCGAATTTATGCTAAGAACATTGTCTCAGCCCTAATGATTATCAAATCAAAATGTCTATCAACTCTGGAAGATGCTCCTTATCTTGTAGTACTTGTATCAAATACTTGTATCAAATTCAACAAAAATTAATTCTTCATATTGAAATAATGAAGCACATTCATCATTAAGGAATAGTTAAATTATAAGGATAACAAAAATTGTTTTAAACATACATTTCTTTCTGATTTATTATCAGTAACTGTTTCATTTGTAGGCCTATTTTATATACTTGTATACCCTGGGTTGTATAAAAATTTCTTCGAGGGGGGAGGGAACAGTGAGGACAAAGGATTATTACTTCAATTAGGCTCAGAGCCTACTGATTGGAAGAGCTAACAAGCCAGGCCTAGCCAGCCCTCCTCTATAAGCCAAATTAATAGTGAAAACTAAAAAAGGGGGATTTGCCACTGTGGGAAGAAAGACAAAGGAGCCTAGTGACGCTCTCCCCTCAAGTCCACCTTTGGATCCTGGCAGGAGGGTCAGAGTTCTGCATCACTAAGCTGTGTGGGTCAAAGTGGGGCCCTGCTCATCACTGACCCCCTCATGGCACTCCATTGTCTCCTGCATGGTGGTCTGAAAACTGCACGGCCTCCTGGGAGACAAGACCCCTCATGGCTGCCCCAGGATTCAGAACCTTCCTCCAGCACAAGATTCCAAGGCAAGTCCATCTCTTGCAGTCCATTGTTTCAGTAGTCTGTCAGGCAAAGTGAGGGCAAGTGTGTCTTTACCACAGCTTGTCCCTGTCAGGATTGTTGGGGTCATAAACAGCAGACTTTAAGAAGCCCAGTTCCACAAGAAAGGCCCTGGCAAAGTGCTGGGCAGCTGGGCCTCACTTTCACCAATTGTGTTTGTGTTGTATCAACTCGCTTTCAAGTTTAAATGGGGCTCATAAGAGCACATGGCCCAGGCCTGGTATTTCTCAGCGCTTCATAAACTGTAGCTGTGTTGGTCATTGTTAAGGGTCTGGGACATACTATGGGGAGAGGGTGGCAGAAAGATGTAATTATAGTAAGTAAATTGTCAAAATTGAGAAGTTTTAAATGCTTCCAGTGGCAATGCAACTACCTGTTCTATGCTCTGAGGATTCTTCAATGGCTTTTGGCTTTGCATTTTCTATGCAGAATTGCATATGTGCTGTGGTCATGGCACCCAACTTCTTTCAATATTAGTTATTGGTTTTTATGACACGAGTTGCCCTGTGCTGTTACCCAGGACATCCGATCCTCATACCTGATTCCTGGCATTGAGAGCTTTCCTCTTGTGAACCCTCAGTCTTGACCTGCCAAGTTTTCTGCCTGTGTTATATGCAACAGAAGGTGTTCCAATGCCTTCTTGATCTTTTTCCGTAACTTCAGGCATATCACACACACTTCTTCCAACAGGATAAAGCCAATGTTTCTATTCTATTGTCATTTAAGGCCAGAATCAAGTATTTTATTTTTGTTTTCCTTAGAATGTTGAATTTCAAATGGACTATACAGTTTTGTGTTGTGTAGTGATGGAAACACATTTGGAGAAATAAGGAGACATGAGAGAATGTACTTACACTAGCCTGCTACACACCCAGCCTTTTGGTTGTTCTTGTAATGTTCTAATTTGTTGTCCCCTGGGGCCTTGGCGAAGGAGACAGTGAGAGATTAAATTCAGCACAAGAGAAAGTGACGCAATCAAGGAAGGGACTTGTTAAACACAGAAGGTGTAGCCTGCCATACTGACAGTAATCTTTTTTTTAAATGAGAGAGCAAATTGGGAGAGAATAAAAAGTTATAAATAGCATAACATAAAAATAAAAGGCAGAACAGCAAATATTTTTTAAAAGTTTGTTTTCATTATCAAATAGTGTGTACCTTATAATAGCATTGCTGTGTTTTTATACATTTGTTCCTACAATTAGTTTCTTCGCACCAGCATCATTATAAACATACAGCACATCATGATAACCAGCTTATATAGTGCTGTGATGTCACGATAAGTGTTTTAAGTATTTTAATTCGTTATAGCATTTTTTCTTTTTTTCATTCTTGTGTGTGTGTGTGTGTGTTTGTGTGTGCGCATATTTGCAAGTGTATTTGACACATGTGTGGGTGCACGTTCACATGGGTGCCCCATGCGTGTGGAGGCCCAAGGTTGGTGTCTAGAATCATCCTTAATCATTCTTCCATTTTATGTAACAAGCTTTCTCAAACCCAGAGCTTACTAGTATTGCTAGTCTCACTAACCAGCTTGCTCTAAGGATCCTGTCTCTGTCCTCTGAGGCTGGAGTTACAGCTGGTCACTGTACTTTCCCATTATTTCCGTGGGTTGCAGTTACAGGTGGCCCACCTGTAACTGCAACCCACGGAGATGCTGGGAAAGTACGGTGGTCCACCGTACTTTCCCAGCATCTCCATGGTTTCTGAGGATCTGAGCTCCAGTGCTTGTGCCAGAATGCAAGTCCTGTAACCACCGAGACATCCGCCAAGCCTCCAGATCCTTTATAGTCTATGGGCCACCATGATATATGCAGCATTTCATTGACCAAAACATTATTATATGACATGTGACCAGATAAACGTCTTGCATTTTGACTAGGGAGTTGCATGAGGTGGAAAGGTGATCAATCACACAAGTCCAGAGAGCAGAGCTTCGTAAGTGGCAGGCATTGCTATCATATCCCACTCTTTCCAATTTTCTTTGCAGCTTAGTTAGTTACCTGTACAATGACTGCACTGTCCTAAGTGGAACAAGACCACCAGAACACTACAGTCTCACGACCTTAGCTAGCGAACTTTCTGAGCCCGGTGGAAGGAGAGGTTCCCAGCTGAACAGTCCCAGACATCAGTTCACTCTCTTTTGTTTATTTTTGTTGTTGTTGTTGTTGAGACAGAATCTCTCTAGTAGCCCTGGCTGTCTTTGAACTCACTGTGTAGACAAGGCTGGCCTTGAACTCACAGAGGTCTGCCTGCCTCTGTTCTGATAGGAGAGATGGGAGTTGCTGCTTTACTTTATGATGTACACAGTAGTTATTCACAAACCCTCTATTTGAAAGCCCATAGTTGGAGCCAGGCATAGTGGTTTACACCTTTAATCCCAGCACTCTAGAGGCAGAGGCAGGCAGATTTCTGTGACTTTGAGGCCAGCCTGGTCTCTGTAGCAAGTTCCAGGACAACCAGGGCTGCATATCTCAATGAAATAAAATAAGTACCATAGTTTGGGTCTTCTTTGCACAAGTCTAGAATGTTTCTCTAGAAGGCTGTGACTGGTTTGTTTGAACAGCTTGTGAATATTATCTGTTCTAAAGCAGTTGCCAACACAACCCAAGTGCTTGACCAAGAATGCTACCATTTCCCAGAATCCTTTGCAAATCCCTCTTGCAGCGTTACTTTTCAAGCCTGATTGAATGGCCGCAGCCTTCTACTCTTGAGAGAACATTCAAGTTTTGGAAACAGCTTGAAGTTGTTTGAAGCCAATTTTGGTGAATAAAGTGGACAGGAATAGTTTAAATTTTAAATACCTTTAAACCTTTCTGTAAATAAGGTCTTTTTTTATCAAATAGAAGCTGTGATTATAAAATAATAAGACAGTTGCTGGCAATAGTAACAACAATTTCTGCACATCCAGATCTAGAATTACTGCTTAATGCTCTTGTGAAAACAGTAAAATTTTGATTGCTATTCTGTCCTAAAATGGTTTTCATATACTCAGATAAGTATTAATATAGCATTAGCATTAAAAGTGTTTTAAGAAGCTGGGCGGTGGTGGCGCACGCCTTTAATCTCAGCACTTGGGAGGCAGAGGGAGGCGGATCTTTGTGAGTTCGAGGCCAGCCTGGTCTACAAAGTGAGTCCAGGACAGCCAGAACAACACAGAGAAATCCTGTCTCGAAAAACCAAAAAAAAAAAAAAAAAGTGTTTTAAGAGATTATCCATTTATCTAGAACGTGCCATGAAAGCATGAGAACCTATGTGGTGCTTTGAATAAAAATGGCCCCATAGTCTCATAGGGAGTGGCACGATTAGGAGGTGTGGCCTTGTTGGAGGAAGTGTGCCACTGCAGATGGGCTTTGAGGTTTCAGATGCTCAAGCCAAGCTCAGTGTTGGTCTCTCTTCCTGCTGCCTGCCAGTCAAGATGTAGAACTCTTAGCTTCTTCTCCAGCACCATGTCTGATTGCATGCTGCCATGTCTCCTGCCAGGATGATAATGGACTAAACCCCTGAACCTGTAAGTCAGCCCCAATGAAATGTTTTTCTTTATAAGAGTTGCCATAGTCATGGTGCTCCATCAGAGTAACAGAAACCCTAACTAAGACAACATGATTTCAGATAACCAGCACTCACATGGAAAGACAAGTGTTGCAGAGTGTGCCTGTGATCCCAGTGTTAGGGAGGTGGAGACAGAATCTCTGGAACCAGACACTATAATCAGTTGGTAGGTTCCAGGCTCAGAGAGAGAACCTGCTTCAGAAAATAAGGTAGGTACAGGGCATGGAAAGATGGCTCAGCTGTTAAGAGCACATCCTGCCCTTCCAGGGGATAGTTCTCAGCACCTATGGCTGACGGTTTACAGGCTCCAGTTCCAGGGGCGTCTGTCATCTGCAGGCAACTGCCCTCTTGTGCACAGACACACACATAGTTTGAGAATAGGGTAGAAGGCCTGGAGAGACAGCTCAGCAGCTCATAACCACCTGTAACTCCGGTTCCAAGGGATCCAACACCTTTTTATGACTTCTGCAGGTACTAGGCAGGCAATGATGAACAGACATACATGCAGGCAAAACACTCACACATAAAATAAATGAACGAAAAAATAAAAATATTATTCTTCTAAGTTCAAGGGCATGGGTTTTTTTAAAATATTTTTATTCTATTTTATTTGTGTGTGTGTGTGTGTGCATACATGTAACAGGTTTGTGGATGTCAGAGGAAAATTTGTGGGAGTCTGTTCTCTCATTCCAACATGTGAGTCCTCTAAATTTGAACTCAACTCATACAGGCTTGGCAGCAAGCACCTTTACCCACTGAACCACCTTACTGGCCACTCATATGTATATTTTTGATGTGCACTTAGGGGTGTCCTGAACAAAGAATGGGAAGAGGGGGACCTGGAGCCCGGTTGGCCAGCGTTCCCTTCCCTGCATTGACCTTTGCTTTGCTTCTGACTTTGGCTCTGCAACCAACCCTCTGACACTTTAGGGGAACCATTCTCCTCTGGCCTTCAGTTTCCTCCTTTATAGAGAATGACCTGGTTTGCTAGAGTCCTGCCAGCCTAAGGAGTACTGGTCTTTGAAGAAACTGCCCTACTTCTCAGCACTCTTTGGTGCCTTTGTGTAGAGAATTCTATTAGCCTGAACAAACTTCGAACAGCCTTTTAAATATGAAGAGGATCTCCACTTTCCTGCATGATTTGGCATCTTTATTCATTTTTTTTATTCCTTTCCTTAAGGAAACTCACACCCATTTAAGGTGGTGACTACAACTGGAACAAAGCTAGACTAACCTTTACACACCATCGGTCCGTATCAGCTTTCAGGTGCAGTCCTATGATGCATTGGTGTCATGGTGGATCGCCTAAATGAGTAACTTCTCTTAAGTCTGTGACACAAGTGAGGACGGAATTCATCATCAGGGGAGCTGTAAGCTGCTCTGGTGCACTTAAAGTCTGACGGTAATTGTCATTTGCTCTGAAGAATACAAAACAAGATGAATAAGCCCTTTCCTCAGAAGTGAAACCTGGGGGATGGAGAAAAGAATTGAAACTGATAGTAAGGAGTAGCAGCTGTCCACTTGATAATTATACTTGTATTTGTAGTTTACTTGTGGTCTTTAAAACACTTGCATTTGCATCAGTAATTGAACATTTAAAAGTACCTATATTGTTAGACAGTATACTATGTTATAGACTTTAGGATGTGTTTGGCATAGACCCTGTCCTCAAAAACATTAAGGCAGAAATCAATATAATTTTAAGTAAATTTATTTTTAGCATACATAAGACATATCTATTGCAGGATAACATATGATATTTTAATATACATATACTTTGTATAATACCTAAATCAGGTTGAACATGGTGATAGCCAGGGCTGAAGAAACAGCTCAGTGTTAAAGAAGAACACTGACTGCTTTTGCAAAGGACCTGGGTTTGAGTCCCAGCACTCACATGGTGGCTCATACCATCTGTAACTTAGAACCAAGGCATCTGACACCCTCTTCTGGCCTCCTTTGGCACTGTACCAACGTGGAACACAGACATACATACAGGCACACACTTATACACATAAAGTGAGTAACTCTTAAAAAAAATAGCTATATCCTTAAACATTTAGAATTTCTCATTCAGAATACCTTCTTCTAGCATTTTGAATATGTAGCTCATTATTGTTATCTGTAGTCACTCTACCATTACATCAGGACACCAGAACTTCTCACCCCTGTCTAACTGTAACTTCATACCGATGGATCACCCACCTTCTCCATCTCTTCCTCTTCCCAGTTCTCACCAACCTCTGGTAACTGCCACTGTTCTCTCAGGTTCTTTGATTAACTTTTTACATTCCACCTGAGTTAAGTATTGTGCTATTTGTCTTTCTTAATATAGTGGTCTCCACTGCCGATCTATTTGTTGTAAATGACAGAATTTCATTCTTTTTATGGCTAAATAATTGCATCATATATATGTACACACACATGCACATGCATATACATAAATACACACACACACAGTACCTCATAGAAGGGTGCACTTGGAAAGACCACGGGATGGGTTGTTGGAGGAAGGAAGACACTTCTCAAAGGAGGGTGGAATGGATGAAGATACTGTTACATTACTCCAGAAACAAAACATAGAAACTAAAGATGTAGATTCCTTTATATAAAAGTTGAGACTGGGCCAGGCAGTGGTGGAAAAAGCCTTTAATCCCAATACCCAGGAGGCAGAGGCAGGTGGATCTCTGTGAGTTCAGGGCCAACCTGGTCTATAGAATGAGTTCCAGGAAAGCCAGGGACACACAGAGAAAGCCTATCTTGAAAAACTGAAATAATAGTTGAGTTTGGGATGGATGTTAGAGGCGGAAGACAGATTTGGGATTTGTCAGCCTGCAGATGATAGTTAAAATCAGGCTGGATTTTTTGAAAAAAGAGTGAGCAAGACCTAAAAGAAGGAGGAAGCCTGTGTTCACATGCACATGTTGGCATTCAGGTCAAAGGAAGAGGACACAAAACTACAGGGGATAAATCAATAATCAAACAAAATAGGATGCACTTGAGGAACTGAGTTATGAAAACAGCAAAGGAAGAGAGAATCTGTTTTTTCAACATTTATTTATTTCTTCAAGTTATATCTCAATCATAGTCCCCTCCCGGTCCCACCCTCCTACCCTCTTACCCCTCTCCCTCCTGTCTGCTTTTTTTTTAATTTGAGGTGTATCCCCCCCCCCATATCTCACCCTTTTATTCCAATGAAAGGCTCTTTTTCTTGTAACAATAAATACAATACCAAACAATAAGAATAATTAGTCAACAATTATGAAAATTTTAAGGTATAACATACATTCCCAATGTCCAGTACATGTGTATTTGGCAACTAATAATAATACTCTATTATCTGTCTATCTTGATGAGTTTAAAGTTCTATACCTAACTTAGTTTCCATCCTAACTTCCATTATCAATTTAAAGACATCTTCTTAGACCTAGAACATCCTCTTTTTCTTATAATGTTTGTTTATTACATCAAGTTACATCTCCATCATAGTGCCCTCTTTCCACCCCTCCCGGTTCCACCCTCCCACTCTCTCCTCCCTCTCTCACCCATCCCACTCCTCTGATGTGGAATGTCCCTACAAATCAGCCACTCTCAGTTCAACAGTCTTATGAGGGCTAAGAGCTTCCTCTTGCACTGGGGCCCTACATGGTAGCACCCCTCTGGCAAATTGTCCCATTGATAGGTAAAAAAGTCTATGTTCCTGATCTTTTTGTTGTGTTGGTTGTAGGATAGTTATCCTGTACTATATGGCTGAAATCTGTGAGGGCCAAGAAGAAAGTGTATTCTTTTGTTTTGGGGTGAAATGTTCTGTAGATATCAGTTAGGTCCATTTGATTCATGACATCTGTGAGGTTCATTATATCTCTGTTTGGTTTCTGCATTGTTGATCTGTCCAGTGGTGAGAGTGGTGTGTTGAAGTCTCCCACTATTAATGTGTGAGGTTCAATGTGGGATTTGAGCTTCAGTAGTGTTTCTTTAATGAATGTGGGTGGTCTTACATTTGGGGCATAGATGTTTAGTATTGAAATTTCATCTTGGTGGATTTTTCCTTTGATGAGTATATAGTGTCCTTCCCCATCTCTTTTGATTAATGTTGGTTGAAAGTCCAATTTGTTGCATACTAGAATTGCTACTCCAGCTTTTTTCTTGGGTCCATTTGCTTGGTATATCTTTTTCCAGCCCTTTACTTGGAGATAATGTCTATCATTTTTGCTGAGGTGTGTTTCTTGTAAGCAGCAGAATGTGGGATTCTGTTTTCACATCCATTCTGCTAGCCTCTGCCTTTTTATTGGGGAATTGAGTCCATTGATGTTGAGAGATATTAATGACCAGTGATTGTTACTTCCTGCCATCTTGATGTTGGTGGAAATAGTGTGTGAATGAGCTTCTTTTCTTTTGGTTTTGCTGCAGGCATGCTATTTGCTTCCTGTGCTTTCTTGTGTGTAGTTAACCTCTTTGGGTTGAAGTTTTCCTTCCAACATCTTCTGTAGAGCTGGATTTGTGTACAGATATTGTTTGAATTTAGCTTTGTCATGGAATACCTTGTTTTCTCCATATATGTTGATTGACAGTTTTGCAGGGAATAGTAGTCTGGCCTGGCATTTGTGGTTTTTTAGGGTCTGCAAGATGTCTGTCCAGACCCTTCTGGCTTTTAGAGTCTCTGAAGAAAAGTCAGGTGTGATTCTGATAGGTTTGTCATTGTATGTTATTTGACCCTTTTCCCTAGCAGCTTTTAAAATTCTTTCTTTGTTCTGTACATTTAGTGTTTTGATTATTATGTGGCAGGAAGATTTTCTTTTCTGGTCTAATCTATTTGGAGTTCTGTAAGCTTCTTGTACAGTTATAGGCATCTCTTTTTTTAGATTTGGGAAATTCTCTTCAATGATTTTGTTGAAGATATTTTCTGGTCCATGGAGGTGGGACTCTTCTCTTTCTTCTATTCCTATTATTCTGAGATTTCGTCTTTTCATTGTGTCCTTGATTTCCTGAAGGTTTTGTGTCAGGACTTTTTTAGATTTGACATTTTCTTTGACAGATGTATCAATTTCTTCAATTTTATCCTCTGAGCCTGAAATTCTTTCTTCCATCTCTTGTATTCTGTTGGTGATGCTAGTGTCTGTAGTTCCGATTCTTTTCTTAAGGTTTTCCAGTTCTATGGATGTCTCGGATTGGATTTTCTTCATTGCTTCAACTTCCCTTTTCAGGTCTTCCATTCCTTTAAGCGCTTTATTCATTTCCATCACCTCCTTTGCAGTATTTTGTTGTTGCTCTCTGAGGTATTTGATTTCCCACCTTAGGCCTTCTATTATTAATATAAGCGTAGGATTAAGGTCAATTTCCTTTGTTTCAATTGTGTTCGGCTGTCCAGAGTTGTCTGTAGCATTATTACCAGGATCTGGAGACATCCTATTGTTTGGGTTTTTTTTTTACCATGTTCTTGCGCTGACCTTTTGTCATCAGATGGACCCAGGTGTTATCTGTTTCTTTTGTTACCTGACCTTGGTGCTCAGGAAAACTCCCTGCCCTGGGGGTTGGCTGATCCTGAGATCCTGGTGTTTACCTCCACATGGTGGGCAGGTTCCTGTAATAGACTGACTGGCTCTCAGAGAGGAGGGTGGCAGCCGCTCTCCTCAACTGCTTGTGACCCAATTGGACCAATATAGAGGGGATTGGAGTGGGGAGAGGGCTAGCCTCTGAGGACCTGGGAGCTGACAGGTCTCCTCAGAAAGGCAGGTAGAGCTGTGGTTGGGTCTGTGTTCTCCTCTCACTGACCCAGTCGTTCTCTGAAATCTGATTATAAGTGAATAGATGCCTTGTGCATCTTTCTGAGTCTGGGTTAGCTCACTCAGGATGAGCTTTTCTAGTTCCATCCATTTGGCTGTGAATTACATGATTTCCTTGTTTCTGATAGCTGAGTAGTATTCCATTGTGTAAGTGTACCACAATTTTTTTTATCCATTCATCAGTTGAGGGACATCTGGGTTGTTTCCAGTTTCTAGCAATTACAAATAAGGCTGCTATGAACATAGTTGAGGAGATGTCCTTGTGGTTTAGTGAGGAATCATTTGGGTGGATACCCAGAAGTGGTATGGCTGGGTCTCAAGGTAGGGCTATTCCAAGTTTTATAAGATATTGCCAAACTGATTTCCATAGTGGTTGCACAAGCCTGTGCTCCCACCAGCAATGGAGGAGTGTTCCCCTTTCTCCACAACCTCGCCAGCATGTTCTGTCATTTGAGTTTTTTATCTTAGCCATTCTGACAGGTGTGAGATGGAATCTCAAAGTAGTCTTGAGTTGCATTTCTCTGATAATTAAGGATGTTGACCATTTCTTCAAATGTCTCACTGCCATTAGATATTCCTCCTTTGTGAATTCTTGGTTTAGCTCTGTTCCCAGTTTTTGATTGGATTATTTGGTTTCTTGGTGTTTAATTTCTTCAGTTCTTTATAAATTATGGATATTAGCCCTGGGTCAAAAGTGGGGTTGGTAAAGATCTTTTCCCAACCTGTAGGCTGCCATTTTGTTCTAGTGACAGTGTCCTTTGCTGTACAGAAGCTTTTCAGTTTCATGGGGTCCCATTTATTGATTGTTGGTCTTACAGCCTGAGCTATTAGTGTAGAACATCTTTTTATTTCCTAAACAACTTAAAACTTAACTGTGAGACTATAATTAACTAGTCTTCAACCACATCAGAGACCCAAGAAGGATAAATATATCTGAATAAACAGGAAGTGCAAAGCAAGCGGTTTCCAAAACTAAGAAATGACAGACAACTGGCTACCTGGACAGTCTTCAATTTCTCTCTGTAACATTGGAGCATCTATCTTCAGCCTTTTGACCCAGTATCTCTCACATACAGTAATTGTAAAGCAGGAATTATAAAGGACTTGCCTACCCTGTCTTGGCAGAGCTAGGCTGTCGACTTACCTACTTCCAAGTTTTGTCCTTTTCAGACAGCATTCTGTCTACAGTTGAAGCAAGGGATTTTTCTTGCCAAGTCATAGGCTTTCCACTAATGTAGCCACCTCCAAATGGAGATTCTGTGATGCTCATCATTTACTTGGAGTAGAATGGGGGGGGGGGGGCTGTCAGTTGACATGTCTCAGTATCAAAAAATCTTATGTTAAGAAATATAATGTTTTAACATACAATAATTATTGGTCCTTTATATGTTTACCATTTATATTACAATTAAGAGTCATTAGTGATGCTTTTAAAAGGCATCTTGAGATGAAGAGACAAAAGGAAACTGTTTAAGGCAGAAGGAATAGAAGTCATGGAGACCCTGAGGTGGGAAGCAGGTGAGGATGAGAATACCAAGAGAGGGTATGGTTGGCAGCTCCAAGGAGAGCCTCATGTCTGACAATGGCAGCTCTCTTCAATATCGTAAGAAAAAAAAAAAAAAAAAAAAAACCTCTGCACAGTGCTCAGGAGTCAGTCTCATTCTGCCTGCAGAATCCAGGAGCCAGGAGTCTAGACTAGGAATGATAAAGGTGGCTGGTTTCTGGGAGCTGGGGAGATGGCTCGATCAATAAAGGACTCATTGCACAGCATGACGAAGTGAATTTCATCCCCAGGGCCCATGTGAAAAGCTGGGCATGGCAATGCATGCTTGTAATGCTGGTGCTGAGGGGACAGAAGCAGACAGAGCTGTGGTGCCTGCTGCTCAGCCAGCTTACCCTAGTTGCAGGGCTTGAGACGAGTGAGAGACCTTACCTCAAAGAAACATGGTGTGCAGTTCCTTCAGGAACGAAAACCAAGGTTGTCCTCTGGTCTCCCCATATAACTATACACATAAACACACACCTCACTCAAAATTTATGAGTAAAAAAAGTGCCTGACTTCAGTTTTAAGATGTCTGACATTTGTCTGGGATGGGTAGGTGGCTGTCTTCATTTAGTTTCTTTTGCTATGCTATGATAAAACACCATGACCAAGACACTTAGAGAGGAAAGGGTTTATTTGGTCTTTTGTTTATTGAGTTCCAGAGTGATAAGAGTCTGTCACCATCACAGCAGGGAAGTGTAGTAGCGGATAGATATGGAAGCTGGAGCAGCAAGCTTGAGAGCGCATATCTTAAGCAAGAAGCAGAAAACAGAGAATGAACAAACTGAAAATTGTAACCGAACTTTTAAATTATTATTTAACACTTATTTATTTATTACTAAATTCACTTATAACAAATACCAACAATTTCTTATCTATTAATCCTATAAATTCCTACAACCCATTTAACCTAACCACTAAACCTATTGATAATTATAACAACTACTTTCATAACCTTTTAGAATGATACAGTCTCTGGGGCAGGTCCTCAGTCATCAGGAACACAGTCTTTGTTGTAGATTCTTTAACGCACTTAGCAGTCATTTTTCTGGATCTCTCAGATGCAGGTTCATCTGGGTAAGTTGGTTATTGCAGTCTCACCTTAAATAAGGCTTCATGCTTTCTTCTCTGTGGGAGACCCCAGCCGTCTGCAGGCCAACTTACTTCTTTTGAATCAGGAACTCAGCTGCTCTGTCTCAGTCCTTCAAGACAGGCACAGTTTCCCCTAGGCCACTGATCGGACAGATCAAACCCCTCCAGGCAAAAGCTGAGCCACAGGGTCCAGTCCTTGGCCTTTTGGTGTCTTGCTCAGGCTTTCTTTGCTCACCGGCTTCTTTCTGCTTCAGGGAGAGAGCTGGCCATCAATGGCCAGCCCTTTTTTCAGCAGGACTCTTGGAGCTCTCTAGCATCAGGGGCCTCTTCTCTTCTCGGCTCCACTCACTGTCCTCAAATAGGAGGAACTCTGTTTCAGCTTAATTAGGGCTCCGCCCACTTAGCAGCTGAAAACAATGTCAGGCCAGATACTTTGTTTCTTCAATCCATTCAGTATTTCCTGTTTTTCCTGACTTCAACCTTGTTTTTCAGTCTATTGAGTATTTCCTGTTTTCCTGACTTCAACCTTGTTTTTCAGTCTATTAAGTCTCCTGTTTTTCCTGACTTCAACCTTGTTTTTCAGTCTATTAAGTCTCCTGTTTGTTTCCTGTTTTTAGTCCACATGCTGATAATGCTCTTCATGCCCCAAGTTAAGAGACAGTATCAGAAACCCCTATATATTTTCTAAATCTAATTTATCTAACCCCTACAGAAAATGATGTATGATTTTGTAACGTCAAAGGCCATCCCATGACATACTTCCTCCAGCAAGGCTACACCTCATAAACCTACTCAAACAGCGCCACCAACAGGTGATCAGGTATTCACACATCTGAGCCTATGGGGGACATTCTTATTCAAAGTACTACAATGGCTCAGCAGGAAGAGTGCTTGCTTTGCAAGCTTGAGGACTTGAGTTCAGACACTGGCCCTGCATAAACCTAAGAAAAACTCTGTGAGCTTGTAACCGTGTTGAGGGGAAAGGGAAATTCAAAGGCATCTTTGAATTCCATATTCTACAGACCTCTTGAGATCTTTGAAGACCACCTATCTGTCATATATTTGAATTAGCAAATGTTGCTTGTCTAGAAGAGAGAATCTTAAAAAGTGATATATTGCTCACTTTTCTGTTGCTGTGATAAGACCCGTGACCAAGGCAACTTATAGAAGGAAGGGTTAATTTTGCCTTAGTGTTTCAGAAGCTCTCATGATGGGGGAGCAGACTGCAAGCACAAAACAGAGAAAACAAAGTGGGCGTAGGCAAAGTTTTTTAATCTCAAAGCCAGCCCCCAGAGATGTACCACCTAAACCTCCCCAAAAAGCCCCACCAACTGGGGACCAAGTATTCAAATGCCCAGGATTACGGAAGACTGCCTTTGTCATTTAGGGATAGAAAACTGAGAAATCTGAGTGGAATGATAGGCCTACAGGCCAAACTCTCATGTGGTGGGCAATGGAAAATGAGGGAAGGAGGGTCAGCAGATATAGTATGCAGCTTCAGGAGACCTGTCAGAGCAGGGAGGGAAGGAGAAGGTCAGCAGCTGTACTTGTGACTCTGTATAAACCAGTGGGAAGTAGCCAGCAGGGAGGGACGAGATAAGGTAGATAGCAGATAACCAGAAGAACACACCCATGGAGTGTCAGAGATGGCCTTGAACATAGTTTAGAGAGAGACCTGAGGCAGGAGGACTGAACAGATGCATTTGGTACTGATAGGGCAGCTGTTGTTGGGAAAAGACACCCGGCTGTTTTCTGTGTACCTCGGGCTTCCTTTTCTTATTGATGGCATGGCCCTGGCACCTAGAGCATTGGTTCTCAATCTGTGGATTGGGACCCCTGTGGCAAACCTCTATGTCCAAAACTAGTTACATTACAAATTCAACAACAATACAATAACAGCAGCAAAATTACAGTTATGAAGTAGCAACAAAAATAATTTTCTGATTGGGGGTCACAACAACATGAGAAACTGTATTACAGGGTCGCAGCATTAGGAAGGCTGAGAATCCCTGACCTAAAGAGGTAAGCCATATTTGGTTAGGGGCTTCAGAAGTGTGATGCATGGTTGGAACTTGAGCTTGGGGAATGGAAGGAGAGGATGACTGAGAATGGCAGAGTGCTCGTCTGACAGAAAAGACTCCAATCCTCAGTTAGGACTGGATTGCCCGCCCTGTTCTACCTGCTAGGAAGCCAGGGAATATGACTTCTAAGACTGGCTTGAGCTAACCAGCAGGAACATGGTGTGCTGAGTATGGGCAGCAGGCGATGGACCTGACTTGACCTCATAAGTAATCTGTGCTGCCTTAGAAAGTAAGCCAAGTTCAGATGGCATCGTGGACCAGAAGTACACGGGAACATCAAGGCCAGTTGTCTGTCTCTGAGGCATGAAGCACAGGAGGTAAGAGCGGCAGAGGGTGACAGTTGGTGGGATAATGTGATCACAGGCCAACGGTGACCACAGAGGCCGTTAGGGACACCATGTTGATGGAGGATCACCACATGGAGCAGTCTGAGCAGTAGTGACAGGAAGTGATTTCTGGGATCTGGCAGCAGAGGTTGCAGGGTGATGAGCTGCCACCCGAACACACCCTGAAGGACCCAGGTGTCAGAGTTCTCAAGAAAGGAAAGTATGTCATGGGACTAGGACAATAAGGAAAAGTAAATGTAGCTAGGTCAAGAGTGGCGTGTGGAATGTCAGACCTTCTCAACAGAAAGCCGATTAGAGGGCAAGTTTTCTTAGATGGTGTTTTGTTTGGTTTTGCTTGTTTGTCTTTGGTTTTTCAAGATAGGGTTTCTTTGTGTAGTCCTGGATGGCCTGGAACTCACTCTGTAGACCAAACTGGGCTGAAACTCCAGGGAGTATGCCCGTCTTTGCCTCCTAAGTGCTAGGATTAAAGGTATGAGCCTTTAATGAGCCCAACCTATATGGTGTGTTTTAAGCTCGGGTGAACTAGCCAAGCCACAATTAAAGACTTCAGTAAGTTTTCTGATTTCCAAGAAAAAATATAAAAATCAGTCAACTTTCTTACAATGAGCTAAAATATAAATTGGAGAAAGAGAGGTACATTCAAATAGGCAACCAAAAATACAAAATGCCTAGTAGTAAATTTAGTAAGACTTGAAGTAAAGCAGTATGCTTGCTAAAGCAAACAAGATGGATAAATGGAGGACTTACCTTCTTCAAAAGGAGAGCTGAACGCACTAAAACAGTTCCTGAAATCTGTGTGGGACTGCAAACTAATCCTTTAACCATTATGTACAAGTATTCCAAGATCAGTCTGTGGGGAACTCCCAGCCTTTCCTTTCACCCTGTACTCCTTATATGGCTAGGTCATCTGTCCATCCCACGGGAGAAAGACACAGATTCAGATGCTGATGTCCCATAGGGTTTCATTGGCACCATGCTGGTGAACAATCTTGATGTGAAGTGTTTTTTTGAAAGCAGACTGTATGCTCTAATTCTAAAAGAGCTCCCCCAATGAGAGTCAGTTTAGAAATATGTTACCCAGTTTGTTACAGGTTCCTAACAAAATGTTCAGAACAATGTTATGAACGACCCTAAGGTTCCTTTGAAAGAACAGGGCATTTGGATGCCCAGAGGAGATCAGAATGCTAGAAACATAGGCCTCATCACATTGTGGTGAAGCCATTGGAATGAAGGGTCAACAAAAGATCCGAATTTATCTGGAGGTATTTTCAGATCTGTGGAGAAAAGAGATAACTTGTTAGCCACGTAAGAAACCTCTTTTTTTGGGGCTGGAGCGGTGGCTCGGCGGTTAAGAGCACTGTCTGCTCTTCCAAAGGTCCTGAGTTCAATTCCCAGCAACCACATGGTGGCTCACAACCATCTATAATCGGATCTGGTGCCCTGTTCTGGACTGCAGGCATACATGCAGACAGAATACTGTATACATAATAAATAAATATTTTTAAAAAAAGAAAAAAAAAAGAAACCTCTTTATTACATAATTAAAATAGGTTCTTGTTTGATCCTATGTTTAAACACAAAAGAACTATAAAAATATTAGAAGACAACTTCCCTGAGTCTGAGGCAGTAAAAGGCTCATGGAATTAGATTGAGAAATATGAAGGAAAAATTTGACTGAAATTTAAAAAAAAAAGCATGTTCAAACAAGATATCCTAGAGAACTATCAGTACTGGATGAGGCTAATAAATAATAGATTAATATAATGAAATAATTTGCAACATTTGTGTCATTTCTCTCTATTCTTGGAGATGAATCATCTCAGGGATATCTTAGATAAATTTTTAAATTGGAAAAATAAAAGTCATATGGCCCTACTGTGTAAAATATTATGTGAGTGTTTCTATGCATTGAAAGAGGCCTGGGAAGAAGGTCACAAAGATCTCTCTCAGGGAGAGTTCTGTGTGAACTGTGCTTTCTTGTGTTAACGGCACTTTCTTTTTACGTCAGTGATATCATTTTGGGTTACCTAAAATGAACATCTATTATCAGCAAGAGAAAAAGACTTTATAATATGGTGCAGTTTAGAATACTTTTTCCTTTAATCGTGGATGCCTACTCTACAGAAGCTATGGAAGCCTTTTCAACACTAAGATGCAGTTGCTGAGTGGAAATGTAACCACCTGAAGACAGTTCTGTAATGCTGGGACCACTGACCCTGAAACCAAGCTGCAGGTAACAGACAGGCTGTGGGCTGTGGGCTGCCAAAGCTGCAGGCTCACAGGTGGGTGTAGGGGTTAGATAAATTAGATTTAGAAAATATATAGGAGTTTCTGATACTGTCTCTTAATTCGGGGCCTGAAGAGCATTATCAGCATGAAGTCAGGAAAAACAAGAAAGACTTAATAGACTGAAAAACAAGGTTGAAGTCAGGAAAAACAGGAAAGACTCAATAGACTGAAAAACAAGGTTGAAGTCAGGAAAACAGGAAAGACTTAATGGACTTGAAGAAACAAAGTATCTGGCCTGACATTGTTTTCAGCTGCTAAGTGGGCGGAGCCCAAATTAAGCTGAAACAGAGTTCCTCCTATTTGAGGACAGTGCATGGAGCCCAGAAGAAGAGGCCCCTGATGCTAGAGAGCTCCAAGAGTCCTGCTGAAAAAAGGGCTGGTTGATGGCCAGCTCTCTCCCTGAAGCAGAAAGAAGCCGGTGAGCAAAGAAAGCCTGAGCAAGACACCAAAAGGCCAAGGACTGGACCCTGTGGCTCAGCTTTTGCCTGGAGGGGTTTGATCTGTCCAAACAGTGGCCTAGGGGAAACTGCCTGGCTTGAAGGACTGAGGCAGAGCAGCTGAGTTCCTGATTCAAAAGAAGTAAGTTGGCCTGCAGACGGCTGGGGTCTCCCACAGAGAAGAAAGCATGAAGCCTTATTTAAGGTGAGACTGCAATAACCAACTTACCCTGATGAACCTGCATCTGAGAGATCCAGAAAAATGACTGCTAAGTGCGTTAAAGAATCTGCAACAAAGACTGTGTTCCTGATGACTGAGGACCTGCCCCAGAGACTGTATCGTTCTAAAAGGTTATGAAAGTAGTTATAATTATCAATAGGTTTAATGGATAGGTTAAAGGGGTTGTAGGAATTTATAGGATTAATAGTTAAGAAATTGTTGGTGTTTGTTATTAGTGAATTTAGTAATAAATAAATAAGTGATAAATAATAATTTAAAAGATCGGTTACAGGTGGGTGCTGGAGAAGTCGAGACTGCTTGGGCGGTTGACTCAGGGCCCTCACCTCTTCTACAGTGTCATCCTTGTCACTATTCCATGTATGTCCCTAGTCTTCTACAGTCATACCATTACATACAAGTATTCTGAGATCAGTCTGTGGGGAACTCCCAGCCTTTCCTTTCACCTGTACTCCTTATATGGCTAGGTCATCTGTCAATCCCACGGGAGAAAGACACAGATTCAGATGCTGATGTCCCAGCATTGGTTTCATTGGCACCATGCTGGTGAACAGTCTTGATATGAAGTGTTTTTCTGAAAGCAGACTGTATGCTCTAAATCTATAAGAGCTCCCCCCAATGAGAGTCAGCTTAGAAAAATGTTACCAAGTTACAGGTTCCTAACAAAATGTACTTCTGAGCTCCGTACGTTTCAATGCTAAACAACAGCATCTGTGTAATAACTATAACAATGGTCATAGGGTTATATTAGTTTTTAAAATCAATTGCAAACACTTTTTAATTCGGCTGAAGTAAAATTTTATTATATATATTAAAATAAAATATGAATACAATATATGCTAATATATACATATATGTATATATTTATTTAAATAGATATTATTAAATATTTATTTAGTATATTTATAAAATATAAATATATCTAATCCTACTATCCTAAGAAAGAATTCTTTTTCTTCCCATACGTATAAAGATATTTTATTTTAATAAGGTTACCTGTCCCACGGAATACCTAGCAAAACAAAACCAGAAGGATTTGAATGTAGTATACGAACCCATTCTCTCCTAATCTCATTCCTTTGCCTAAGTATTTACATCAGTCATAACTTTAAGAGAAACTCATCTAAAACCCAATTTAAGATGCATTTCCCAGGGTTCAGTCATTCCCAGGTCCAGTCACATTTGTGTGTTATAAGACTTCTAGATTTGTTTTTTCCTGTGAATCTGCTGCTCGCAAGCACACCCTAAAAACTTAAAATTTGCTCCCGTGTAAGATATAGTACAAAGCATGTATCAAAATCATTGTGTTCTTATTCCCCTTTTTTAGAGAGTATTTTCAAAACATAACCATCTGTGAAACTTTGGCAACCATAGATCATAGTGAAAATTAAAACCAAACAAAGATCACTAGTGCCTCCAATTGGAAGCCCAAGTGATGTCTGTATTTGAACATATATAATGTATCTATAATAAATATAGGGCCGGGCGGTGGTGGCGCACGCCTTTAATCCCAGCACTTGGGAGGCAGAGGCAGGCGGATCACTGTGAGTTCGAGGCCAGCCTGGTCTACAAAGTGAGTCCAGGACAGCCAAGGATACACAGAGAAACCCTGTCTCGAACAACCAAAAAAAATAAATAAATAAATAAATATAGAAATTCCACTCCTGAAGACAGTGTTACCCATTCAACATGATGGGGATTGGATTTGCAGTAATGCTGGTTTGGAGTGATATATTTACCATTGTCTCCCAGCCTCCTTACAAGGCTGCTGCATGAGAGAAACACAATAACCCTCTTTCTACTTGTCCTACACTGCCAGTACAGAGATGTGATGTAGAGCTAAGAAGTGTGTTTTCACAGACCCCTGGTACCAAGTGATCCTGACATTAAAATGTCCTTTGAGTTCAGAGACATTTTACTATGTGGTCCACGCACACATAAAATAACTCCTGAAAGAGGAGGGAAAAAATTCTTCAACTTTCTTTATATTCTCAGCTCTTGTTTTACTAAGTATTGTTTCAATCCATATTTCTTTGCTGTACTTTCCATTAAGTAGATAAAAACAAAGAGGACCCCTCCAGGCAAAACCTACACATTCCCTCTTGGTTTTTCTTTGCCTCTCTTCAAAGACTTCGACCCAATCACCAGTGCTCTCCCGTGGAGATGGCAACTTTCCTATACACTGTGATAGCCCTCCTTTTCTGAAGTTTCAGTTACGATCTGACATATTACATGGAAAATTTCGGAAGTAAACAATGTGCATGTTTTTAGTTTCATACGGTCCTGAGTAACAAGATGAACCCTTACTTTAGTCCACTCAGACACCTTTTCCAGTGTACCCAGGTGGTTCACGTCATCTACCTGTTAGTCGATTGGCTAGCCTTGCAGCTGCTGTGGTGGCATCAGAGTGACAGTGTGCGAAAGACTCTTATTTGACTTAATACTGGGCCCCAAACTGTAAGAATAATGATAATGGTGTTTTGATGCAGTCTATTTCTGTTAGTTATTTCAGTTTCTATTGTGCCTCTTCCCGAATTAAACTGTATCACAAGTGTGAAGGTATAGGGAGAACTTAGTACATATAGAATTCAATGCTGTCTGCAGTTTCAAACAGGCGAGGGTATCTGAAGCCATTCAGGGAGAGGTTGGGCATTGTGGTCGCATGGGAGCTATAAATCACAAACAGGATTCTGTAAGTGTTTGATTGACAAGGACAAGAGGACAAGTCTCATCTGAGATATGCATTTATACCCATCAATTCTGAAGGTGAAAATTCCCAAGAGAGCTCAGGTTGTGCAACTAGAACCCCAGGGTTTTTTTTTTTTTTTTTGAAGCCCACATACTGTGAATTTTTCTAATGGGTGTAGGACTGTGTTTGGGAGGTCTGACCTAACTAACCCTGCAGTCTCAAAGGCAGGTGAGATCATCTACGTGGAAGCTCAGACAGATTGGGTAACAACAGCCCAACCTCGTTGACATACGGTGTTGATTGATTGTCATGTCTCCTGTTGTTTGGGTTTCTCTCCCAACTGTCCTTTCGGCATTAACAAGGGTTACAGGAAAAGAGCAGCTGTAGCATTATGTATGGCCCCATCTTCCAACTCAGCATCGAGATACTCCATGTGCTTTGACTGATTCTGCTTATAGTTATGACTCAATTCATGTTGACCCATGTAATTAGAATCTCTTCCTTTATCTCCAGAAATGCCTACTCTGGCCCAGATGTTAGAATAAGCAGTTGCATTTCTGTTTCTTCCTCTCCCCAACAGCCAGAGTGGGAAAGGTCCCTGGCCCCTGACAACCGCTGTGAGGACTAGTTAGAAAATGTGGCCCTGGAAATTTTTACTGGTACCTAGTGCCTCGCTGTGTGTCTAGAGATGCTCAAGCCCACTGGATCCTGCCTCCTCCTGCACAGCATGAGTATCATCCTAAAAAAACATTTGGATTTAACTCTATTGAAAATAGTATCTGCAGCCAGGTAGAGGTGGCGCCCGCCTTTAATCCCAGCACTCAGGAGACAGAGGCAGGTGGATCTCTGTGAGTTCAAGGCCAGCCTGATCTACAGAGTGAATTCCAGGACAGCCAGTGCTACACAGAGAAACCCTGTCTCAAAAAAACCAACCCTCCCCAAAAGAGGGGGGGGGGAAGAAAAAGAAAATATCTTCTGAAACTTTTAATCTTTTTTGAATTGTTCTCTGCATTATTAACCCAGACCTCACAGATACAGGAAATCTATGCCTCTGATTTGCTTGAGGGTTCCCCCTTTCTCTGCCTTCTGAGGATTACAGCTGGCCATCCATACGCACGCAGTATTTATTCACTTGGATTCTAGGGATCGAATTTCTGGTTCTCCTGTTACACAGTAAGCACTTGATTCACTGTGCCATGTGCCAGCCCTATTGTTGCTTATTGAAAAACGACCCTCTCCAGGTACATGCTGTAGTAGCCACTGATGAAAAGATAAGATGAGGGACTTTACTTCAAAATAAATAGGAAGTGGGAGTAGTTGGCAGAGCTACAGCTGAAGCAGGACTGGATTCTCCAATTGGGTGGACAGTTCAGAGACCCCGAAAAAGCCTTTTTAGATGTCTGTTTAAAACAAAGAGCAGCTCAGCCGGGCGTTGGTGGCGCACGCCTTTAATCCCAGCACTTGGGAGGCAGAGGTAGGCGGATCTCTGTGAGTTCGAGGCCAGCCTGGTCTACAAAGTGAGTCTAGGACAGCCAGAGCTGTTATACAGAGAAACCCTGTCTCGAAAAACCAAAAAAAAACGAAGAGCAGCTCATGCCGTGCAAATGTGATACAGTCTGTAGGCATGGTCGTAAGAAATCCCCACCTCTTAATAACACGTTGAAATAAGATGAGCATCCCTTGTGAAGATGGCACGCCCAGAAACTGCCTTAGGCTCCTCTTAGGCAGCCACAAGTCATGGCAAAGAGATTCTCTTTAGCCTTCTCCATGACCAAGAAGGAACAAAGGAAGAAAACCCATCCTGTTTTATACCAGTTCCCTGCAGCCCACAGTGCCTGAACATTGCCATTTCAACTCGAACAAAGTCCACACTGTGGCCAGATGGCCCCTCCCGGCAAAGTGGTGAGATCATCTGGCTTTAGTCATCAGACCAATTCCACTACCTTTCACCCAGTTATTGGGAAAGACTGGGGAAGTTTCCTCGGTGGAGGTGAGCTTCCTTCCCCACCACCTTTCTGGGCTCCTTGTATCAGGTCACTGCCTGCAAGAATTGGAGGGCAGCTGTTGGCTCCTTGTGACCCACTAGTCCAGTACTTAGGGCAAGACCCATCCCCAAATAGAAAATGCCTCTGGCCTTCCCATGCCAGTATTCCTAAGCCCAGGCAATTCCAAGTGAGATCCACCCCTGCCTGCCACTGTTTATGACAATGGGTGGCAAAGAAAGGGCGATGGGCTAGAAATCAGATAGCCTGGCCTTTAGGGGTCATGCAGTTCTTGAGGCAAATGACTTTACATCTTTGTAGGTCACACAGATATGACAGGACTAACACACTGCCCTTCAGAGGCTGATGGACGGCCCAGGCAGCAGGAAAAGGCAAACAGTAGCTCACTTGTAATTTCTAAGTGAAGTACTAAAGTGATAACATTTCCATGGAAATTATTTCCACTGGGTCTACGAAGGGAAGACAACGGCAGAAGGGTCAGCCCTCAGGATCCAGAAAAGTCGAGAAGTTAGGACAAACTTTAGTTTGGGTGTGACTCCAACCAGAGCCAAATTAAAAAAAAAAAAAAAAAAAAAAGATATCTCACAGGAGACCTTGAAGGCTTTGCTTTGATTTTTGGGGGTTTTTTTTTGTTTGTTTGTTTGTTTTTGAGGCAGGACCTCCTGATGTACCCCAGGCTGGCCTCATTCTCACTTATGCAGCCGCGGGTGGCATTAAACATCTCAGCCTTGTGCTTGTTCTAGCCCCAGATGCTGGAGGTATAGGCAGGCACCACCACACCTGGTTTCATGTGCTGCTGGGCTTTGAACCCGGGACTTCATGTCCACTAGGTGAGCACTCTACTGACTGAGCTACACTCCCAGACAACATGATCTGTTTGCTCTTCTCAAAGATCTCATGGCTAAGTTACCCTCCAATAAAGATGAAAGGTGAAGGTGTTGTGTATAAACTCAGTTGAAGGGAAACCCGTCCAAGTAGGTTGAATTTTAGACCCTGCCTAAGCCAACCAAACTAGAGGAGTTAAAAAAGAGGAAGGAACTCAACTAGAAAGTATTGAGGAGGTAGACACCTGATAGGCTCTGGTGAGAGAAAGGTCATCAAACATGAACAATGCAAGGGGCTCCCTTCTGAGGTCACCTTGTGTGGTTCCTCGAGACTCTCAGAGACTCTCATTGTTGTCTCTGTATCAGTGGATGATGGACAGAACCCATCTTACATCCCATCTGAAAAGGCTGGTAGGAGGGTTGTGTGTCAGCCTTGGTGGCCATGATAAAAATAATGATTAAGGACAACAAAGCTCAGGGCAAACATGAAGTTACCTGGAAGAAAATGATGTTTTTCCAATGCCACATGCTTTTACTTTGGGAAAAGAATATGCATATCTGTGATGGGAAAAGTAAAATCAAGAAGTAAAGCCTGGGAGCTGGAGAGATGGCTCAGTGGTTAAGAGCACTGGCTAGTGCTCTTCCAAAGGTCTTGAGTTCAATTCCCAGAAACCACATGGTGACTCACAACCATCCACAATGTAATCTGATGCCCTCTTCTGGCTGCAGGTGTACATACAGTTAGACCACTCATATACATAAATAAATAAATCTTAAAAAAAAAGAAGTAAAGCCTGTTTATTTCATTGAAAGAGAATTAATTGCCACATGTAAATCACACTCAATCTAAGTCTTTGGGGGCTGGACAGATGACTCAGCACTTACTAGTACAAACTGCTCTTGCAGAGGACCTGAGTTTGGTTTCCAACACCAACAATGGGCTGCTCAGAACTGCCTGAAACTCTAGCTCCAGGGGATCTGATGGCACATTCTAGATTCTGGGGGGCAGCTGTATACACATAGTAAACACACACAGAGACAGATACACACACACACACACACACACACACACACACACTCAAATAGAAATAAAATAAATATAAAAAAGCATTAAATCTAATTCTTCTGGCATGTGTGCTGATTGTGTTTAAGATATAGGGGCACTCACCTATTTTTCCTCCGCAATAAGGAGTTGTCACTAATCTTGCAATATTCTTAATACATGCAAAATTTATAACAATATGCTAACATAGCATTTAAATATTATTTTAATAAAATATGTAGAATATGGAATTGTTATTGTTGACATAAATGTGTACAACATATGGTAATAAATTCCTGGGAAAACCAAATACAAATGAAAGATATTTACTTTCTTATATAGGTAAAAAATGTAATTAACAAGATTAAAATTTCTCTTACAACTTGAAAGCTCAAAAACTATATACAGTCTTTTGTTTGATTTTCTTTTCTTTTTTGTTTTGTTTTGTTTCTTTGTTTTTTTTTCTTTTTTTTTCCGAGACAGGGTTTCTCTATGTAGCCTTGACTGTCCTGTACTCTCTTTGTAGACCAGACTGACCTTGAACTCACAGAAATCCTCCTGCCTCTGCCTCCCAAGTACTGAGATTAGAGATGTGTGCCACCACACCCAGCTTTGTTTTTTATTGAAACAAGGTCTCACTATGTAGCCCTGGCTGTCTTGGAACTCGCTATGTAGACCAGGCTAGATCACCCTGCCTCTGCCTCCCAAGTGGTGTTAAAATCATGGGATTACTTATTTGGTTTTTATAAGAATGGAATTAATTGGTTTGTTTTTTGTTTTTTGGTTTTTTTTTTTTTCTTTAAGTAAATGTATCTAGTTCAGGTTAAACCAAGTGTTTAACCAGACTTGAGTGTTTGGGTTAAACCAAAGCCTTTTTGTAGAAAACTATTTTCGCTAATGTATAGCCATCTTGTTTGTAACTTTTCTAGAAGTTGAATCTGGTTAGTTACTATTATTAATTATTTTTATTAATTTTTAAACTGGGTCTCACTGCCTTGTCCAATCTGGCCAGACACACTCAAGTGATCTTTCCTCTTCAGACTTTCAAATAGCTGGGACTGCAAGCAGGTGCTTCCACACCTGACTGGTTGTTAGAAAAGGCATCCTGGTTTTAATAATGCATTGTATTTATAGACATTATGTTTCCTCATGGCATTGTCCCCTCCCATGCTGTGCTGATTACTTGGTGTCATGTGCATAAGATGAGCCTGACTCTGGGAAATTCCTGGGTGGTGAAACCCTATGCTTTCCTAAGACAGGTCCAGCCCGGAAGTAGGCAATCAGAGCACAGGCAACAAGCAGGAAATAGTAACAACAGATTTCAGTCGGGGAGAACCAAAGCCTAAAGGGTTCCCGGGACACTCTCTGTTTGGGATCGGGTGCCCTTTCGTTCAGCTCCAATGACCATGTATTTTGGTCCAACTTTTGATCTCTGTGTTTATTTTATTCTCCCACTTGGGACAGAGAGCAGAGTCATAGGAAATAAAGGGCAGAGGGTGGAGAAAGGGCTTTTGTTTTTAGAGCTGCCAGCTACAGTGAAGAGGGCAGCTTTCCCCTCCTGCGCTTCAAGTCCAAATGTCCACTCCCACGGGCTAGAGTCAGGACAGGGCAGCTGTCTCCATTGGCAAACATTTGTCCTCTCAGGGTCTACCTCACCCTATCTAGTGGTCCTGGCTTTGTTTGTCTGCTTAAACTGTAAATGCTATTACAGTATTAACAGGTAAAATATTCCCCTCTGTGCAAATTCTTGTATTTCTAGTACAGCACTTTCTGCCCTCCTACCCTCCTCTCTGCCCTGGTAAAAATGTAGTTATTGGTCTAATTTCTCTAAGGTCTCAACAAGAGAATTGAGGCTTAATTCACAATTTATTTTAGCCTGAAGGAATAGTCTGCCCATAAAGTGTGTTCTCTCTTTGTGATGTGTCTGCCTCATTGTCCTCTCTTTCTGAACCCCCACCTGGTCCTCGTTCATTCTTCTCCTGGAAAAGGAAAGCCTAGTGTCTCAGTCCATTCATGCTGCTGTAACAAAATATTCAGCAGTTGAAATCTGTATCTCGAGGTGCAGGGGCAGCTGCTGGTTTGTGTACACTTGCCTTTACTGTATCCTTTGGAAGGACAGTCATTCCATTTGTGAGGCTTGCACTCTCTAGACTAGTCACCTCCCAAAGACTACCTCCTCACTTTCACATTTGAGGATTTGCATTTCAGCAAAAGAATTGTGCAGAGAGCAGAGCACTGTGGTACACACCTGAAATCTCAACACTGGGGAGGCTAAGGCAAGGGCATCATGAGTTCAAGCATATCCTAAGCTATTTAAGGAACCAGTGTCTCAACAGAGGTCAGAAATTCTGTGGAAAACAAAAACATTGGAGACCATAGCATTACAGGCATTACTCTCATGGAATATACCAAACTCAGCAGTATCATGATTGTAAGCTATGTCATCTCAGGAAACCATGGGGGAACTTGCCCTAAATTCAGAACTCACAACCTCTCAAGGAGCTCAATGATCCATCCTTCAATCCAAACCCTCAATCACTCCCCTGCTTCAGCACTCCCGGTACACTAACTGCTTGCTCTTTTCTTTTCCTTCCTTGCATACTTTCAGCCTATTACAACTTTTGCCTGAAGCTCCCAACTTCCCAGTTTTGTATTTCAGTATTCTCTCCTTTAAGAGGGGGTTCCAAATTCATCTCCTCTATGACGAACTCTGCTTAATTCCAACAATCCAAAGAGGTATTACCATTATTTGGGATTTAACTGGAATCAGTAAGACAGAGGGCTTTCTTTTCTATACAAGTGTTTAATCTCTTTACTTCAGCTATGAATATATTGGGACCAGGGCCCATCTCATGTGTGTGTTCTCCGTCCTAAGTGTGTGATGTGCCGTCCTAATGTGTATTTGGCTATTTATCATGGATTTAAGATCTCTTCCTTTTTGTGTGGGCCCGATTCGCACAAGAAATGTTTAGGGATGGCCTTACCCAGAGCCAGAAGAAAGGACTTCACTATCTTTACACACTAGACACTAGTGCCCCTGCTCTTAGCAGCTGGCTTACCCAGCAGTGTGACCTGCCGCAAATCTGGTTTGTATACATTTTGCTGTATTTTGCCATTCAAGACTGGGTTTAATTCCAAGTGGCTTTTTTGATTTAATTGCATGTCATACTCTTCCTATGTTCCCCCAGAATATTCCCAGTGACCACATTGCTTTCCAAAATTTAAGCTTCAGTTTTTAGCTATATCTGAAATGTCTAACCAACTCTTCCATTTTGTTCGATATTCCTGAGGTTTATAGTATTTAAAAGCTGAATGTTTGTTAGTATTGTACTTCATCTAATTTCCCCTGCATTTTATGCACTCTTCTTTCTTTGAGTAGAGTGTCTATTTGGTTTAAAAGCCAACTCTTCCCTAAACATAGTTTAATCAAATGTCCTCCCATATATCTTATAAGTGTATAAAAAGTGATTTAATCTGATATTTGGCAATAACTAGTAAATGAACAACCTCAAAAAAATGATGGAGACAAGAAAAAAAATGTTTAAAAAAAATGGCTGGGTATAGGAGGCAGAGATAGGAAGATGGTCCAAGTTTAGGGCTAGCCTGCTCTGCCTACCTCGTTTAGGCATGCTGGGGCTACATAGTGAGGCTAGTCTCAAAAAAAAAAAATTCCTGCATATGAGAAGATTATATTCTGGTTTACAATTGAAATTTAATAGGTATATTTAGTTTATACTGAGCAGTGCAAACTAATATTCCCATACAGAGGATGTAACTAGCAAGAGAACTCCATCGGCACCATCAATCTACCTTGAGTGGAAATCAGACCCGTCAGCTGCTGTCTCCTGGATCCACAATCTTGTTATTTTCCTGTATTGTATTTGTTTCCAGCTGTGCTTGGCCTCAAAACGTCGCCGCTGCGGAGAAATTATTTCCGTTTGATTACGGGTTTTTCTTGCTGTGGTTTCTGCTAATAATAAAGACGGGTTTTTCAGATTTCCATATGGCATCAAATTATTGCTCAGCTAATTGGTAATCATCTGCAAAAGAAGATTGCATGATATTAATTAAGCAGGGGAAAGCCTGGAGACTGGCCCTTTCCTCCCCTCACCTCAACAGGGCCCTCTTCCATGCGACTTGTCACCCAAATTTGAGAAGGAATTTATGGTGTTGGCCTGACTCCAAATTCAAAGATAAGCTTTCGTTATAATGCAGATTCTTGTCCTTGGATTATTTTACTCACTGTCTAGTCAACTGGTATTGGTTGCAGTTTCTTAGATCCTGAGGACCAGAGAGCACACTGCCGACCTTCGAAGAACCAAGCACCAGTGTGTAGAGGGAGATGGAATGGACTATGAGAGAGGCCATAGCAGGAAGGGCAGCAGGGCCAGGATGGAAAGTAGATGGAGACTGGAGGACCCTGGAGAGACTTGGGTGACATCCAGGGCTCAATGAAAGGCTATTGTTGGCTCTGGAGTGGTGGTGTGACACAGAGGAGGCATGGTGTGAGGAGGATGAATCAGGCACTGATGTCCTAGAAGGCTTGAATGAGAGCGCCTCTGGGCATCACTGCTGGTGCCTCTCTGGTGGAGGGAACTGCAGCTATGGCTGTTCCTCACTGTCTGTTTGGTTTTTATGTATTTATTTATTTATTTTTATTTTATGTGCATTGGTGTTTTGCCTGTATTTATGTCTGTGTGAAGGTGTCAGATCTTGGAGTTAGAGACAGTTGTGAGCTGCCATGTGGGCGCTGGGATTTGAACTCAGGTCCTCTGGAAGAGCAGTCAGTGCTCTTAACTGCTGAGCCATGTCTCTTCGAAAAGCACAGCCTAGAGGCTGGCTGTCCATCTGTTTTTAATATGAGCTGCTTTTCAGTCACTTCAGAGTAGGAATGTTTAAAATTAAACACACTGGAGTAGTTACGTGAGTTGCCCAAGGCTTTGAGAGAAAAGCCATGGTTAGAAAGACAGGATCAGGAGGGAAGCCAGGATGGGTGGGAAGGGACAGTGCCTCACCCACATCAGTAGCAACAAAGGAGTTCTGTAAGATTCCCTCCCGAGAGACTCTGCTGGGGCTGTGTGCCAGACTCAACCCAGTGTTCTAAAATGTAAAACCATGCCTCACGCAACACAGCACCACACACTCTTGTTGGTATTGGTTTCTCTTAGCCTTTCTTGATTTTGCTTTATTTTTAGATACCTGTTTACCACATCTGTCTACCATATCTAAAACCAGATTCAGACAATCCTTCCTGGCAGATTGCTTCCTGTTGTGGTTCTTCTGCAGTGCTGTCCTCCCCGCCCCCCATGGCCTTGACAGTGCTCTGATGTTTCTCTCTCGTTGCTTTTCTTCCCACTTGTTTCAACATTATCTCTGGATTACTTCCCCAGTGCAGTCTGTTTCTTACCCTCAAATTCATCTCCCACCCACTTTTCCATTTTCTTTGTCTCCAGCCTCCACACGTGCCATCCTTGCCCAGTGATCTTTCTGATGCCTTTCCCTCTTGAGCTATGCTCTTGACTGCAGAGGAGAGCTGTGGAAGATCCTTCACAGGCACACATTGAATTAGCTAGTGCTTCCAGAAGCTTCTCGCCCACTCCTCCTATTACACTCAGCCTGAAAAGCAGGTCTCTGTTCCCACCCACGCCGCTGACGCTGGCCTTCTGGGTGAGGGCTCCATAGGTGAATGTTGTGTTTCTTACTTTCTGCTTCTTGTTCAGAAACGTGGGGGATCATTCTTCTTTTGGTGGTTTTATTTCATTATTACAGCAGGGCTTTTAGAAGTACTCATTTTTTTTTTTAATAAGTACTTTATTTATTTTTTCAAGTTACATCTCAGTCGCAAACCCTTCCCTATTCCCCCTTCTTGTCCCACCCTTCCACCCTCTTCCCCCCCCCAACAGCTTCTCTTTTC
>CAJQZJ010004801.1:2967657-3036066 GCA_907164525.1 Lophiomys imhausi
CAGAATATGGCATTCAAAGATGTGGTCTTAAATTAAGATTTTTTTTTGATATCGTGACATATCAGCTCCTGACAGCACCCCCTATTCTACTCCAAGTAGAAGAAAAGCATCGAAAAATCTCCAATGTGAGATGGTTGAATTAGAAGTACTCATTTTAAAGGCACAGGAAAAAGAGAAACAAACATTTCCTTTCTTCTTCTGCATCTTAAACTGGAAGCCTGTCCAGCACCATTGAAGCCTTTGCTGAAGTAGAAATAAAACATTGTTTGGGCTGCTTCTTTTTTCTATATGCTATTTATTTATCTATAAGTCTATCAAGAAAGAGATACAAGTATTTCATTTATGGCTTATTTTACTGTCAAACTGACCGTTAATAGTCACATAACTTTTCTAATGTTTTCTAAATGTTTAAGGGTTTTTAAAGTGTGTGTATGTGGTATGTGTGTTTAAGTGTATATGTGGTGTGTGTGTGTGTGTGTGTGTGTGTGTGTGTGTGTGTGTGTGTTCTTTTGTGTATACAGGCACTTATGGAGACCAGAAGAAGGTATCAGATGCCCCTGGAGCTGGAGTTACAGGAGGCTGTGAGCCACCCAATGTGGGTGCTGGAATCAAGCTCCAAGCATTTCCATGAGCAGCAAACATTATTAGCAGCTTAGTCATCTCTCCAGGTCCAAGTTTATTTATTTTAAAAGACAAATACCATGTTTTCTCTCACATGTGGATCTAGATTTAAAATGATATGTGTAAATGTGTGTATTTATATGTATGTGTGTAGGCCATAAATCAGGAAAGGGGCCATGAGTGGAGAAGGGAGCTTAAGGACAGGAGGTACAAGATGTTGGAATATGTGTGACATGAAAGCAGAAGAGGAGGGGGAGCCAGCCAGAGGAGGACAGGGGACATTGGGGGGGGGGGGGGGCAGTGAAGAAGAACAAATGAGGATAAAGTAGGACAAGCACAGAAGGAAATGCCATAATGAAACCATTACTTTATATACTTACCTTAGGAATTAGTAAATAAAATAAAGATTAAGCTTTTAATGGGATTTTCATTATCATTCACATTTGCAAAGATCAAAAAGCCTGCCAGTCATTGTTAAAGTTATCTAATCTTAGTCTGTGTGTCAGGGACTCTCGTATCTGCTTTCAGTATACATACTTTCATGCTTCATTTAGAGGAATGCCTAAGTATTGCCATGTCTAGTGGGTGTAGATCCCAGAATCTCTACCAAGGACAGTTTGGCAATTACAGTCTCCTTTTTAAATCTCATGACTTCTGACTCAGGAGTTGCACACATACTATCCTATGGGTATATTCATACACACCATAATATAAAGACATCAGTTGCAATGTTCTTGGAGTTGCTCATATACTATCCTATGGGTATATTCATACACACCATAATATACAGACATCAGTTGCAATGTTCTTTGTAATTGGAAAGACTTGAAATCCACCTAAATGACTATCAATAAGGAACTGGTTTGATTACAATTCATTTATTAAAGTGGAGCTCTCAGGCCTTTAACCCCAGCACTCGGGAGGCAGAGGCAGGTGGATCTCTGAGTTCGAGGCCAGCCTGGTCTACAGAGTGAGTTCCAGGACAGTCAGGGCTACACAGAGAAACCCTGTCTCTAAAAAACAAAACAAACAAACAAGAATGAGGACACTGAGCATGGTGGCTGCTGTCATGTCACCACAGGAAGCTGAGGCAGGAGGACCTCCAATTCAAGTCTAGGGTTTGCCACATACAACACTCTGTTAAATAGAAGGGAGACAAACAGGGAGTGGGGGAGGGAGGAAGGGAGGAAGGAAGAAAAAGGAGGGAGGGAATGGATAAAGAGAAAGATCTATGCATACTGATGAAGAAAGAGCACCAAGATACAGTACTTTATGTTGTATTGCTGTTTTTAAAGCAAGATTTACAAATTTTGACTGAGCTGATATGATGGCTCAGCAGATAAAGGCACCTACCACCAGGTCATCCCTGGGACCCACATGAGTAGAAGGAAAAAAACTAACTCCCACAAATTGTCCTCTTAACTTCCAGCTACATACACACACGCAGAGACACACACACACAATAATAATAATAAACAAATAAATAGGTAAGTACTTTTCTTAAATTTAGGGGCAGAGAGATGATGATTCAGTGGTTGAGAGCACCTCTTGCCCTTGCAAAGGTTCCCAGCACCCATGTCAGGCAGCTCACAGCTGCATGTAACTCCAGTTCCAAAGGATCCGATGCCTTCTTCTAGCCTCTGTGGGCACCTGCACTCATGTTCACATTACACACACACACACAGAAACACAATTTAAAACAACTCTAAAACTGTTTTAAAAGCAAGCTATAAAGCCGGGCGGTGGTGGCGCACGCCTTTAATCCCAGCACTTGGGAGGCAGAGGCAGGCGGATCTTTGCGAATAAAATAGTATGCTGTCATTTACATTAATAATATGCACATAGTCAATTTGCACAGTCTTACCAGAAAGACATATGAGTTACTGGGAAAATAAGTGACTCTGTGGAGAATAACTGGGCCACCATGAAACAAGCAGAAGAATTTGTTCCCTGGTTTGTAACACATAAACTGTGTTGGTGCTTAAGGTATATATGCTGAAGTAGAAATGTAGACACATAAACTCCAGCTAGACAAAGACACGTTAGGTTAGAATCGTAAACAGAGGCTGTTGTTCTACAGTCTGCCCACACTGGGATATTCTGCACTTAGCAAGTTGGAGAAGCTGAAGAGTCCTCCAGCTGTCCTTACACTTCCTACCAGCAAGATAGTCTCAGCCACCTGTCCTCAATACTCAAATTAAAGAGACAGATAGTGGTGAAGAGCAGAGAAAATAGATTTGTTCAGTGTGGCCACATTGGGAAAAGGAGCAAATAAAGAGGTCTGGTAAACACCCCACCCCCAGCCAGAGTCCAGTCCATCTTTGAGGTCCAGATAGGAGGCGGAGGCTTAAATAGAAGACAGGAGGTTGCATATAACCAAGGTGTGATCCTGCCCATCACTGTCTCGAACCCTTCCAGTCTCTCCTACAAGGCTGCGTGATGCTAGAACTGTATGAGATTGTTCTAGGAGACAAGTACTTCTGACTGGGATGGATTCCAGCCTTTTCCTTCTTCCAGCGAGAGATTCCTGGGAAAAAATTCCAGCTCCTCGGAGACTGTCTTTTTAATAGCCTGACAGCCATTAAAAAAAGAGTCAAGTGTGTCTTCAGAGTATCTTCCCTCCTACCTGGATTGTTACACCCACTGAACTTCCTCCTCTGGGTAGCTAGAACGGCTGTCTGTAGTTTTAAAGAGGGTGTCACCCACCAATTTCCGGAACCCTTCTGCATCACCAGAGGATAAATCTGCTTCCCAAACATCGCAGCATTGCCCGTCCTTCATGGAGCCATCAAACTGGCAGGCAGCACACTAGACAAACAAGGGTCTGTGAGGACCCCGGACCAGCCACTCAGTCTTCAGTAATAGGGCTGCTGCTCCTGGGCTGCCTTTGACCTCCACAGAGCCATTTCCAGGAACATATCCTCCATAGCTCCTCTTTGATGGTAAAGGCCTATGGTATTAAAATGAGGTGGCTGGAAAATTACCCCAACTTTTACTGGCACAAGAAACTTTTTTTTTTTTTTTGGTTTTTCAAGACAGGGTTTCTCTGTTTTAACAGCTCTGGCTGTCCTGGACTCACTTTGTAGACCAGGCTGGCCTCGAACTCGCAAAGATCCGCCTGCCTCTGCCTCCCAAGTGCTGGGATTAAAGGCGTGCGCCACCACGGCCCGGCGGCACAAGAAACTTTAGTGACGTATTATTTGAATGCCTTCACTCAAACTAATTTTACTCGGAATTGTCGCTATAATTAGAAAGGATTACAACTTCCTGGACAAAACCACAGCAAGGTATTTTGTTTCCTTCTTCTGAGAAGCAGTTTGAGCAGAGCTTCTGCCTAGTAGTGATGTGCTCACAAGAGAAAGGAATGTTGAATGTCCTTTAAACTTACAGGGGCAGTCGCCAGAAGAAATGCTACTAGCCTCTACTTAAAAAATCTAATTCTGAAAAACTGTGAAACCTGAATTTAAGTCATTGTCAGATTAATGAGGTCTGGGAAATGACAGATATCAACCTGTTGATAAAAGTGGCCCAGCCCGTTTTTTATTTCTGGGTTGTTTAACAGTGCGTTTTGGTGTTACGTTAAAGCCAGTTTGTCCTAGCTAGTGGTAAAATACAGTCCCTTAATGGGCAAGGGCAGGCTTGTTTGTATAAGTTAGACCTCTGAAATTCCTACTAAAAGTCTTTGAGGCCTCTCCCTGATATTTAACCCAAATCGGAGATGGGAGAAGACATAACTTGCCAAGGCAGGTGAAGGTAAGCCCTGTGTTCTGAGCCCCCTCTAATAAAGCCCCCTCCAAGAAATACTTGTTGAAAGAGACTGATTGGATTTCCTGACTGATTCTTTCGGTCTTTGTCCATGAAAAGGTGTTGTCTTCTCTTTTAGAAATAAGAACAGCCCCTGATTTTATGTTCATCATCAAGTTAAAACCATTTGGCTTCACTTTCAGTAATTCCCCAGCTCCTGAGAACTTTAGCGAAGCATTCAGTATGGTGTCCTCCCACACAGTGCTCCCTCAAGCACGGCAGGGTCCGCTGTTTGGCTTCTCTGTGGTCTTTAGTCTTCTGATGACAAGGTTTCCAAGGTGAGGGGCACCTGCAGGAGAGTTGCTTGCTGGAAATTCACTCCCTTTAAGCCCTCAGCACCTTTAAACAAACAGCCCCCTGAAACTGAATTGGCCCACGGATGGAATTCACTTCCTCTTTGAGACAATGCACAGTTAATCCCACATCCGTCAACCTACAGATGACCAGTAGAATAAAAGACAAAAAAAAACAGAAAGTGCCTGGATTTTTAAGGAACTTTGAATAGTAATTCAATAAGGAAGGCACTTGGAGGGAAAGTGAACAGAGTGAGGCATTGAGTGGGCACCTGGGGGGTTAAGAAATCACGAGGAAGGGCTAAGGAGATGCCTGGGGGTTAAGATCTCACAGAGGACCAGAATTCAGTTCCCAGCTTCCTGTATAATGCAGCTCCAGAGGATCCAATGCCTATGGCCTCTGGGGCTCCTGCACTCATATGCACATAAGCACATACAGAGACACACACATATAATTGAAAATAAAATAAATCCTTAAAAGAAAGAAACCAGCAGGTATGGGAAGGGGATCAGGTAGAAAGGAAGGCTTTGAACCCAGTGTGTCCCCAGTAGGGCTGTCAAGAAGAGAAGCAATTGAGGAATGTCATGTGTTCAAAGAGGGTGGAAGTGTGCTTGTATTGAAAGTCACCGTTTGGGGTGGGGCGTGGTGGCACACGCCTTTAATCCCAGCACTCGGGAGGCAGAGGCAGGCAGATCTCTGTGAGTTCCAGGCCAGCCTGGTCTACAAAGCAAGTCCAGGACAGCCAGGGCTGTTACACAGAGAAACCCTGTCTGGAGAGAGAAAAAAAAAAAAAAGAAAATCACTGTTTGGATAGGATGTTTAGAGATTGTGCTGGAGCCACCAGTGCTAAACTGGAGTCCCAGAAACAACCACCATGTGAGATGAGCCCCTCAGAACCCTGCCCTGTACCCAAGCACCTACCCAAGTAAGAGTCAGCTCCAGGAGGGGCTGAAATCCTTCTCAGTTTGGCTCCCCTACAGATTCTTGGTAGGCCATCTGTGCTCACAGCAAGGTACATCTGTCTCTGCCAAGCTAAGTATCAGAAGAGCTACTTCCTTCTGAGTGGCCCTAGGAAGGAGCCGCTCTTTCTGTATATACAAGACAGCCGTGGCTGTGCCTCCGGGGGGCACTCTAACCCCGTGTAAAATATAGGAAGTATTTAAATGAATGGTGAAAGGAAGACATCTCCCACATAATCAGTCCCTGCCGAGAGCAGGGTCCCCAAAGGGCTCTCTGCCTGATGAACTTGAAAAGGAAGATGTAATCTTAGGGGTTGGAGAGAACAGGAGGCAGGAGAGATGGCTCTCCGGTTAAGAGCCCTTGAGTGCTCTTCCAGAGGTCCTGAGTTCAGTTCCCAGCAACTTCATGGTGGCTTGCAAACATCTATAATGGGATCTGAATCCCTCTTCTGATTGGCATGAAGACATAACATAGAAAACACATGAGCAGAGAGAACTAGCAAGATGGCCTCAAAGCCTGTTAACAGTCTAAAATGCTTTAAGATCTCAATTAAATTGAGTTGATTCTGAGGTTAAATAAAGTACTTTTTTTAATGCAAAGCTTTTTTTTTTAGCTGTGTAGACCAGGCTAGCCTCAAATTCAGAAATACACCTGCTTCTGCTTCCCAAGTGCTGGGATTAAAGGCACGTGCCCCACACCTGGCCCCCATCATAGTTCAAAGGCTTTCCGTGCACCCTTTGTCATGTAATACAGTACTTTGTGGACTAAGCCTTTCAATATACCTTGAGAAAAACTAGAGGAGAGGCCTGGGCTGGCCTTCTAACCACAAAATGACAACAGCAGCCATTTCTGGAATTATTAATTGGTTCTGTTTGTCAGATATACTTGGTCTTACCGGGATATGACTGCCACTGAGTGTGGCCTGCAGTTGTCCACACACTGTGAAACGTGGTTCATGAACACCCACAGGGAACCCACCTGCATGTTAGCTTCCTGCCTGCTCACACTCCAGGTAGAAATGCCAGATAGGTGATAAATTAGGATTAAATCAGCTAATGGGTCACACAATGCCATTTTATTGCGGCTAACTCCATGCTCGGCTTCGGTAGAGTGCTCATAACCTCAGAAGTGTGTCACCTGAGTTTTTACTGCACCAGCTAAGATCAAAGATCACAGATCACGGTCTGGGCCATGAATACCACCTTTGTTCTCCTTCAGTCTTCCTTCTCTCCCACTTCCCACCTTGAAAATTGTCCCAAAGCAGTCTTCATCTGCCAACTGGAGTACCTGCTTCATCCACCACTCTGGCAGTCATCCATTTGTTGGCGGTTCAGTGAACAAACCCTCTTTTTTGGTTGTTTTTTTGTTTCTTGAGACTGGATTTCACTGTGTAGCCTTGACTGTCCTGACACTAGCTCTGTAGACTAGGCTGGCCTCTACCTCCTGAATGCTGGGATTAAAGGTGTGTGCTACCACAGCCTGGCCAAACAAATCCTCTTAATTTACCCTCTTTACTCTCTTTCTGTCAGGCCTAGTTTTCCATTGCCTGTTGATCATAGCCCACTGCTGTCCTAGATTCTTCTGAGTAAGTTAATATAAAGATGAGTGCAATTCTTGCCCCACCTTGGAACTCCCCCTCTGAATAAGGTGATTAAATGTGTGTGTTGGGGTGGGAGAAAGGGAGGGAGGGAGGGAGGGAGGGAGGAAGGAAGGAAGGAAGGAAGGAAGGAAGGAAGGAAGGAAAGAATTAGGAAAAGGATGTGTATACAAGTGCCTTATGGAGGGACAGAACTAAAATAGATTTGAGTTCTGTGGGTAAGATACTCAGTGAGAGCCTCAGGTTTCCCATCTATAACATGAAGGTAATAATTCCTACTTAGCCTGGGTGGCTATAAAGGTTAGAGTCTATAAATTGCTTAGGGAAGTGGGTAGTTAAAACAGCAACCCAAAGTGGGGCCGTCATAAGTACAACAAAAGGTGACAAGTGACATAAGAGAAGTGCAAACAAAGAGGGTGGCGGTTCCGAGCACCTGCAGGAGGCCTCCCATGTGTGCCCCAGAGCCCTGCGCCTGCGCACAGGGACTCTCCCAGCCTCCAGGTGATCCGCCTAGGCTGGGCAGAGCTGGGCCGCTGGGGCTCACGGGCACAGACCAGGAGCTGAGGGATCCTGAGTGGCCAGACACTTAGGAGTGAAGCAGGTGGTACCTGCAGCTCCTGCCATTTGGGCTCACACAGAGAGGCTTCAGAATGGAGCCTGGGAAGGACCATAGCTGTCAGGGTTGACAAGGCTGCCCGTGTGTAATGAAGATT
Source organism: Lophiomys imhausi (assembly GCA_907164525.1). Taxonomy (NCBI): domain Eukaryota; kingdom Metazoa; phylum Chordata; class Mammalia; order Rodentia; family Muridae; genus Lophiomys; species Lophiomys imhausi. The sequence goes on from CAJQZJ010004801.1 coordinate 2,975,647, forward strand.
ATACCTCTCTCCAGAACTCCAGACCACATCATCATTTCTCCTTCCCCCCTCCCTCTGGATGTCTAAAGTGAAGCGTTTTTCTCTCTTCTCCAGCTCAGAGGCTGAGAATGGTGTGGAGGACCGGAAGAGGGTGAGCAAGTCGCCAACGGCGCAATCTCCTACCTCATCTGTGGAGGCTGAGTCCCCGGACCAGAAGAGAAGCCTTGGCTTGTGGTGAGTCTTCAGTGGACTCTTTGTTCTCAGGCTTTCAGAGAGCACTGGTGTCTTTAGTTTTAAGACTGTGGCTCAACTATAGGCAAGTCATGCCCTAAGAAAGCATGGCGCACTCTTTCTTAATTCCCCATCCCTGACTTTTGCCCCTGGTACTCTCATGATTCCCAGCAGGACCTTTTGCTCCTGCTCCCCAGCCTTTGCAGGACTACCTCTTTCTGGAAGCACTGATTTGCTGACGAAGGAAGCCACCAGGTCTACTCTCAGTACAGAATGTACCCAGTGTCTGCTCAGCCTCCATGTAGACACACCTGGCCCTCACTTTCCTGGGAGCCACAGGAAAGAACAGAGAACACATCATGGGAACCGACTGAACAACCCATGTCCTGCGACTGGGACTGTAGAGAAGACCCGGTTTGACTGTGAGGTGGGAGGACAGATGGAGTTTTTTGATACATAGCTGTAGGCTCCATCACTCTCCGAGGCAAAATTTACCAAGGAGGAGCTCAGAGACACTTGCAGCAAGAGAAATAAATGGGAGAGGAGTTTAGTTGTTGTTTTAATTTTATTTTCGTTTTGTTTTTTGGTACTGGGGATCAAACCTGGGCCAGAACACATGCTAGGCAGCTATTCTACCATTGAGTTACATCCCCGGTCCTAAATGTGGTTTTTAGAACTCTCCTCTAAGGGTGAGTCCTCTCCTCCCCATTATTCGAACTGCTAGAACCGTTGCCTTTGCCCACCTTTGGTCTCTGCCAGGAGACAATCAAGTCCTACATTTCCCTTCATCCTCGGCTAAATCCATGCCTGAGCTGTAACTCCCCACCCAGGTTTCCTTTTTCAGCTGCCACGCGCCCAGTTATCTCTGTCTTCCCTGAACACCCTTTTTGTGGTTTCCGTCTTTGACCCTTTGCTCTCTATAGCTGTTTCCCGGCAGAGCACCCTGCCCCACTCACCAAATGACTGTCCCCTGACAAGAGCACAGTGTGTGTGGGCTCGTGCAGCTCTTTCACTGTGACTGACTAGGTAGTCACCCTGCAAATGGTTGGGTCCATTCTCACTTCCTCAGGCTTCAAAGGAAAACTGTACGTGTGCACCAGTAGGAGATGTGGGAAAGCACGGGGTGTGCTGCCTGCGCTGCTGCAAGGGGCCCTGCTCGGATGCTCTGCTCAGCCTGTCTGGAAATCCATAACCACTTTCCTGCACTTTCATTTTGCACTGGGCTTTGGTCTTGCTTGTGGGCAGCTGTAGGAAGTGAGAAGGCCATGGCCCAGAAGATGCAGAGAAATCGGTACCATGCAAAGAGCTTCCCATTTGCTCTACAGAGAAGCCTCTGCACCACTGCTCAAGCCCTCAGAGCAAGAATTGCCCTTTTTGCTGCATTTGCCTAACCTGCAGAGTCCTTCAAAACATCTGCCTGTTGCCTTGAAATTCCATTAACACATGCTGAATTAAGAGAAGTGATGCATTCCATCCTTATTTTATTTGCTTGGGTTTTTTGTTTGTTGTTGTCATTTTGTTTTCTTGGTGTTTGTTTGTTTTGAGACAGGGTCTTACTGTGTAGACCAGGCTACCCTTGAACTCACAGACACCCATTTGCCTCTGCACCACCACACCCAGCATGGCTTTGTTGTTATTGTTTGTATTTGGGGCTCTGTGTAGCTAAGGCTTGTCCCAAATTCACTGTGTCCCCCAGGGTGGCCTTAAATCATGATCTTCCTGCCTCAGTCTCCCAAATTCTAAGATTGTAGTTGGCCACCATCATACCTATTTAAATGTCATTACTATTTTTAACATTTGTTAAAAAAAATGGTTATCTTTTCAGGCCGAGTATAGACAAACTCATAGTTTCAAAAAATAATAATCTCCAGAACTCCCAGAGAAGGTATTGGCTAACCCAGAGCTGGTCAAGTCCATCTGATGTGAGTTGCTGAGTGGTGCCTTCCCTGAGATTTCGGGGTTAAAGATCATAAACTTCTGGGAAAGCCTATGGCATCAGAGGTTGTTCTCCCAACAGAGAAAAACAGCATCTACTGTCTCCCAGGCTTCCGCCATGTTGGGCCCCCTTGGCATTCGAATTCCTTCAGAAAACTCTTAGACCTACTTTGAACAAAATAGTTTCAATTTAAGAAATAGTGTAAAATTACAGACACTCTGTTTCCAGCCACTAGCAGTAAAGCAACTACATGACTATAAAGCACATTTGTGTGTCAACTCTAGACCTCCCACATATTTTCCACTTGGGAATGACTGTTCTCAGCTACAGGGTTGAAGACGTATGTAGACTCACACGTCCACTAAAATGAAGAACGAGGTTAAAAATCACCTGCAATCGAAATCCCAGAATTCTAGCCTTTGCCTTTAACGGTCGAGAGGCGACTTGGATTTTAAGATGCTCGTTTTTATTTCTTTTTTATTTATTTTTTCTTATTTTGTCAAAATTGACTCTTACTGCCTCTGGGGGCTGGATGCTCTGTCTCTCTTCCCCTCATCCTCAGTTCCTCCTGTGCATTCTGTAAGGCCCTGAACATTGGAGTCATGCTGTGGGTTGAGAGTTCAGTTCAAGGGTGGAGCTCTCTTTGCTAGGGCCTGCTGACCTCCAGAGCCTGGGCTTGATCTCCGGCATTGCAATGATAAATAGAAAGGCAAAGCCATGTTGTTTGGTCAGCTTCCCATGCTTGAGTACCACTCCCTCTTTACCCACGAGGCCTTCTTCCCAAACCCCACACTTGTTTTTTTGAAGGTTTGTAACCCAGGGTGGCCTCAAATGCATTCATTCCTGTCAACCAAATTGCAAAAAAAAAACGGGCAGATCTTTTGAAACAGGACAAATGGAACAGGTAGAACAATGCTTGCTACCTTTGATGGTCTAGAAAGGCACAGCAGCACACGGGCTCCCCTGTGGAGCACCGCCCTCTGTGGGTGGAGCACTTCCTTACACAGTTTTGCTTTCTGAGTCTTCTCAGCGTGTTGTTCTCACTCCCTGTAGGTGCTGACAGCCTGACCAGAAGGTCGATGTGAAACGAAACTGTTGGGTGCTTTATACAGCGCCTCAACCCTTAGCCTTCCATGTGCTAGGATTACAGACAGGCATTACCATGCCCAGTACGCACTCCCTTTAACAAAAAGAAAGGGAAAGAAATGTTTGGTGCTTGTGCCCACAAGCTCCCTAAGGATAAAGACTGTCTTGTGTGCCCAAGGCCTTCAGCACAATGCCTCACTTAGCTAATTCTTATTAAATATTAATGGATTGGGAAACAAAAATATTCGTTGATTGAGCCACAGCTGTAATTTTATTTGGTGATGGGCCTCAAGGACTCCTTTCTATTGATTAAAACACTTTTGAACCAATACAATCACTCTCACATCTCAAATGCCCCTTCTGCAGTTCATCGAGGCAGCCTGCTGAGACCATCCCAGTCACGTGATGCGTAAATGCCCTCACAGTGCAGTGAACACTGATCAGTATCTAGAAAAATAAATGTCAGGCTTTCTCATGACATGCTAAGACGGCGAGGATTTATAATGAATGGCCTAAACAGTTCCTTTGTATAATCGCTGTGGGTTTTGTTTCCCAGGTCAAAATCCAGTTTTGATGGCTCCAGTTTGTTGAGTGATAAGAATGAGTGTAAAACTGAAACCAAGACTGAAAGAAAAAAGTCTTCATCTTCCAGCCAGGTAATGCATGACTGCAGTGTGCATTGGCTCTGGGGTGACACCGCCAGTGGAGCTCATAGAGTAAAAGAATCCAGAAATGCAGCTTGCTGCTCACCAGGGCCAAAGTAGGTACAGGGTTTAGAACACGTGTAAGGACAGAAGGGCGCTGTTTGTCCAGCCTTTTATATTCCACAGCTGACCCATCGGCACGCATGGAGAGAGCACACCGCGCCCACGGCTGTGGAACTGAGGCCGACAGCCATGTGCTTGTCTGCTGTCTCCCAGAGCAGAGGGAGTGCTGCACCCTCCCATTCTAACACAGTCTCACCAGGTACCCACCACACAGAGAAGCAAGACCGATGAATATACATGTCACACCTCGTCAGGACTCACGTCAGCTCTGTGCTAAAATACACCCAGAGGGGCAACAAAATCCAGTTCTGTGTTCAACGCCTTTGTTGGGACCAGCTTGTGGGAATGTGGGGTTTATTTAGAAGTTTGATCCTAAGAGTTGAACCCAAGTCCTCCCTTGTGCCATGGACACACTCTGCATCTGAGCAAAACCCCTGACCCCAGTTTCCTGCAATTTATTGTTTTTGTTGTACACATCTCCCCTAAATGCATGAATATGTGCCTTCTAAGAATAAGCAGAATAGTTGGCACAGGCATGAAATATGAGTAGTTTGAATTCCACAGCCGTCCTACCAAAGTGTGTCTTTAATGAAAATTGTTTTTTGCACTCCTCCATAGGGGCCAGACATCAGTCAGATATTCTATTTAATTGTTTTTTTTTTTAAAGACATGGCTGCCCAGTATGACCCAGGCTGGCCTTGAACATGGGATCCTTCCACCTCAGGTTTCCTAATAGCCAGCATTAGAGCTGTGTACCACCATGAACAGCTATCCTAGGATATTTGAAATTAAATGTGCCGTCAATGCTCTCTGTAACATTAAAAAGAAAAACTGTGATGCCCCACCCCCACCACAACCTCCCATAAGACTTAAAGCTTTCATCATCTGGCGCAGGCTTGAAGACGAGCAAATTCAAGTCTCCTAGGATGGAGGACCACAGTGAGAATCATCATAGGAAGAGATTCCAGAATGCTGATGCACAATGCACACATGGGACGCAGCATGGGTTAATGCACTTTACATAAGGTGTCCGTCTGTTAGACAGCTGACTTGTCAGGGCTATCTGTCATTTTGATGGCCTGATCTATAGATTTTCTTTGTGTCGATAGACGGGCTAGTTTTGCTCTTGAGAGCTCTGCCTGTTCAAATAGGACGCCATCAAAAGAGCCTGCTTTCCAGACTTCCTATGACAATGGTTCTCAACCCCTGGGTTGCTACCCTTTTGGAAATGAAAATGGCCCTTTTACTAGGGTCAAATATCAGACATCCTATATATCAAGTATTCTCATTACAGTTCTTAACAGTAGCAAAATTACAGCTATGAAGTAGCACAAAAATAATTTTATGCTTGTGGTCACCAACATGAAGACCACAACCGTATTAAAGTGTCACAGCACTGGAAAGGTTAAAAACCACTGTCTTCTCACATGGTTTCTCAGAAGCATTCTAGAGGCAAGCCATCTGTCTCTAAAGGACCTAAGTCTGTCTCTCAGACATTGTGTGGCTGTGTTCTTCAGTATCCCCGATGCACAGTGTCCTAACCCTGGAATGGGGTACCACCGACTTGGGGTTGGGGTGCAGATGGTGCTTGTGATGAGCATTTCACTCGCTGTAAGGAGCTGGCTGTCCATTATCTCCACAGTGGTGGAGGCAGGTGCAATTTGCTGTGAAGCCATTTGCAGCGTTTACAGTCTTGGGCCTTCCCTGGAGTGTTATGCCCTGCTCGTCTGCCTCTGACCTCATGTGCTCTCATGCCCACCACACGTTGCCCTGAGTGATGGGCTTTCCCGTTGTGTTATCTCCATGTAAGCCTGGCAGTATCCCTCTACTTAAGGCAGGAAACTCTTTGACGTCAAGCACAGAAAAAAAGAAACTGGGGCCCAGGGAAGCTAAATGCCGAGGGCATGACCACACACCAAGGCAAAAGCAGAGTCAAAGACTTCAGGTTCAGGGTTATCTGAGTGCAAAACTTCTAAGCCCTGAACTTTCCCGAGGGTGCTTAGGTGTGTGTCGCTGGCACCTTCCCTGGCATGAGTCCTTAGAATGTCAACTCCTGCCTTGTCAGGAGCACCTTTGCCCTGCTCTGATGCTCAGCTGACCACTTATGTTGGAACATTAATCTATATGACCTGTGTCCCCTGTGTTGCCCTGAAGGGTTGAACTGGAGGACTAATCAGTTCAAACTAGTATTAAAATGCGTGATGGTTGAAAAAAATATAATGATGGTGTTGATGCCTGTGTTTTGTCCTCCTGCAGTACAAGGCAAACATGCACTTTCACAAGTTATTCCTCGATGTCCCAACTGAAGAGCCACTGAGGCAAAGTAAGTTCCACCTGTTTGATTGGTTTGGGATTTTTGTCTTTACTTTTTTTGAGACACGGTTTCCTCTGTGTAACAACCCTGTCTGTCCTGGACTCACTTTGTAGACTAGGCTAGCCTCAAACTCACAGAGGCCCGCCTCTGCCTCCCAAGTGCTGGGATTAAAGGCATGAGCCAACATGCCCAGCTGGTTTTGTTTTTTTAAGTTACGTATTTAAAAGGCTGCCTAAGGGAACTGGAGATGTGGCAACTGGAGACGCGGCTCAGCAGTTCCAGAGGACCTGGGTTTAATTCTTAGCACTCGTATGGCGGCTCACAACTGTCTGTAACTCCAGTCCCAGGGAACCAATGCCCTCTTCTGGCCTCCAAGACCACTAGGCATGAACATGCTGCATAGACATACATGCAGACAAAACATGCATACACTTAAAATTAAAATATTTAAACTGGGCGTGGTGGCGCACGCCTTTAATCCCAGCACTCGGGGAGGCAGAGGCATTCAGATCTCTGTGAGTTCAAGACCAGCCTGGTCTACAAAGTGAGTCCAGGACAGCCAGGGCTATTACTCACAGAAACCCTGTCTCCGAAATAATGATTATAATAATTTTTTTTAAAAACCTCTATTTTGAGTTGTCTACGCTGTATAGGGAGAAGGAAAGCACATTTCAAGGACTCAGCCTCCAAGAAAAAAATTTCTGAAAGGTATAGGTCATGTAATGACAGCAATACCAGCTGCAGTTACCTTCCACTAAGAGTTAAACATAAAACGTAATAGAAGGAACAGCCACCTCTCATGATATGAAGTCATCCAGGAAGGCTCCACAATGGTCTCCTTGCCATTTCTATTTATGCTGACATGTTTGTGAGTGAGTCATCCTGAGATTTGGGATAATAAGCCTGGGGCAGGAAAGGCTGCCACAAGAGGCTGAAAGAGAGCACAGTTCCTGTGTGCAGAAGTGCCCATGCCTGTGTTGTGTGGAGCATAGTGGCCACACCCATGCCACTTCCAGCATGCCACCTGAGCATGTGGGTCATCACAGGACCCACATTCAACTGTAGCCTCTCTCAGTGTACACTTGTTAAGTCAAGAAGTTGGGTCCTGCCATGGTCCCATGGAAGACAGGACCAGGAGTACTTGTATTAGCATGCAGCGGACACACTGTTGCAGATAGAAGAAGTTTCTAAAACATTCTTGGTTTCTAGAGGGCAGTGGTAGACTTGCCTTCCTCCGGTTTCTACTCTTATTGTAAATTTCAAAGTCTTTGAATTGCAAACACATTCTAGTCACTATGATGTTATTCTACTAAAGATGACTCCAGAGCTGGGTATGGTGATGTGTGCCTGGAATCCCAACACTCATGAGACTAGAGCAGGAAGATCTCAAGTTTGAGGACAACCAGGTCTAAATTTTGAATTCCAGGCTCGCCTGGGCTACACAGCAATACTTTATCTAGAAGAAGAGGAGGAGGAGGAGGAGAAAAAAATTTTAAAACAAAATGAAATAAAACTAACCAATCAAGAAATGATAGTGCAGCCAAATGTAGTACGTTCACATATTTCTGTAGCTGCAAAAACATTTACGGCCAAGATTGAAAAGTAGAGAGCACTTATTACCTGCAGAGGGTAAAGAGCGCATGACGTATTTCCAAAGCAATGCCTTTCTCAAAGGAAAGGAAAGGAAGCCTAGGTATTTTGTTCTGGGAAACTGTCCTAATCACTTTGGAGGTGGGCATGCTTCTGAGCATGCTCATTTGAAGGTCATAGTTCAAGAAGAAAAGATGGCAGACACACTCCTGGGCTTGCTTTAACCCAAATTCACTGAGGAGCACATGCTTGTAGGTAAAGTGTCAGGCCTGAACGTTTCGGGGCACGGTCAGTCAGCGTCACAAAAACGGTGGACAGGAGAGTCTCTAGCCATGCTGAGCCTTCTTCAGAAAATTTTAGGTGAAAAACAAAACAACAAAAGAAGACAGACCATTTTGAAGTAGCATTAGATGTAGATGTTGGCCGCTAAGAGGCTCACCTCTCTTAGTCACTAGCAATGGAGCGTTGGAGCACGAATATGTATTTGGTGACCAAAGTAAAGACAGATCTTTATTTGAAATGGAAATAGTAGTAGTTTTTGTGAGGCTCTAAATGATGCTGTTCTGTCTGTCTGTCTATCTCTTAGGCTTCACCTGCGCTCTCCAGAAAGAAATTCTGTACCAAGGAAAGCTCTTTGTGTCAGAAAATTGGATTTGTTTTCATTCCAAAGTCTTTGGAAAAGACACTAAGGTTGGTGTATTTAGAACGAAAGCTTGACACAGTGTTCTTTACATACTGTAAATAGAGATTACTTTAAATTCAACTATATTTATAAATATTGCCACGAGTCTGACTTTATGTCGAGTTCCCTTTGTTGTGCTTCCAAATTCGACTGCTCTAAATGGCTCCAGATAATTCCAACTTCCTACCTCCCCTAAGCGCCACTGCTCTCCTCACACACCTCACCTTGTCCCTTCTCCCCCACCACCCACGCTTGCCCTGAATCCCTTTTACCCACATGCCGTCAGACACACCAAAGTAGTTCCTGTGTGTTTGTGGGAAATACGCCCTAGTCTATTTCAAAGGCATGCCTTAAAAACCAAAACATAGCTGGGCGTGGTGGCTCAGCCCAGGAGGGCTGCCGTGAGTTTGACGGTGAGTTCCAGGCTAGCCTAACCTGCTAAATGTGACTCTGCCTCAAACAAACCTCCCCCCCCCCCCCCCCAAAAAAACATTTTACAATTATACCTTTTTGTTGTTGTTGTGTCCATAACAGTTCCTAGGACAGCAGGTTTGTAAGTGAATGTCTAACCCTCACTAGCACAGGGGGCTGGAACGTGAGTGCGCAAGGCTTTGTCTGTGGAACTCAGACCCTCAGGGGCCTCACATGTGCTCTGGTGTGGCTGCCTGTAAGTCTGTATTAAACACAGATCTAAGCCGAGATATGGGACACCCAGAACTCGAGAACAGCCTCAGTGACAGCGGAAGTGGCAGTTTCCCAAGGCACTGCTTTCTGCAACTGTCACACAAAGAGGGAAAAGGCAAGCCTTGCCAGTGAGCTATGGTTTCCTCCGGACAGCCAGAGGTCAGAGACGTACCTTCCTGCTTTGCATGGCCTCGGTGAATTTTCAGATACTATGCCTCAGGGTTGTGAATAAGCAGTTTTTATGCCCATAAAATTGCCAGTAATGAACTCTTTGGAATGAATATATTATACCTAAAGGCACTGGTAATCCTGTAAGGACTACTGAACAAATATAATGGATATTCTCTGATGTGCTGAAGTTAGCTCTGGAGAATAGCATACATACTTCATGTTGTTTTTCTGTATGCTTATTTTACGTTATTCTTAGGCAGACTTATTTTGAGTTGAGGGAGTTGAGACATTCTCTGAATTAATACAATGCAAGGTAGTATTCCACCATAACTCTGGGTTTCAGGATTATAAGAAGTTGGTCACGGGGATCAGAGGGGATTGGGTCTGCTTCTCAGTGGGGTCAAGTTCTGAGTTCAGAGCGAGTCTGTGTCTCTAAGCAGGGACTAAAGACATTCTGAACAAGGGATTTTTCTTTTTTAATAACATGTAAGTTCACAAAGGCAGGAAGCGAGCTTCAAACTAATGTGATTTAGCAGTGGTTAGAAATTTCTGCTTCTACTTCAGTGACAAAAAGAAGCTAAAAGGAGCTTGGTTTTTTAGTACATGGACATACTTGGATTTCTTTTGTATGAGCTACTTCTAACCTTCGGAGAGAAGAAACTTAAAATTAGCAGGGGACAGAATGAAAGCCATTGATAGAGGTTTGTCTGTTTCTTCCCACCCCAAAGAGGGTGTAAAAAGAGATTCGGGCTGCAGAAATCTTGCAGAATTCCTTCGTGGGTCAACAGACCTCAGTCCAACATGATGTACCATAAACCAAAGGCTTTCAGTTTGCCATCTGAGAGACCTTTCTAAACGCCTACCCTGAAAACCTGCACCTGGTTTCACTTTACCTCAGTGGCAGAATTCAGACAGGGGGACTTCCAGATGCTGATAAAATTAACACACATATATCATGCCCTGTCTAGTCTCACTGAAAAGTCATTTTGTCTTCATTACACAACTTATGTAGTTATATCATTTTATAGTCATGGGACAGGTGATTAAAGTTCCTTATGGGTCTTTTATGCCTCAGATAACCCTAACTGTGTGGCTGTGTGCTTATGTAACCGCTTAGAACCCAAACTGGATCATCATCATCTTAGATCTCAAGTTCCTTTTTCCAAAGTCATCGCAGCTTCAGAATTATCTCCTGCCCTTGAAAATATTTATGGATAGAATTCTTTAAAACAATACCTTTTAGAAAAGTATCTAAATGGCATTGTTCCCTCATTCTTCATAGACCTCCTTCGTAGAACTTGGCGTAGCAGAGAATAACCCATCTCACAGACCCAAATGTGAATGCATATTCAACATTAAAAGTTTGTTTTCACTCCTTTAAACCAGCAGAAGCAGCCCAAGCCTCCCTCTTCCCCGCTAGCCCACTGATCTCTTTCAGAATGCATGAAGCTTTTATATAAAATACATGTTCAAGTAAGCATGTGTACCCATGCAGTGAGTCAAACCCTTTTTTAAATGAGGTTCAAGGGGATACGATCATTTTCACTTGAAACCAAAGTGGTGGTGACTGTTTTCTGTGTCCTCCGATACATTCTTCTAGCACAGTATATGAGAGGAAGTGAACACTTAGGGTCAGGTCAGTTCACATTCCAACGTTTCTAAGTTCTGATGTACAGGACCTTGAATGAGCCATGTATCTTTCCAAACAAATTTCTTGATCTGATGTCTACGCCTTAGCGGATCACCATAATTAAATGACAGCCTCACCTGATAAATAAGAATTAATGATAGCATTGTTACTATTTTTTTTATTTGAGGCAGAAATAAGCATAACTTTTTTTCTTATGTTGTGCATTCTGATACAATGAGACAAGTGAGGAATTTGGTAAAAGTTTTTATTCATGACTGAATGTCCTCCAAACCCTATCTTAATCCAGAAAAACATTCCAAGTAAGGCTGTCTGTACTTACAAATCAGGAGACAGAAACTCTGCGTGGATAGTGTGTTAGGCTGAGAAGGTCACGTAAATAGTAGCAGGACTGAATTCAGGATTAAGACTCTGTCCACCATGTTTTCTCCACCCACGTGTGCTCAACCCAGGAACTACTGAGTCCAGAGAAGATGTGGTAAGCGCTCGGCTTCCATGGAGCCCTGAGCCCTGACGCATGAACCTCAGTGTAATCACTGTGTTTTGTTACCGTGTCTAGAGCTTCCCAGCTATGTCCTGTGACTTTGGAAATCCCAGTGTGAACAGCTCAACAATATATTCCCTGATTCACTGCTCTTCCTGCAGCCTGGAGAAATTAACTGCTAGAGATGTCCTCAGCCAGGTATAGATTTGAAATGCCGTGTGTAAAGTCCGGACTGGTGTTCACTCCGTGGTTCTGTTTCAGATCTCTATCCCAGCTTTCTCGGTAACCCTGATCAAGAAAACCAAAACCGCCCTCCTGGTGCCAAATGCTCTGATCATAGCAACAGTCACAGACAGGGTGAGTACAGCAGCAGAGGACCCAAATTTTCTTTGCCTGGGGTTGTTCTCTTCTCCTTTGCTGTTGCTCTTGTTCTTTTGAGGTTTGGTTGTTATTGTTGTGGTTATAATTTAGTGCATTTCAATAGCAAATTTATAGGATCAGCACAGAAGGCAAACAACATTAAGTGTGCATTGTATGTAGGGACAACTCCTGGTAGGGTGCTGGATGCATGGAATCTACTGTGTGCTAAAAACGCTTCTTTCACTATCCAGTTGACACCATTAAAAGATCTATTCCTTTAAAAAGGTCCTGGGAGCCTGGCAAGATGGATGAGAGGTCCGACTGTTCAAGCCAATAACTACTCCCTGTCAGTCCCTAGACCCCACAGTGGAAAGGGAGAACTAACTCCCACACATTGTCCTTTGACCATGTCTGCACTTTATGACTCGTATGTCCGCACATACATCATATACACACATATATGCACACACTAATAATAATAGATAAAACTAAGTTTAAGGTCCGGTACTGGTGGTGCACGCCTTTAATCCCAGCACTTGGGAGGCAAAGGCAGACCACTCTCTGTGAGTTCAAGGCCAGCCTGGTCTAAATAGTGAGTTGGACAACTAGGACTGAGAGAGAGAGAGAGAGAAGCCTGGGTTAGTGAGATGCCTCAACAAATAGAGGGACTGGTACAAGCCTGGCAACCTGAGTTTGACCCCCAGTTCCACAGGTTATAGGCCTACACACACACACACACACACACAATTTGAGACTTTTTTCTAATCTAAATGTGAACCAGGCATACCACCAAGCCTAATGATCTGAGTTCCATCCCCAGGACTCAGGTGATGAAAGGAGAAAACTGAGCCTAGAAAGTTGTCTCTGACCTCCACACATGCACCATGACATACACATATACACACACACACACTGCCTCTATTCTGTACCAAGGCGCTTGCTGGTATAACTCCTGAACTAGGCTACCCTGAACATGCACAGACAGAAACAATTCCATTCAGAAATTTGTTTCACCTACTATTTTGGTGAAAGCATAAAAAGCTACCTTAAACTTCTAACTGTGCTCGATAATTGAGTACAGGTGAGAAGAAAAAAATTCTGCCCAATTGTACATACCTGTGATCTTTGTACTTGAGAACTAGCTCAATTAATTAAATCATTAATTTGAGGCCAGCCTGGACTACGTAGTAAGATTGATAGAAGATAGATAGATAGACAGACAGACAGACGGAGGACAGATAGATATTCTGATATCTAGAAAACAAATTAAGATGCCTATTTTTTATTTTTGAAAGACAAATAGCACTTACTCCTTGCCAGGTGTTCATCAGGTGCTTTCTTTATGTTTTCTAATTTATTTGAATACACCCCATAGGGAAAGCATGCTTAGGAAGTTTCCCATTGTTATCCGTTAGTAAGTGTCAGAGCTGGACTTTGCACCTAGAACTGTCTAGTACCAGAGCCCACAGTATCCACTCCTCTGGAATCCAATGGTGTTGACTGGGAGATTGTATCATTCTCTTGGTGACAAATGAGAGGGATCATTCATATGCATGAAAAGAAGGTCCAAAAAGATTCCATGACGCACACATGGAGAAAGCCACAAAAGTTTTTTTGTTTTTTAATCGTGTAGATGTACCATATACACAGTAGTAAAATCTTTCCGTATGTCACTTGTTTCCAAAACATTGGTCTAACTTTGATTTTTTCCCCCATAACTCACAAGCATGAGAGGGGAATCTCCATATTAGTACAAGGAAGAACCTGGAAATGACATGAAAAGGAGCAACCCCATAGAGCTGCTGGGAAGCTATCAGCAGAAATCTAGGTCACAGCAGAGAAAGCAGGCCTCCTCCCAGAATTGCAAATACCTTCCAAACCAAACCAACATACTGGAGAGGGGAGGAGACTTTGGAGGTCCCAGCTTGTGTCACACACAGCCTTGCCTTAGTGTCCTGTACCAGCCCATCTATGCTTTTAAGGGGGCACCCATGTCATCCTTCTGGAGCCTTCATTTTGCTTCTTTTTTGTGTGTGTGTGCTTAAATTGAATTAGTACAATAAGGAGCTGGACCTGTGGCTCAGTTGGTAGAGTGCTTGCCTGGCCACGTGAAACCCTGGATTCAATCCCCAGCATCACGGAAACTAGGCATGGCAGTGCACACTTATAACCTCTGCACTTGTGGGGCAGAGGCAGAACTATCAAGAGTTAAAGATCATCGTTGGATGCATAGCAAGTTTGAGGCCAGCCTGGGCCACATGAGACCCTGCCTCAAAAGAAACAAACAAAAAAAGACACATACAGGAGTGTACTTATTTTATTCAAGAAATAACATAAAAATTGAATGTTCAGCTGGAAAAAAAAATGAGGTTACAGTGAAATTCATAATCTTTGTCATTTGAGAATATAAAAGCTAAGGGTGAAAAAGATGGCTCAGCTGGTAAAGCCATTTATGTGCATCAAAGCCTGCTGACCTGAGTTCAGTCCACAAGAACCACATCCTGGAAAGAGCTGCCCTCTGATTCCCCTAGGGATGCCATGTCATGTGCACATGTGTCTCACACACTAAATGATTTTAAAATTTATACAGAAACTACACGACAGGTAGTTTTTGAACTCTGAATTCTTGATTCACTTTATTTTCCAGTACATCTTCGTCTCCTTACTCTCCAGAGATTCAACATACAAACTGCTGAAATCTGTGTGCGGACACTTAGAGGTGCGTATGACATCAGAATTTTATGCTGTCTTTCTTCAGTATTTCTTTTTTTTTTTTTTTTTTTTTAGTGTGTAACAGAATATTTTTATTTATCAATACTTAACAATCACTTACAAAATGCCTAAATCCCATAACCTAAACCTTAATCATCTATAATCTATCTAAAAACACCCCAATATCTAACTATCAACACTCAATATCCACCTAAAAACATCCAACTAACATTATTTTAACTTTCTTGAAAGGATATTAGTATTCTTAGCATAGGTCCGAGCAGGATGGTCTGTTTTACAACAGTCCCATGAGGCCTTTCAAGCTTAAAGTCTGTTGGGCATTATTTTGCCAGTTTGTAAGGCCAGTTTACCTGCCCCACAAAGTTGTGACTAGTTACAAAGTCAGTCTGTTCCAACCGTCAAAAGGGCAGCCTTTTCAATCAGCTAGGAATTGCCTTCATGATCTCACTGACCCAGAAGTCCCAGGACTGAAAGCCTATCCAAATAGCTTTCTGATTCTGATTGTCTTGGCAATCTTGGTGGCCAGCTTGCTCTTGGGGAGGCCAGTGCAGATCGGATCCTACGGTGCTGTGGCAGGAGGCCTTTTCAATCAGTCAAAAATTGCCTCCGCGGTCTCCCTCAGCTTTTCTGTTCCAGTTGTTTCGCTCACCTTTCTTTGGTATTTCTTAAGGTCTGTAGTTGATCTGGGTTTTCATTTTATTCCTGTGGTTTCAGAATACAAGTGTCGGTAACAGTCCCAACCCATCTTCTGCTGAAAACAGTTTTCGGGGAGATCGCCCTTCATCCCTGCCTCTGGTGAGTCACCCAAATAGTGACCTAAACACACACAAGCAAAGGATGGAGCCGCGGCTACACTGTGCTCACACCACAGCCAGGGCTTGGGAAGAACTCATGACCAGAGTGGTTGAGGGACAACCACAGAGCACACCTTGTCTCTCCAGAAGCAGAGGGACCAAAGGGGGGGCACTAACTCTTTTTCTAGTAACATAAGGGTTGTTCTACAAGAAACAAGAAACGTGATGGTGAGACTGGAGGCACATAAGACCTTGCTTTGTTTGCTTATCAGTTCTGTGTGTGTGGTGCCGGGGGTCGAACCCAGAGCCTCATGCGTGCTAGCCAAGAACTATCCCCTAGGCTGCGTACCAGGCGCCAGTGCTCTTTTAAAGAGACTCACAAATCTCCTTGAGGCAGGCCATGACTCAGCTCACAAAGGTCTGTTCAGGGTGTACACTGGTATGCACTATCAGAAACCAGGAAAAATTAAAACTAATCCTTGTCTTCAGAGACTAGCTTAGAAAAGATGAGGCAAAGTCAGAAATGACTAGGCAGAACAATTATGCCCAGGTGGCAAGTAGAGATATTATGTTTCCCTTGGAGTTTGTGGATCACACTGAAAACCTCCAGTGGTATCTCCCATTTGTGCACAATGTGTACCTATAATAGAATTTTGTTTTTCCAAGAGAGGTCTAACCATATCTATTAAAGATTGACCCCACACTGATTATTGGTAAATGCCTTGAGTCAATCAATACAAGTTTCAATATCTATGAATTGTCTTTTACATATTGAAAAACTAGTGTAATTAAACTATGTTCACAAAAAAATTCAAACAAGAAGGTTCATCTGGGTGTGGTGGCACATACCTGTAATCTCAGTACTTGGGGAGCTAAGACAGGATGATTGCTATGAATTTTAGCCTAGACCAGGCAACATTGTGAATTCAAGGCCAGGCTAGAATACTTAGCAAAACTTTGTCTCAAAAACAAAACAGAATGTGTATAGCAGTATTTTTCACATTGGCCCCAAAGTAGGGGAGAACCTTGATGTCCTCCAGCTAATGAATGGGATGCTTTCAGTGTAGTATGCAATGGAATATTAACCCATCATAAAAAGATAATGAAGTGCTGATAATCACATGCTGCCACATAGATGAATCTTAAAATCATTATGGCAGGGCTGCAGAGATGGCTCAGGGGTTAATAGCACTGACTGCTCTCTTCCAGAGGTCCTGAGTTCAATTCCCAACAACCACATGGTGGCTCACAACCATCCATAATGAAATCTGGTGCCCTCTCCTGGCCTGCAGGCATACCTGCAGACAGAAGATTGTATACATAATAAATAAATAAATCTTTTTTTTTTTTAAATCATAATGATGAAAACGCCAAACACAAAGGGCTGTATATTACATGATTGCATTTACTGATGCTTCTCAGGTTAGGGTAGATTTCCATCCCAATAAATCCATCATAATGATCCATAGCACTCTAAGGGGAAGGGCATGGCAGTACAAAACACACATTCGATGACTTAGAATTCAGCAATCATGGTTTCCGATCTGAGCCCACCCAGCTGGAGTCTATCCTTAGGGAAGTTCCTTCCGCTCCTTCCATCCACTGAAATGCTAGCCTCACCTGTGGCTGGGAGATTCGATGCATTCATGTGTGTGAGGTGATTTTTCCTCACCGCCCCTTACACGATAACCATGTAAATCATTATTAAGTGGCAGAGATTGACATTTTTCACTTTTCAGACTGGGATGTAGCTCAGCTGGTAGAGTACTGGCCTAGCATGCACAAAGCTCTGAGTCCCATCCCCAGGACCAAACAAACCTGGCATGGGGGCACACACCTGTGTGAAGTAGAGGCAGGAGGGTCCAGGGTTAAAGGTCATCCTCGATTACACTGAGACTTTGGGACCAGCCTGAGATAGATGCAGGTTGTGTCTCAAAAAATAAATTAAAATAAATATAAATCAGTCAATGAAATTTTCAACTTTCTTTTCCCTATAAATCATTGTAAGGAATGGAATGAATCTTGAGATGACGTTAAGAGAGCAAACTCAGGCATGGAAGTGGCTCTTTTGCTCACCGGATGAGTCCTTCCTCAGTTCGCAGCTAAACTGTTAAGAGCTCAACCCAATTCTGCCTCCGCCAGGGCCAGCTGGGAACACCATGCCTCTCCTTAGGTCTTAAGCCAGCGGAATACAAATTAAAACACCTCTCCTTGTGTCCTTGACTTCTATCTGCTTTCTGTCCTCTGTACCATAGCTGATCCTGATGAGATCTAATTTAAAGGGCTGAAACTCTCTTTTCTTGGTCTGACTTGTCAGCAGTGTTTTTTCCTTTCCTATGTCCAATATCATATTAAGAAAAAAAAATTATTATAAGCCAGGTGGTGGTTCACGGCCTTAATCCCAGCACACAGGAGGGAGAGGCTTGCAGATCTCTGTGAGTTCGAGGCCAGCCTCTTCTACAGAGCTAGTTCCAGGACAGCCCGGGCTCCACAGAGAAACCCTGTCTCAGAAAAAAATACATAATTTGCAATACTTTTTTCTACATACTTGAACTTGGATTTGAGCTGTCTGTCCAGAGCTCTCTCGTGTTATCTGCAGCAGTCTGATTTTCCAGGGCACAGCACTGCTGAGACTCTCAGCCACACTAGCTGTTTCTCTGTCTCCAGCTGTCCAGTACTTTCTCTAGATGTTTGTTTTAAACAAGCTGTGTGCTGTTTGTTAACAGAATTCTAACCCTGCAGAAGAATCTCAGTTTCCGTAACCAGATACTCTCAGGTTAGGAAAGTCCTATAGTGTGAGGTAACCCCTGCTTCATTTCCATTCTTTGTGGGTCTGGCCTAAGCAAGAAGGCTAGCATTTATTAAGGCCTGCCTGTCTCTTCATTTCCTTGTCTGTCCTCAGGATTTCAATGATGAATTCTCAGATCTGGATGGAGTGGTTCGACAACGAAGGCAAGACTTGGAAGGATACAGCAGCTCAGGCTCTCAGACTCCAGAATCTGAGAACTCCCCAGGTCTTGATTCAAGTTTTATGCCCATCCCCTCACCCTCTTCAAACAAAAACAAGGCTCACCCTTCTACTCCCAGTTCAAAGTTGCAAAGGAAATCTGCAGAAAGGGTTCCTAAGAAAAGGAAAAATGGCAAAAATCCATCTCCTTTGTCCATATTTAACAGACATCTCACATGGCAGTGGTGGCACACCCCTTTAATTCCAGCACTTGGGAGGCAGAGGCACATCTCTGAGTTCGAGGCCATCCTGGTCTACAGAGTGAGTTCCAGGACAGCCACGGCTACACAGAGAAACCCTGTCTTGAAAAACCAAAAAAACAAAACAAAAACAAAAACCCTCTTATATCAGTGGTTCTCAACCTGTGGGTCCTGACCCCTGTAGAGGTCAAACAATTTTTTCACAGTCGTAGTCACACTAAGACCATTGGAAAAGACTTATATTTACATTAAGATTTGTATCAGTAGCAAAATTACTGTTATGAAGTAGCAATGAAATAATTTTATGGTTAGGTGTCACCAATACAGCATGAGAAACTGTATTAAAGGATTGCAGCGGTAGGAAAGTTGAGAACCATTGTGTTATGTTGACACACGAGGCTGACTGAGAGAGAGCAACATAATTTTTGTCATCTGTTTCAATAATAATAACAGGAGGAGTCACTAATAGTATGTGTCTACAAATGCAAACCCAAAGTCCTTGTATCATTTTATTTCTTTGATGAACTCTGGGTTTCCGACTCCAGGCATCCCACTCATAAGAGAGCCATAACATGGCCATTATGCTGATGAAGGGGTCATGGGCTTTGTAGCGGATCCTATGAGTTTTAAATATACTGGGGACCAAACTGACCATGCCTCATTTTCTTGACAGACTTCCATGTGACTGAATCTCAGACAGTTCTGAATGTTACCAAGGGAGAAACAAAACCACCTCGAACAGATGCCCACGGGAACAGAGTGCCGGATGGAAAAGCCAAGAGCCTGCCTGTGCATGGTGAGGGGCAGGGTTTGTGATGGGTAGGCGATTCCTGATGGGTAGGTAATTCCTGATGGATAGGCAGTTCCTGCTAGTGACATATAAAGATCCCCAGCATTTCACACTGTGACTGCCTCTCGTGATGCCTCCCTTCCTTCCAGTGGTCAGTCTTTGCGTGTCAAATCCCACTTATTTATTCAATAAGTACAACCTGGTTCTCGGCTTTGCTGGGGGTCACAAATAGAATTGCCACATTATTCTCAATACTTTGAGATTATGACCCCAAAATTGGTGGTAAAAGTCAAGTTACTGACTTATTTCTTATTTATTAACTATAATAACTGCAACAACAATAATAATGGTATTACATTGTTCCACTAATTCTAATACAATACTTGGCAGAAAGAAGCCTCTCAAATATACATTATTAGATGAAATGACTTGAAAAAGAATAGCCCGCCTTGGTGGGCAGGCAGCTCTCTGTGAGTTCAAGGCCAGCCTGGTCTACTGAGTGAGTTCTGGGATAGCCAGGGTGACACAGAGAAACCCTGTCTCTAAAAACAAAACAAAAATAAAAAGAATCTACTGGTTAAAATACCAGCAAGGAGGCTTCCACTAATATTTTCCCCTCCACCTGAGAATGAACCTATCTCAAGCACCTCTTCCCTGTTGAAATTGCTAAAGGAAAGAAACATACAGGGGTGCTAAGTTACTGCTATTTTGGTTTCCCCCTCAGCAGGTCAAGCAGAAACTATTGGGATTTTGCATAAAGTCACATCTCAGAAATGTCCAACTCTCCGACATATTCTCATATTCTATGCAGTTGTGTAAGTAGACATGTTTACTGTAAGTGGTTTATGCAAATGATCCAGTTTTGCAAATGAATAATCTCTTCATGTTGCCAAGAGCCATTGTAAATGCCTCTTGTGCTGACACAACCCACGTGTTTTCCTTGGCAATTTCCATTTCCTTCTTGGACATTTTTTTCCCTCTAGCTTAGGTTAGTTTTTTGTAACGATTGTACTGACTGTCCCAAAGAACTGAATTCTGAGCAACAGTCAGTAACTTCTGAAGCATCTTTGTTTTGCTTATTTGTTTTTCTGTCTGTTCAATCTCTTCTAAACAGAAGCCAAGATATCTTCAAGATAATATCCTTCTCTACAAGACATCGTCCATCTTTATTGACAACTTAGGCACAGACTTTTTTAACTCTTCATCAACTTCCAGTCTGTAACCAATTGCTTTTCTGAGAACAGCCAGTTCAGTTCTAGGGTGCCTCTCATATCCAAGGGGGATAGATATGCCCGTCTGGTCCCCTATTAAAGCAGAAAATTTGTGAGCCTCCAGGGAACAACCCTGTGGGTACTAGGAATTGAACTCAGGTCCCCTGGAAAAGCAGCAAATGCTCTTAATTGCTGAGCTGTCTCTCCAGCCTCTCAACTTTAGACCATGTTAAAGACCTTTTAGTTCTTTCTGAAAATGCCCTCAGAGAAGAAAAATGGCTCTGAGTTCCTTATTTTTTAAACATCAGTCTCTGGCCATTAACATATTGGAAATATCTCATTCCCATTCCCTTTCTCTAGCGTCTGTGCACTGATCATCTCGACCTTCTACATGAGATACAGAATTAACACTCTGGAGGAACGGCTTGGGTCCCTAACATCGGTTATGGATCCCCACAGTACTGAGTAAGATGGCCTCCCAGTGCTTGCTGTTCGAACTAATGTGACAGTGGACCTAAGTTTAGAGTCCTCCTTAGCAAACACTGAGAATATGTTCTGTATGAAGCACTCTGTTAAGTGTGTGTTTGGGAAGTAAAGAGGTAGAAGGATCCTAGAAATGAGTGGCTTAACCTTGCATGATTCCTGTGCTGCTGTCATACCTCCAGCAATACTACCAGAAATGTGCCGAATGTCGTGTTATCCATTAATGCCAGCACTTAAGAGGCAAAGGAAGGCAGATCTCTGTGAGGTCAAGGCCAGCCTTGTCTACATAGTGAGTTTCAGGACAGCCAGAACTATATAGAGAGGTCCTGCCTCAAGAAATAAATAAGAAGGAAGGAAGGAAGGAAGGGGTATATATGGATTTTTCTTCATTATACTTTCACTCTAGCTTTATAAGAGAACTATAACTTTTTCAAAAAAATTAGATTTATTTTATATATATGGGTCTTTTGTCTGTATGCAAGTATGTGTAACATTTATACCTGGAGCCCATAGAGCTCCTCCAGAAGAGGAGGTTGGATTTCCTGGAACTGGAGTTACAAACAGATATGAGCCACCATGTGGTGCTGGGAACCAAACTCAGGTCCTAGCGCCCTTTTCTGCTGAGCCATCTCTCCAGCTTCTGTTAACTACCATTTTACAGTGAGAAAAATGAGACTCAGAGAATACTTAACTTAATGTCTTATAGTTTGTAATGATACCAGAGTTCAAATACAGATCTGTACACTGCAGAGCCCCTGGGCTTCCAGTTCACCGGGGGCTCTCCTACCTTGGTGTACATCAGAGCCCACCAAAGGGCTGGCTAAAGCAGATTATGGGCCCATCCCAGAGTCCCTGAGGGAATAAGGCTAGAATTAGGCTTCCTGATGATACCAATGGCACTAGTCTAGAATCTGCACTTTAATATGATACATTAAATGCACAATTAAGAGCATGTAATGTGTCATATACTGTTCTAGGCCCCACTTCACTGTCTATCTAAACTACCTAAAGACTTTGTTCTATGGCTTGTGTGTATACTTGCTTATGGGCCATAAATACATATTTGAACCAGTAAATGAAGACAGAATCCTATAGAACAGATCCATGTGTCCTACCCTTGCTTTCCCATCATGTTCAAAATATTAATACAACTTTCTATCTGTATAGATGTGACTCCAAATGATTGCAGACTGTTGCACCCTATCTTCTAAGGAGTTGGTTTATTAGAAAAATATCTCATGTTCTAGTACCATATAATTAACTTAGCAGAACAAGAGAGGTTCTGACAAATGAAATGTTCATTCCCATCTTGAAATGAGCCCAAGAGGAAAGTACAATCTAAAAAAATAATCTGCAAAGAAAAATAAAGCACACACCCCACATACAGCATAAGGTCAGGGATCCCCATGAAAGGAAGGACTGTTGATACAGTATCATTCCAGATCATGACCTTCCTTGGGACCTTTGTCCAGAGTGAGCCAGATAGCTAATCCACATGTGTAATCTGATTCTGCATTCTGAGGAGCCTTCCTTTTGACCCCATACATTTGGCCATTGTTGTTCAGGTTGCAGGCTCCTGGGGAACACCACTCTACTCCAGTTCCATGCCTGGTGTTGATAAGCCAGTTCTCTGAACCTCAGATTCCCTCAACTAGAAAATCAAGGATTGGGCTGGAGAAATGGCTTATCAGTTAAGAGCACTGACTGCTCTTCCAAAAGACCCAGGTTCAAATCCCAGCAACCATATGGTAGTCCACAGCTGTCTGTAATTGCCAGGCGTGGTAGAATACGACTTTAATCTGAGCACTCGGGAGGTGGAGGCAGGTGGATCTCTGTGAGTTCAAGGACAGCCTGGTCTACAAAGCAAGTCCAGGACAGGCAAGGCTACACAGAGAAACCTGTCTCAAAAAAAAGGAAGGAAGGAAGAGAAAAATCAACGATTTACAATTTATTTCCAGGAATTAAGGATTTAAAAGCATACTATGTGCTCATAGTAGACACCTTTCTTAAGATGTAAGTAGTTATCAGCAATTTATTAACTGTCTCTATCTCAAAAATGAACCAGGTAGAAAATCACACCAGTCATTGACACCCAAAAACTGAACCACCAAAATTAAATCCTAACCAAAAGATGCTCAAGAGGTGGCCCAGCTGGTAAGAGTGCAGCTGCTGCCCCTGCACAGGACATGGGTTTGGTTTCCACGGCAGTGCACAACCACCCATGGGGGGCCCAGTACCCTCTTCTGGGCTCCATGGGCACTGTATACATGTGGTACATAGACATATATGCAGATCAAACACTCATACATGTAAAATAAAAATAAATCTTTAAAAATAAATAAACATAAACTTAAAGAATCACAAGCAAGAAAAATACAAATGATGCAGACCGTGGCCAATCATGGAAATATAAGAAGGAATATTAGACCATCTTCCAGGAAAATCTACTTACTCCAAAGTTCCTGTAGGATTAACTGATACAACACTCCAGTATAGGATTCCAGCCATGAATAGTCATCTGGTATGATGAGTTATAGTTGTATATTTATACAACAAGCCTTAAGGAAAAGAGCTGGGAGGATTGGAGGCTCGTGGCTGTGTGGAAATTTAGCTAGGAAGATAAAGATGCTCCCTGGCTTTTAGAATGCTCTAGCGTAAATGGCTCTTTCTCCCATGCCTGAGACCAGTAGTAGATCTAAACAAAGACTCCAAGGAACCACGTTCTTGAGAACAACTGTCTGAGTTTTGTGTACAAGCCAAGGTGCAACAAGGCACTTGAAGAAAAGTAGCTTAAGAGACTTTCCAGCTAAACTCAGAACTGGCCCCTAAACATCTAGCCTAGAGCTGAGGATTTCTACCATGCCTTTGGACGGTCACAGGCAAAATGATACTGATCCTCTCTTCTAGCCTAATTTTCTATTCAGACTTAACCTGTATTCATTCCGTGCCTTTCTTTGTCATGGTTGCTCTTAATGATGTTTCTCTTTATCCTTACAGGCAGACAGCCCCATCCAGCCTGGGATCACAAGTACAGTTAAATGTGGAGGTCCTCTGCCAAGAACTTACAGCTAACATAGTGAAATTAGAAAAGGTAAGTTAGTTTTTCCTGTGTACAGAAGCAATCTGGTCACTCCTCTCCATTGCTACTGGCCTTTTTTTACTTCTATAAAGAAACAGAATTTAATCTCATTTTTCACAATGACAATTTGGTTGGTCTATCATCTGTCCTTGGCTGGACATGGGACCACTGGTAAGTGATCAGTGACACTGGGGTTCATGTAGAGTTAAATTTGTGAGTTAACTAGAGACTATTGACTAGCCACAGAGCAGAGACCCAGCTCACATGAAGTATGTGTTTGACCCCTGTTACTGCCTTGGCTCATAAGGAGAGAATAAAGTTTTTTTTTTTTTTTTTGGTTTTTCGAGACAGGGTTTCTCTGAATATCTCTGGCTGTCCTGGACTCGCTTTGTAGACCAGGCTGGCCTCGAACTCACAAAGATCCGCCTGCCTCTGCCTCCCAAGTGCTGGGATTAAAGGCGTGTGCCACCACCGCCCGGCAAGAGAATAAAGTTTTAAATTACCTTGCTCAAGGTGGCAGAGATAGAAGGTTTAACTGGGACCTAGAATTTGAACCACTGGCCAAGTGTGGTTAGGAGCCTTCTAAAGCTTGCTTTAGGAGCTGGAGAGATGTCTCAGTGGTTAAAAGGACTGACTGCTCTTCCAGAGGACATGGGTTCAATTCCCAGCACCCCCATGGCAGCTCAAAAAAAAAAAAAAAAAAAAAAAAAGCTAGGCATGGTGACATGTGCCTTTAATCATAGCTCTTGGGAGACAAAGGTAGCAGGATCTGTGACTTCAAGGACCGCCTGGACAACAAAATGAGTTCCAAGACAACCAGGGCTACACATAGAAACCCTGTCTGGGGGGGAGGGAGTGAGGGGGGATCCTCTGCTCGAGACTGGCTCAGTGGTAGAACATGTCTACTGTTAGAGAAGGGTATGGATTCAATCCTAACAATAAATAAATCTGCTTTTGCAGGTAAGACTACTCATGCTTCTACCTCCAAAGTATCTTCCCTGGGTCAACTCTGTCCTTAGCCTCGGGCATTCTTTAGGATGAAGGCTGGAGGGATGGGTGAGCGGTTAGGAGCACTGGCTGCTCTTCCAGAGGTCCTAGGTTCAATTCCCAGCACCCACATGGCAGCTCACAACTGTCTGGAACTCCTGTTCCTGGGGATCCAACACCTTCAGAAGGACATAATGCAGGCAAGCACCAATGTACATAAAAATAAATAAATAATTTTTAAGAAGATTTAGGATGATAAGAGGATGACCGAGGAGAGGACAACCATTCATAAATATCCTAGTGTCACACCTGATCCTGATTGATCACCAGGGCTTATCCTTCTGCATCCCGTAACTACTTTGGTTTCTCACTAATCTTTACCTGCTGCTCTCCTGAGTGGGGCGCTCTTGTGTTTCAGGATTCCCCATTCTGACTTGTGAATCTGTTCTCTGGATCAGAAGCACACAGAATCCTTTCATGTTCCCTTGCCTTTCTTCCTTCTCTCCTGCCGGGTCTGCCAGGACACCACATTCTACCATAAGGGAGCAGAAAACACACATCCGCCATTGGCATGTCTGTGTGGGGCTCAACTCAAACTCAGCCCGTCTGGGCAGCTATGGGGGCTGCTAAGAATGAAAGGAGACCTGTCGTATCCCAAAGCAGAGTCTGAAAAAAGTAGATTTGGGCCAAAATGTTCCCAGAAGCGGCTGAGCAGTTGCCTGGCACAGCCTGGGAATGAAAAGACAGTGGGAAAATGCCCTGTGGGAAATTCTGAAATGTGGCTCAGCTCTTCCCAGCAGATCTTTTCTGCTACCAGAGACTGGTCATGTCCAAGCCTCTTGATCATTCCCCAGCTCTCACTCCCCTGTTTCTGTGCATGGTGTCACAGCTCCTTCATAGGAAACCCAGGGGTAACTCCCACCGGCTCCCCACCCCCACCAAGTCCCATGACCCTCAGATATCCCCAGATTGTCCTTCAGTCACACTGTGCTGACATACTCACCTGACACTGTGAAACTGAGTCCATTATGAATTGTCTTTATATTTTCTATTTATTGTTATGGGATGCGAGGGCATATAAGTAGTGTATACACATGTGCCCCTGAATGCATGTAGACATGTGAGAACAACTTTTGGAAGTCTGTTCTTTCTTCAGTGGATTCCAGGAACAGAACTGAGATCAATAAACTTGCCCTACAAGCATTTTTACCCACAAAGCCATCTCCATGGGCCCTATTTATATTTGCTAATACTCTTGAAAATCAACATTTCATACATTTACTGGCCAGTGGATTTTTCGGCTGTCAGTTGCTTATTTATCTCTTTAGTTTGGGTTTTTTTGGGGTTTGTTTGTCTTTATGGGTGTGTTTACATATGCTGGCCATCAGTCTTTATTTCAGTTCCTTTTCTTTCTGTCCTGTTTTTCTCCACCTATCTTTTTTCCTAAGTTAGGCAGGGCAAATGGGGATCAGAAAAGGCAAGGTTTTTGGTTTTGTTTGGGTTTGTTGGGGGGGGTTTCACATTGTGTCTGTGTGTGAGAGTGTGCATGAGGGGTGGGGGGCTCATGCACACCCACGCCCACAAATGTGGAAGTCAGAGGACAGTTTGTGGGAGTCGTCTTGGCTTTCAGGGATCAGACTCAGGTCGTCAGGCTTGGCAGCCAGCACTGGCCCCTACATGTCTAACCTAGAACTGAACATCACTGCAGGGCCTTAGTGATGGTCACAGGTGAAGTGATACCTGTCCACTATCCTAGTTCCCTTCTCTGCTGCTGTGAACAACCCTGACCAAGAGCACCTTTGGGGGAAACAGGCTTACTGCAGCTTATATGGTACCATCCAGGAAACCAAGGAAGAAGCTGAAGCAGAGAACATGGAGAAAGGAATGCTGCTTACTGGCTTGCTCAGTTACCTACCTTCCTTCCTTTTCTTTTCTTTTTTTCTTTCTTTCTTAAGACTTATTTTGTGTGTATGAGAACTTTGCCTGTATATATGTAAGAGCACCACATGTGGGCCTGGTACCCCAGGAGGACAGAAGAGGGCATCAGATCCCTTGGAACTGGAGTTACAGACAGTTGTGAGCCACTATGCAGGGGCTGGAAACCAGGTCCTCTGCAAAAGCAGCCAGTGCTCTAATGCACTGAGCCATCTCTCCCCACCCCCACTTTTCTTTTAGATTAAAAAAAAAAAGAAAGAAATTATTCTTTGTACCTGAATGTTTTGACTGAGTGTAGGTGTATGTACCACATATGGGAAGTGCATGTAGAGGCCAAAAGAGGGAGTTGAACACTCACGCATCCCACCCCTCTACAAAACTGGAGTGATAGACAGCTGCGAGCTAGCATTTGGGTGCTGGGAACTATGATCTTAGTTACTGCTCTTACACACCCTAGACCCACCTCCCTGGGAATGGCATTGCCCTCTGAGCTGGGCCTTCCTACATCAATTTGAAATTAAGAAAATGCCACACAGACAGGGCCACAGACCGGTCTGAAGGATGCAGTTCTTCAACTGAGGTTCCCTTTTCCCAGGTGTCTCTAGGTTGGAGACAAGGTGAAGCTAGCTGTGACGCCTACCGAGCCATCTCACCGTCTCAGAATGCTTCCAGTTGTGTTTGTATTTATTTTAGTGTGTGAGTGCTTGCCTGCATGTATATATGTAGATCACATGTATGCAGGTGCCCCTTGAGGGTAGAAGTCACTAGATTACCGTCAACCAGCTGATAATGGGTGCTGGGAACCAAACCAGGGTCCTCTGCAAGAGCAGAAAGTGCTCTTACTGACTAATCCATCTCCCCCAGCAGCCCTTCTTCCCCAGCAATGTTTTTTATGGGTAAAGAAGCAATTATTTCCTTAAGACTGGTATTAATGATAGAATGGGATAGTAGGCAGAACATAAATTGTAGAGTCATATTCTTGTTTTTATTCTTACTCTGCCACTTGCTACCTGTGTACATGGGCCTATTTCTTACCCTCCCTTGCTCAGTTTCGTATGTAGACCCTGCCCCTGTATGGGACGGCACAGTCAAGGTGAGAATACATAAGTACCTACACATGCACAGTAGAACCCCTTTCTCTTTGCTTACCCTGAGCAGGTGTGTAGGATATGATAGACTTTCTCCAAGTTGTGTCTTAGTTTGTTATGCAGGGCTATAACTTAGTGCCACCAATTGGGTAATTTATAAAGAAAAAAAAAAAGGATATATTAAGCTCTCAGGCTGGAGGCTGGAAAGAGGTTCAAAGTTGGGAGGGCATGCCCTAGTGAAGGACTTCCTGCCAACGGGGACTCCATGATGAAACAGAGCAAGCTTGATACCTTGAGTATCTCTCCTTAGCAAACCACTAATGCAATTTTGAGTAAAGCCCCACTGAAAGTACCATTGGCATAGGACTTTTGGGGTTTTGTTTCAATGTGAGTTTTGTGAGGGTACAGAAATATCAGGCCATAGATGAAGAATATGTTCTTCTTTTGAACACGGGGTTCTCTACTCCCATCATAATATTGCTTGTTCAGAATTTCCTGCTGTGAGTTCTTTTTCTTTCTTAATTTTATTTTTATTTTTTTGAGACACGATTCCTCTGTGTAACCTTGGCTGTCCTAGAACTCACTATGTATACTGAGTGCTAGAATTAAAGGGGTACAACACTCTTCTGCTCTGAATTCTTTAAAAACTCACTTATTTTGTGTTTCATGAGAGCATTTTAATGCCCAACTGTGGACTGTAGTCTTCAGGTCTTTCTGGAAGTCAGTCCTCTGTGGCTATTATCCATAGTAGTGTGTAATAGAATTGTTAAACATTATGACACATTTGCTTCTTAAAACCACAGGGCGGAGGTTTATTTAAATTTAATCTCTGGCCAGGTATGGTGGCTCGAGCCTTTAATTCCACCGCTTGGGAGGCAGAGGCAGGCAAATCACTGTGAGTTCAAGGCCAGCCTGGTCTACAAACCAAGTCCAGGACAGCCAAGGCTACACAGAGAAACCCTCTCTCTAAAAACAAACAAAAAATTTAGTCTCTGCATAGCTTTTAATTCTAGGTAGAATAATGCCCAGCATTTCCAGGCCAAATACACTCTTAAGATACATACTATACTTTATAACAACAGCATCTCTTTTTATTGTTTTAAGATACAAAACAACTTACAAAAGCTGCTTGAGAATGGTGACTGAGTGACCAGCTGCTGAGGCCAACATAATACCTCACGTTTTTCCCTGGAAGAAGGTGCTTCCTGAGAGTCTGTTGTGCGCCCCCGGCTGGCCAGAGGCGCAAGAGGCTGAGAATCCAGATGTGTTTGCTATTGGAGGTCTCCCACTCAGGAAGGGGGAAGGGGAATGATTTTGCTTTTGTGCAATAAAAGTTGACTTCGTCTCTGCTGCTGCCTAAAGAAAACAGACCCATCCTGGGAGGTTAGCAAGGTCCCGGAGGACACCTGTAGCGCTCGGGTTGTGGTAATGGTCAGTAACACAGCACTCCATGCTTTTCAACCCTTCCCAGTCTCCCCTTCACCCAACCAACCTTCAGACCTAAGGGGTACACAGCATACCCACAAACTCAATATGGCCCTTTAAAGGATTAGCCACAAGCCTCCAACAAGGCCATAAATGTCTCTAAAAGAACAGCCTTGCTTCAAACACCTGCGTTTTTATTTCTCCCCCCACCCCGCCTTCTCATGTTCTGATTTCTTTCACCTACGCATTTTAACTTTTCAATTCAGTTTTGTAAGCATGTCCGGTAACGTGAATTAAATGTCCCATCTGTGTTGTACTGTTTTGTTCCTGTGTTTAGTAAGTACTTGATTGGAGTGATTCTTCCCCACCTCTGATCAGGAATCTTTGAGGTGTGATACTAAATTAGATTCACTCTGAAACCAAAACTAATCTTTAAGCCAAAAGTTGTCATAGTAATTTAATATGCGATGGGAAGCACCATTTCTAAGATTGTAAATGGACTACCGTAGCAGCTTTGAAACAGGATGTCTAAACCCCATTTCAGCATGATAATTGGATGCCTTTCTCCTACAATAAAGCAATAAGTGGTGGTTTGCTAACATTACTTACAGTGTGGGTTGGCTGGTTTTTATTAATAATTATTTAGGGTACCGTAAGATCTGTTAAGTATAAAACATTCTATCTGCGATGCATTTTATAATCATTTCTATGAAATGTATTTTGTTAATCAGATAAGCTAACAAGTGGGTTGGTTATGTCATTTGTATTTGTCAGCCTACTAGGTAAGTGTGCCTGGTGCACTGGCTTTTAATAAATACTCATTGCCTAAAATACTCTCGCTAACACTGTTTCCTGAGTTTGTAAATTCTGTTACCTAAGACTTGATGTGCTTTTTAAGTATCCTCACCTCCACACTATGACCTTCAACTTCATACTCAACACCACAGGGTATTTATTTCATAAGTCAAAACAAAATGTTTAGTTTTGGGGGGTTATAATGGTATCAAGGACAAGTGTGTGACTCATAGGTTTTTTTTTTAAATACTTTATTTTTTTTTTTCTTCAAGTTACATCTCAGTCACAAACCCCTTCCTATCCCGCCCTTCCACCCTCTTCCCCCCAGAAGTTTCCCCTTTCAGTCCAACAGATGGTTCCTTCTCTTATAACAGTAAGTATTATACAAAACAATAGATATAAATATGCCACATTTATGAGAGTAAATTGGCCCAGTATACCTTCCCAATGTCCAGTTTATACATACTTGGCCCCTGACTTTAACATTCTACTATCTAACCAACTCCATGAGTTTAAAGGTCTATATGTGACTCAACATTCATACTATCTTGCAACACACTTTTAAGAGTATCTTCTTAGATCTATAACACCCTCTTGATTCCTAAACAGTTCAAAATTTAACTATGAGACTCTAGCTGTCTATTCTTCAACCACCTCAGAGACCTGAGAGGGATAAATATAATTGCTTATATAGGAAGTGCAGGGCCTGCAGCTTCCAAAACTAAGAAAGAACATACCAATGACTGCCTGGACAGTTCCCATTTTCTCTCCATACATTCCAGCATCAATCTTCAGCCTTTGGGTCCTGTTTCTCTGACAGACATTTGTTGTAGAGCAGGGATTATGAAGGACTTACCTACCCTGTCTTGGCAGAGTTAGGCTGTCGACTTCCCTGCTACCAAGTTTTGTCCTTTTTGGACAGCAGTCTGCAGTTGGTGCAAGGGGTTTTTTCATGCCAAGAGAAAGGCTTGCCACTAATTCAACCATCTTACAGTGGAGGTTCTTCAATGCTTATCTTCTACTTGGAGTAGAATAGGGGGTGCTGTCAGGCGCTGATATGTCTCGATATCAAAAAAAATCTTGATTTAAGATAACATCTTTGAATGCCATATTCTGCAGATCTCTTGGGGTTTTTGAAGATGCCCTATCCATCTCTTGTATTTAGATAAGCAAATGTTGCTTGTCTCTTAGCAACTTGATTACTGGGTAGTTTAGAGAATATCTGTGATAGACTGTCATAGTAGCTAACAAAGTGACATGTTTGCATGACTAGGAGTTTGTTTTAACTATCCTAGACCGTTTTAGACGGTTGGTATCAAGAGGTCAGAGCTTCACATTTTATTTTTAAGTATCTCTAGGTATGATACCATTGGGAAGCATTACCTTTAAATTTGTATCAATATACAAAGATCTATTCAATTGTGGTTAAATATACTCTTAATTATGTGTCAATATACCAAGATCAATGCCTATGTAGCCCAATATAATCTTAATATTACGTCCATATGCAAGGGTCAATACCATTGTGGCCAACAATAATCTTAATTTTGTATCAATATACAAAGATCAATACCGATGTAATCCAATACAATCTTATTTTTGCACAATAAACAATGGTCAATACCACTTTAGCCAAATAAACTACTAATTTTGTATCAATATACAAAGGTATAAGGGCATATTCAATAATCTGCCCCTTCTTCTTGGACCTTCCTGTGCTATGTCTATATCTCATTTTTCTCAAGCCCATGCACTCCTACATAGGAGAGGAAGAAGGATACAGAAAAGGAAAAGTAGGAATTCCCTGGGGCTAACCTCCAAAACCCATTAAGACAGGACCATTTATCAGCTTGTAGTCTCTTCCCCTACATAACAGAGTTTTCAGTTATCCTTCAAATAACCAAAAAGAAGGGCGGAGAAACACCCTCCCCACCCTCTGGGCATGGGACGTCGCTCTCTTAAAGTGACTTCGTCCCAGCTCCCAGCACACTGGAGACAGAAACAGGCAGATCCCGGAGCTCAGGGTCAGCCTGATGCAGGGCAAACTCTAAATAGAGAAAGACTTCGATCCAGGAGTGGTGGAACACATCTTTGATCCCTTCAGATGGGAAACACAGGTCCCTGATCCCAATAATTAGAGTTCAGAGACACACACATGGGATTTGGAGGGACCTAGGTTTGGAGGCTACTTACAAAAGGCCGTCTTGATGCAGGCAGATTGTCCTCTGGGATCTCAAAATATATACACTAGAGCTGGTTTAGCTCCAAGGTGACAGAATGATTTCTTCTTTAACCCGGATTGAAAGATAACGCTTTGTATGTTGTCAGAAGGCCAAATTTGCTTCAGGAGAAGTACTACCTAGCCCCCCCATCTCCCCCCCCAGAAAAAAAAAAAGAGGGCAATTGTCCTAGGGTTGGGATTGGGGCAGGGCTCTGTTCTTATCGTTCCAGGAGAATCGAAGCATCCATTAGGGGAGCCCGGGGATGGCTGGACAGCGGAAACCTCAGCAGAGAGCAGAATCAGGCACCAAGGAGGACGAGTGACCCAGTTGATTCTGCCTGGCAGACTTCCTCAATAGCTGTCTCCATCCGGGGCCTGCAACCACCACAGCAATCCAATGTCACTGGGACCGCTCAGCTCTACACAATGCCCCGACAGGAACCTCAGTGAAACCTGCAAGATCAACTTCTGCCTACAAACCCCTTAGGTCATCTAAACAGCTGAGAACAGAAGGACTGAACATAAAAGGAGTGTACTAACATTTTTAATCATTTTTCCCATTTGGGTTCGGGCCCCAAACAGGTCTACTACGACCCAAATCAGCAGGAAGTCACTTTAAGTGACTCATAGGTTTGATTGACATTTTATGAGGTGTTTGACCTCAAACAAGATAGTTTGCCGTTCTCTTACCTGTTTTAATCATGAGACTGAAAGAACCGAAGAAAATGTGCCAGTGTGAATATGCTGGAGCCTCTAAAGCACATAGTTTGGTTGGGCAAGTAGTTTCCCTCACAACAGGTACTATGTTCATTTTTTAAACTTTCATCTGTGTGTGTGTGTGTGTGTGTGTGTGTGTATACATGTGAGCACATACAGGCAGTCAGAACAACTTTCAGGCGTTGGCTCTCTCTCTGAACCACAGCTTCTGGGGATGGAACTTGGGCTCGTCTGGCTTGCTTGACAAGCGCTTTTGCCCACCAGGACCTGGCTGGCCGCACTGTTAGCGCTCCGCTGTGTAGACACTCATCTCAAAGCACTCATCAGAGAAAAACCAGTTTTGCGTGGAAGAATGGTTTTTTAGACAGGGTCTTACTGTTCTAGCTCTTGCCGGAGCTCGCTGTACCAGGCTATCCTCTGACTCACAGAGATCTGCCTGCCACTGCCTTCCAAGGACTGGGGTTAAAAGCACACGCCATACCCAGCCTCCAAGAATGCTCTTTGAAGCTTTCTGGTGGCAATGCAGTTGCTAAGGAAGGCACATGGTGGGATTTTGCCATCATTTGCCCACCTTAGCGTCTCAAACTCCTCCCTGGTAGAATTCCCTGCCATGTCACCAGCCCAGAGTACCCTTTTATGTGCTGCTTCCTCAGCCTCTTTGTATTACATTTTTCGACGTGTGGAGATGTATGACGTCCGGAGATCAGGTGACAACTTACAAGAGTCGATTCTCCCACCATGTGAGTGCCAGGAATCCATCCAGGTGATTAGGCTTGGCAGCAATCACCTCTCCCCCCTGAGCCTTCTCGCCAGCCCCTTGTGTGTCCTTTTTAAGCATGTACCCTGACTAGTGCTGTGGCCACATTAACTGATACAGCCCAGGCTACCATCACACTTGCTGTCCCCCTACTGCAGTTTCCCTGGCACTGGGGTTTCAGGCAGATACCACCACAAACAACTTAATGCAACATGCTTGATTCCCTGAATTTCCAGGCCATCTTTGTTGTGTCTAGATGCAAGGCCTTTTCTGGTGTAGGAAGAAAGACTGAAAACCACTTTTTCTGTTGTGGTTTTTCTTATCTTGTGTGTTTCTAATTACTTAATATAGTCTCTCTTTTTTGTTTCCTGTGTGTGTGTGTGTGTGTGTGTGTGTGTGTGTGTGTGTGTGCACGCACACACACACACACACACAGCATCCACCACACCAATGCTCTGTATATGGTAATGACAGACAGACAATGAAATTACCCTTGCCTGCAGACAAAGCCTCTGTGTAAACAGGTCTTTATATGAGTCACAGAACTCATTGTCCTTTGGGTCTTTAAGAATCTTATCAGAAGCCAGGTGTGGTGGTGCACGCCTTTAATCCCAGCACTCGGGTGGCAGAGGCAGGCAGGTCTCTGAGTTCGAGGCCAGCCTGGTCTACAAAGTGAGTCCAGGACAGCCAGGGCAACAAAGAGAAATGCTGTCTTGAAAAACATACAAACAAACAGAATCTTATCAGAAAGCCTCACTTTGATCATTCTTTCTGAAAGTGGCCTTAATACACAAAAGTATGAGAAAACACAGCATGGACAAGTATACCTCCATTTCTCCTGCCATCACTCTACCTAATTCTTTAAGGATTTATTTATCTAAATATATATATATATATATATATATATATATATATATGAGGTGTTTTGCCTGCATGTATGTATGTACACCCTGCACATGCCTGGTGCCCATAGAGACCAAAAGAAGGTGTCAAATTCCCTGGAAGTATAGTTACAGATGACTGAGGACCAACATGTGAGTACTGGGAACCAAACCCAGGGCCTCTGCAAGAGCAGCAAGTGCTTTTTTTGTTGTTGTTGTTTTGTTTTGTTTGAAACAGGATTTCTCTGTGTATCTCTGACTGTCCTGGACTCACTCTGTAGACCAGGCTGGCCTTGAACTCACAAAGATCCTCCTGCCTCTGTCTCCCAAGTGCTCCTCCACACCCGGCTGCAGCAAGTGCTCTCAACCACTGATCTGTCCCTCCAGCCCCCTCTACCTATCCATTTTAAGCATCTTATAGACAGAAGCATTCTCCTTGTGATCTCCAGAAAGCTACAACTATGCACTGTTGCTTTGTCAGTTTCTGAATGTCCCTCAGCTATCTGTGCACATATGAGTGTAACAACACCTGTTTCTTTGTTTTCATTTCCCTGCTCCCTGCTCTACAAAGTGATTACATAGTGTGTCAATGGAATGACTAAAAAGCTTTGGACCCAAGCAAATATAGGCTCCTTCTCTCCTGTATTCTCAGGCTCTGGCCATGTAGGAATTCCCTTGGCCCTTTGTTCCTTCATTTGAGCACTATGGCATAAAGTGAATTCTATGCCCTTCTGCCTGTGTATATATGGATCACAGAAGAAAGTAAAAGATAAAGAAGAAAAAAAAAAACCTTCTCCAAGAAACTGCTTGCCCCAGATGAGATATACCTGTCTAATCAGCTTATAGTCTAAGGCCATAACCCTGGGCAAAAGTTGGTTCATTAATCATGAAAAGGAATACTTGTGCAGTTCTGTCTAAGCACCGTAATCCTAACAGCATTCTAGTTTGATTTTTTCCACTTGTAATTTGATCTATGATTTACTATTTTAAACAAGTCTAAATTACATAAAACTATTAATTTATGATTTACAGAGAGTAGCTATGCAGGTATAAAATGTACAACCTGATACATTTTGGCGTAAACATATACTTGTGACATCATCACCTGTTAAAAGAAATATAGCTAATTAAATTGTTTACCCAGTATTTGTATTATTTTTAATTGGTTTGTGACTGTTAATCTTTAAGCAGCCATTATAAATGAATACACAGAGACCACGTGGATTTTAACAACCCTAGGCCTGAACTGTGCAATCCTAGCCCATCTAAGCTAGCTCTTAAATCTATTACCCAAATATGACCCTATATATACATACGTCCCCTTGAACTGCCATTCTCCACCCTATGCCGATGTTCCTGGCCATGTGGAATGAGGTTCTTTTTTCTAACCCATGGCGTGTGTCCTCCTTCTTCCTGCTCCTGACTGGAATGAATTAATCCTCTGTCTAAAGCACAGGCTTCCTGCTCTAATTTCAGGAAGTCCCACCTTTCTCTGTCTTTGCCCAATCTCAGGCCTTGGCATTTTATTTAACCAATCAGAGTCAATGTAAGTAACAGACAGCAAGCAGGACCAATTAACATTTAGAATGCTTAACACTACCCCAACAATCACCAGAATCAAGATTATCAACTATCATTGCCCATTAGAGAAATTCCTTGGCAATGAGTTCTCATGCCCCCTCCTAGTGCCCCTACCCCAAGCAACTACTGATCTGCCTTCTGTTTTGCAAAATGAGAATAACTGTCTCCTTGCAATGTGTAAGGAGAACCATACAATGTCTGAACAATTTGTTTTGGATAGGGGTAGGGCACACATGTAGGGTCAGAGCTTGGAGCTTGACCTCAAGTTACTTCAGGCACCCTTAGCCACTGAGGCATCTCCTAGATTCTTTTATTTAACATAATTATCCAATATTTGTCTACTTTTTAATGTTTTAAGTATTTTATTCCTTTTTATTGTTCAGTAGTATTTCACTGTATTTATCACAAGCTATTTATCTGTTCACCTGTGGTGGACATCTGGGTTTGTTTTTTTTTTTAACTTTTATTGATTCTTTGTGAATTTCACATCATGCACCCCAATCCCACTCATCTCCTCCTCCCTTTATATCCACCCTCTACCCTTGAAACTTCCCCTCCAAAAGAAAATAAATAATAAAGTATCTTGTTGTGGAAGGTATAGTATGATAGTATGTCACACAGTATACACTTTTGTCCACACAGCTCTACTTGCAAATATACATTTCAATGAATCATTGGTCTGGTTTGAGGCCTCTGACTTCTGCAACACTATCAATATTGGATCCTTGCTGGGACTCCTCTCATACATCTTATTGTTGTCCTCACCGCAACTTTGAATCAGCAGGACTGGCCCTTTCACACACTCCAACAGTTCCCAGATGATATAGATTTTTGGGGTGGCCTAACACAAAGCCCTGGATCTGGGCCTGGGTGGTAGCTGAGCTGTCAGCCCACCCCACCAGATGTCCCTTCTCTGCACATCAGGGTGAGCTCTCCAGCACAGCTCCAGCTAAGCCACCCAATGCTGCCATCTGCAGGAGGCAGATCAGCTCTCCCACTCTCATGCCCTGGGATCCAGCTCACCAGGTACCCACATCTCCAGAACCAACTCCACTGTTTTGCCCAATCAAGGTTCAGGGCCCATTTTCCCAACTGTTGCAGCCAGCAAGGGACTGGGCCAGCTCTCCTGCTCTCATGATCTTGGGCCCAGCTCTACCACAGGTGGTGAAGAGCGAGGGGGTAGGGAGGGCATCACCCCCATGCCCACTCTACTTCACCTCCTTTGTTTACACCCTCAGGGTCAGCTCACCTGTACCTCCTCCACCAGGGCGAACTCTACTATGCTGTCTAGGTAACGTACAGGGCCTGCTCTCCCAAGTGCTGCAGCTAGTGAGGGGCAGGGCCAACTCTCCCACTCTCATGACCCCTGGCCCAGCTCTCCTGCCTGCCATAAGTGGTGAAGGATGGCAGGGAGGGCATCTCTCCCTCACCCATGCCACCTCATGGCAGATAAGTGGCAGGCCAACTCTCCTTCAATACCCCTGCAGGGTTAGCTCACCAACGCCCATGCCACCAGGGCCAGCTCTACTGTGGTTCCGAGGCAAGGTGTGGTCCACTCTCCTGAGCTCTGCACAGCCCTCTAACATCAGCATGGCCCCAGATCACAGGCAAGAGCAGGGACATCTGCATGGCCTTTGGTGATAACTGACCCAGACATGGCCCTCAGAGCCAGCACTGGCCAGGACCTCACAAATCTCCAGTTCTGTCTTTCTTCATTGTGCCCACATCCTTCTGCTTCTCTTTCTCTTCCATCTCTCCCCCACTTACTTGTTCATCTAGTGGCACTTGGGGCCTGAGTGTCTGTAGTCGATTTAGGAGTGCAATGCCCCACCCACAACTTAGCACTGGACATCCAGTCTCAGGCATGCTCTGCCCTCCAGGGCTGTGTGGCACCCAGGGGGGTTGTCTCTGGAAATCTGGGTTGTTTACTTGGTTTACAATAAGTAAAACTACTGGGCCTAGAGAGATGGTTCCATAGTTAAGGGTTAAAAGCACCTACAGCACCCAGGCATGGTGACACAAGTCTTTAATGCCAGCACATGGGTTGATCTCTGAGTTCAAGCCCAGCCTTGTCTACAGAGGGAGTTCCAGAACAGCCAAGGAAACCTCGTCTCAAAATAACAACAGAAAACAAGCACTTACTGCGCTTGCAGAGGAGGCAGATTTGGTTCCCAGCACCCACCTAGCAGCCAGCAACGGTCTGTAACTCCAGTTTCAGGGGATTCAACTCCCTCTTCTGGCCTCCATAGGCACTGCACATATGTGGTACACATACATACATGCAGGCAAACACTCATACACATGAAATAAAAATAAAATAAATCTTTTTTAAATATAAATAAATAAAACTACTATAACCATTCTAGTACATGTCAATATAGGTATATATTTTCATTTCTCCTTGAAAAACAGCTAAGAATTGAAATTCTACATCTCATGGCAAGTATATGATAAACTTTTAAAGACACTAATAGAACTGGACTCAAGAGTTGGGTTCATGGTTAAGAACACATCTCCGAGGACTTACAGAACCTATGTCAGGCACTTTACAACCACCTATAACTTCCAATGCCCTCTGGCCTTCTAGGGTACCTGTCATCACACATACATACACACACACACACACACACACAAATTTAAATTCAAGTTAAAAAATAAAAAGGTTGGTGAGCCAACCCTGCAGGGGTATTGAAGGAGAGTTGGCCTGCCACTCACCTGCCATGAGGTGGCGTGGGTGAGGGAGAGATGCCCTCCCTGCCATCCTTCACCATTTGTGGCACCACTTAGGATAAATGCATATTTATCCTAAATATGCATTCCCACCATCAGTGTATGAACAAATTCACCCAACCTTCGCCCACACGAAATATGCAGTCTTAAATTAGTGTGCTAAATCCAGTCATGTGATCTCTGGGCTCAGAGGGCACCCCGTGACCAGAATCCTATTAGCACACTTGATAAGAGAAGTGCATGCATTTCTGGTCCACACATACAGCCGTTTGATTCTTGGGAAACCTCAAAAGCTACTGTCAGCAGCGAGTTTTACCCCTTCGTGCACATCAGTAGGCAGGACAGGATACTGATGTTCTAGTTCCACTTCTTCTAACTCTGCGCCATGGAATTAAGCTTAATTGCTTAATTTTGCTCAAATGGATTTGTGTTTTTGAGACAGAGTGGCTCAGTCTGGCCTCAAACTTGATATTTTGCCAAAGATGACGTTGAACATCTGTTCTTCCTGCTTCTACCTCTCAAGTGCTGGGTTACAGGTGTTTAACTCCCACATCCAGTTTATGCAAAAAATGTTGTGAGTGCTAGACAGGGGCTCTACCGACCCAGCTATAGCCCTAGACCCCAAATGGATTTTTGAATGGAGCTTTTCAATTACATTTTTATTTATTTAATGTGCATGTCTCTATGTGATGTTTTCAATTTTTAGTTATTTAGCGTGTGTATGTGTGTGTGTATGTGTGTAGACGCATATGTGCCATGGCAAGTGTGTGGAGGTCAGAGAACAACATGTGGGAGTCAATTCTTTCTTTACCGTGTGAGTGCCAGGGAATAAACTCAGGTCATGAGCTATGGCCTCACGCACCTTTACCTGAGGATCTATCACTCCAGCCCCTTGAATGAGGCCTTTTAAGAAAGTAAGAGTATGTATAAACTTTTCAAGGGGCTTGAGTCCTTTGAGTATTCCTCTTCCTTTTACCTCAGTGTTAACAATAACCATTAATTTAAAAGAACAAATTAGAGGCTTGGAAGATGACCTGTTCAGCATCATGCAGCATGAGGGCCTATGCTGGGTCCCTAACGCCTACACAAAACACCAGCCACAAGTGGCATATGCCTGTCGTCCTGGCACAGGGGAGGCAGAATGACTGGATCCCTGACGCCTGCTAGCTAGCCAGTCTGGCTGAATCGGTGAGCTCTAGACTTAATGAGAGACGCCATCCCAATATTAAGGACCCCAACTCAACATTGACCTCCAGCCTCCACACACACACTACACACACACACCACACACACTACACACACCACACACACACAAATACATAGTTATGAACACATACCAAAAAATGAAATAAAGTTGGGTGTGGTGGTACACACCTTTAATCCCAGCACTCAAGAGGCAGAAGCAGGTGGATCTCTGTGAGTTCGAGGCCAGCTTGGTCTACAAAGTGAGTCCAGGGCAGCCAGTACTACACGGAGAAACCCTGACTTGAAAAACCAAAAAAAGAAAAAGAGAAAGGAAGGAAGGAAGGAAGGAAGGAAGGAAGGAAGGAAGGAAGAAAGAAAGAAAGAAAGAAAGAAAGAAAGAAAGAAAGAAAGAAAGAAAGAAAGAAAGAAAGAAAATGACCAATCCTATGAAAATCAGTTTCTAAGGAAGAATTTGCTAGTCATTTAGGACA
Organism: Lophiomys imhausi; assembly: GCA_907164525.1. Classification (NCBI taxonomy): domain Eukaryota; kingdom Metazoa; phylum Chordata; class Mammalia; order Rodentia; family Muridae; genus Lophiomys; species Lophiomys imhausi. The sequence continues at coordinate 3,016,669 of CAJQZJ010004801.1, forward strand.
AATCACATGAAAAACTAATTTCTCTTCCCAGGGGCCCATAGTTGGTAGGAATCCCATCTCTACATCAAATATGTTCTCAAGAAGAAAGAGGTCTTGGAAATATCCCCTCCCCTGATTTGGTCAAAGAAAGAAAGAACATGGGTGGAGAACTGGAACCTTCCACTTGTACATGGAAATGGTTCAATGTCCTAAAGTCTGTCTAGGTAAGAGGGATAAGAATGAAGGAACAACTGTGAAGATTCCACAGCTACTACATGGCATGGAACTTGGCTATGGTAGGGATTTTGGAAGCTGTGCACACATTCTTCTCTGAGAGCAATGGCTAAAAAGCTCTCACCGTTCCTCATGGTTCTCTGCCAACTAAATATCTCCCCAGGGCCACACCTGCTACTAAAGTAGAAGCTTAAAACAAGAAATATACGAGTTTTTCTATTTCTAAATCAATGTTTTTAATGATCTTTTGTTCTGGCATTTTCAGACTTGCTATATATGGGCCACTTTCTGACATTTGGATAAACTGTAATGAATCAGACCATGGCATTTATAAAGGACAAAGAATGTCACCCCCATTCTCTGCTTCCAGCTTCAGAAACAGTGCCAGAGGGGTGGAGAGATGGCTCAGTGGTTAAGAGCACTGGCTGTACTTTCAGATGACTTGGATTTGATTCCCATTACCCAACTAGCTGCTCAGAAACCCTCTGTAACTCCAGTACCACAGGAAATCTGATGCCCTCTTTTGGCCTCCTTGGGTAACAGGCAGGCATACGCATAGACATGCACCAGACAAAACACCCATACATGTGAAAATTAAAATTAAAAAATGAAACAAACAGTGTCTGGGCTAACAAGGGTATCCAAGCTGCCAGGATCAGCTGATGGGACTAACACTATACCATTCCACTTCCTTTCAAGTCTGGAAGCTCCTGGTATAGATTTTTGTCCTCATGCATACCTGTGCTGTTCAAATCCTGGCTATGAAGAAATTCAAGAGCACAAGCTTAGTCTTTTTTCCCAAGTCAGGACAAAGTACCCGAGAACATCTTACAGAAGGAAAGATTATTTGGCTCACCATCTTCCTGGGTCTAGTCCATGGCTTTCTGGCTCCACACACACTCACACAGAACATGATGGTGGTAGGAACATATGCTGGAAGGGTGTTCACTTCATGCCAAGAGAGAAGTGATTGTCAACAAGGTATAACCTCCAAAGGCATACATCCAGGAATGTGTACAACCTCCACCAGCTGAGGACAAAAAAGTCCTCATGAGTATGTGGGGAACATTTTTATTCCAATCATGTACCTTGTGAATTTGGTTTTCATGAACTATATAGTATCTCCCAAATATTACCTTATTCAGTGTTTGATAATACCATTTTTAATTTTTTTGGTATTGGGTACCAATAGTAAACATGGTACTTACAGTAGTTTGTGTAGTTTAAAAAACAAAAAACAAAAACAAAATCCCAATCATTAGATTTCACCAATGAAGACTCAGCAGTCAGATGCTGGGGTGAAATCCTGCTAGCTCAGAGAGGCAGAGAAGGCACCCAGCTGACCTTCCTACTCCACTAATGTCCCAGAAGGAAAAAGCCCTTTCTCTTTCTCCATGTTGTCATAAACACTCTCCACCTCAATGTCCCTCTTTTCTATTCCCTGTGTTTTCTTGTATTCATTCTTTGTTAACCGGTTGCTTGCTCTGCCTCTAGACCTATGGTTAACTCTATCGAGCTCTTGTCTTACAGAAAGCTCCTGGGTTAAAAGTGTGTGCTAGGGCTGAGCCACACTACAAAAAGAAACAGGTTTTTCCAGTTCACAATCTTGGGGTTCACAATGTGATCAAAAATCCTGCAACAGGTTTGGCTGAGAATGACTCCACTGGCCCCTGTATTTGACTGTTTGGTCCATGGTTGGTGGAACTAATTGGGAAAGATTAGGAGAAGCAGCCTTGTTTGGAGGAGGTGTGTCATTAGGGAGGGGCTTCCAAGCTTCTAAAGCCCAAGCCATTCCCAGTCAGTTTCCCTCGCCCCTCTCTGCCTCTTGTTTGAGGATCAGATGTAAGCTCTCAACTATTGCTCCAGCACCATGTCTGCCTACCTGGCAACACACTCTCCACCAGGATAAGCATGGACTCACCTTCTGAAACTGTAAGCAAACCCCCAACTAAATGCTTCCTTTTACAAGTTGCCTTGGCCATGGGGTCTCTTCCCAGCAACAGAAAATTATCTAAGACAGTGCCACACAACTGCTGGTGATCAGTTAGGATACTAACTCTCTCCAGGGCTGGAATACTTGAAGCCACAGTAGCTAGCTTGTTTCTTACATTTCAGTTTCCTTTCTAATTGACTCAGGCACACTACTTTTCTGATTTACCCATGACCTGGAAAAAGCTCAGCCTAACCACAGTGAATTTGCTACCATCTGGGGTTAGATATGTGACTCAACCAGAGGGCTTGCCTAGCATGCTCAAAGTCTCATGTCCACCTGCAGAGCTACATAAAATCGGAGTGGTGGTGCATGTCTATATTTTTCCCAGCTAAGTAAGGTATATCAGACTGATTTTAACTGCTTCTGGCGTGGTTACTCACATAAAACTAACACCTATAAAAATCACATATCTCAGGGCTGGGCAGATGCTTCAGTAGTTCAGACCACCTGCTCACCTTGCTGAGAAGCCAAAATCAGTTCCCAGCACCCACAGTGAGTGGCTTACAATCTCTTGTAATTCCACTCCACAGGCACCAGCACTCACATGCAACACACTCACACACATGCCCATAATTTTAAACAAAAGTAAATCTTTAAAATAATACACCTTTTCCCATATTAAGCTGTCTTTTTTTTCTTTTCTCAGTTATTACACAGCAAACTATTATGCTAACAAGGTAGAGAATATTTTTTCTTCTCCAGGAAGAAGGAAACATTTATCCATTACCACAAAATTAGAAATAATGATGTATATTTAGATCAGACATGGACCAGACAAAGGACCCTGACATCCCCAGAAGTCTTGGGAAATTTAAACCCTGAAGAAAAAAACATTCACAAGCACAGTGATGCAGAAGCCAGAATGTAAAGTCTCCAATAGCTAAGATCGCAGAATTGGGACCCCAAATCTCTAGCTTCAGAATTCCCTTCTGTGGGAGCGGAGCTGGAGACAAGAGCAGAGGCTGAACACAGGATCCGACAAGATGGCCGGGCTGCCCTGCAGGATCATCAAGGAAATCCAGCATGTTTGCTGGCAGATCCAGAGCCTGGCATTAAAGCAGAACCAGATGAAAGCAATGCCCGTTATTTTCATGTGGTCATTGCTGCCCCCCAGGATTCCCCCTTTGAGGGAGGGACTTTTAAACTTGAACTATTCCTCCCAGAAGAATGCCCAATGGCAGCAACTAAAGTTCGTTTCATGACTAAAATTTATCATCCTGACATAGACAAGTTGGGAAGAACATGCTTAGATATTTTGAAAGGTAAGTGGTCCCCAGAACTGCAGATCAGCACAGTTCTGCTATCATCCAGGCTTTGTTACGTGCTCCTAATCCAGATGATCCATTGGCCGAGCAGTGGAAGACCAACAAAGCCCAAGTCATAGAAACAGCAAGAGTGTGGACTAGACTATATGCCATGAATAATATTTAAATCAATCAGACCATCAAGTGTACATCACTTCTTCTGTTCTGCCAAAACTTCTTCCTTTTTTTTTGTTTGCATTTAATGGACACAGGCTTAGAAACATTACAGAATAAAAACCCAGGCATCTTCATCTTTGACATGCACATTAGCAAATTTGTCTTTGTCTAGTCCTGATTCACTGTTGTAAAGCATGAGCGGAGGCTGGAAGTATCATCCAGGTTGTTGTGAGATGTTGGAGATGTTGAGAAGCAGTGAATCTCTGCTTTGACTTGTTTCCCCATCGTGGTTTAAGTACAAAGCACTGTGAATGAAGGTAGTTGTCAGGATTAGCTGTCAGAGGTATGGGGATTTTTATTTTATTTCTTAGAGGGAAAGTAGTTTTTTTTTTTTAATTCTATGGCCACCTTTCCCCTCCCCCCCCCGTCTCAAGGGATCTAATTGCAGTGGATAAATGTAGCTAACCAGTTTTTTAAAATATGCTCTCTAGCCATGTCTAACTTTAGACGCTGTAGATGGACAAGCTTGATTGAACCAAAATAGGAACATTAAATAAACTTCACAGCCCTCACTAATAACACATTGTGACTTTGCTGTCAAGTGTAGATTCTCTGCCCCCCCCCCCGCCCCCAAAAGAAGAAGAAGAAGAAGAAGAAGAAGAAGAAGGAAAAAATCGTATGACTATTTTGTATGGCTTGTCTGGAAACTTCTGTAAATCTTATGTTTTAGTAAAATGTTCTTTATTATTCAAAAAAAACAAAAATTCTCTTCTGTGAATTGCTAATGGTGAGATTTGAAGGTTTTCTGTCTTGTTGGGTATTTATCATGTCCCCTGAAATGAGGACAATGACACAATCCTAAAGACTTGAAGGAAATTCTACAAGACACTCAGCACAGTGATTCTGTGATACAGGGTCGTCCCAAGCCTGAGGCTGCTGTGGTTGCTGCACTGTGGGATGTGGACCCAGTTTCACCCACTAGAACAGCAGGTCTCAACCCGTGGGTAATGATCCCTCTAGGGTCGCATATCAGATATCCTGCATATCAGACATATACATTACAATTAATAACAACAGCAATATTACAGTTATGAAGTAGCTACAAAATAATTTTATGTTTGGAGGTCACAACAATGTGAAAGTAACTTTCATTTGCCTATTGTAATTGTCTCAGAGGCTCACTGCCTCCGTCTGCTATCCTAGGCCTAGTCCTGGAAGCTTCTAACCTCCATACAATCTAACCTAGGCCTAGAATGTTTTCAGCCTGTGAGACTGACTGCTGAATAGGCTCACCCTTTCTAGCTCTTTCTGGACTCTGGCTGGCTGGTTCGACTCCGCTGTTCTGGCTCAAACTCTATCCAAGCTGACTGATTCAACCTCACGTCTCTCAGTTTCTCACTGAATTGTTCTGCTTGGCCTCACACTAACTTTGGCAACTTGTTCTAATCTTCTGGCTCCTTCTCATTCTCTGGCTCCTTCTGTCTTCACCTGTGTTTAGCTTGTTCTCTCTTCAACCTGTCTCTGTACGACTGTCCTGGTAAAACTGTCTCCTGCTCCTCTCTCTCTCTCTCTCTCTCTCTCTCTCTGTGTTGCTCTCTCTTAAGTCACCTCTCTTCCTCTCTTTCTTGTGAGAGTTGGGCAGATCCTATTCTTTCAGATCTTTCTCTCATTCATCACTTTGTCTGACACTCAATTAGACATCACTACCAAGCATGGGTGCTTCCTTCTACAAACTAACTTTACCTTCATTTTTTTTGGGATTAAAGGAGAGTTCTAAGGGAGTGTCTATAGTCTAGACAGAGGGATTAAAGGTGTGTGCTAAGGGAGTGTCTGTATTCCAGTCAGAGCAGCCATGTTGCTGGATTAAATCCCGCTATACAAAATGAGGAATTGTATTAAAGGGTAGGAAGATGGAGAACCACTGCAAAAGAATGTTCCACACTAGCTCTTCTTCAAGAACATTTCTTACCCAGAGTGGTGGTAAACACTTGAATCTCAGATCTTGAGGAGACAGAGGCAGAGGTAGGTGTCTCTCCACGAGTTTACGGCCAGCCTGATCTACACTGAGAGTCTCAGGCCATCCAGGACTACATAGTGAGACCCTGACACAAAAAGAAAAGAAACAAAACTGAACCCAGCTGCTTCTTACTCAGTGACCTTTACTCACTGAGCTATCTCATCAGCTCCAGATTTTTTTCTTATAATCTTGTAATAAAACCACTGCCAAGTGTAACAGTCCCAAATCTTTAAATCTTAGACAGACCTGATTTTGACAGAAGAGTAAGGCTACTACCATAAGTACACATTAATATGCACAGATATACACACATACATAACACATACGTAGCATATACACACATACGTAGCGCATGATTGTTCTAAGCTCGTGGGACTGTGACTGAAGCCAGCTGTCCCATCTTAGACATAACAAGGTGAATGAGTGGGGAATTCCAACCTGGCTGGTGTTGAGAGCCATGCTTCCCTCAGATTAAATGGGAGAAAAGCCCAAAGTCTCTTTTCTCACTCCCAATCAAGCAAAGCCCTCCAGTAAACCAACCTGAAAATAAATTATCTTCTCTAAGATTTCTGTAAACTCTGGGAAGTGACACACTATGAATTAGTTGGCCCACGGATTAGTTGGGCAATTAGTTCTTTTAGGTGACAACCTGCCACTGAAATATGCCAAACTTGTCTCTCAAAACATTGCAGTGGTTTTGTTTGTTTGTTTATTTTTTTTCCTCTTGAGCCTATGGAATCTGACTGGGCAGGACTGATGCTGTGATGTGGAAACAGCAGCCCACATCCCAGCACTGGCTGGCACATGCAGTAGTTCTCGGGTCATTCAGGGGTCAATTAGAAACTGTGGCCAAAGGAAAGCAGTAATGTGAGGCTAAGTGAACACCCCCTCCCGGTAAGTCTCTGATCTACCTGGGAAGTGAGGCTAAGCAAGTCCCCCATATGTCCTTATCTGCCAACTGCAAGACAGAAAGGCACATTCACACCAGTGCGCGGAAGACTAGAGTACTGTTCTGGGTAAGCATGAAGTTATATGACATTCTAGGTCAGCATCATGCTTTAAATTTAATCAATTATTAATTATTTAATTAATTTAATTATTTTATTAAATTAATGATAGCATTAGATACAGATTAGATTTTGTCTTCTATGAATACTTTAGACAGTTCAGCCAGCACCAATAACAACAAAAGAATCTTTTCCTATAAGTAAAAGCCCCATTTATGGGTGTTTACTCAATCCCAAAGGAACTACTCCCAAACATTGAGGGAGGTGGCAGCTTGGTCCCAGTTTACAGCACGTTGTTTAGGGCACAAACTCTAACTCCAAATACCCTAACCCTTTGTCTGAAGGGTCCAGGGTCATTCAGGGCAAAATATTTTTAATGGTTCACAACTACAACGAGATTGATAAAACTCCCAACTGTATATATGATTGTGCTAAATGAGCATTCCTATAGGAAAAAAAATGTATTATTCACTTAAAAACAAGAAAAGACTTTTTCCATCGATCTAACAGAGGCTCAACAATTTGTTCATTTATGGGATGGCTCACAGACCAACCCCCCCCCCCTCTACCCACACATCATTGCCCAAAACTGAGCACTGGCACCACCCCTTCAGGCAGGGTGTGGCTTGGTTGGTAGAATGCTGTAGGCTCTGGCCTCCACCCCCAGCACTTAATTAGCTGGATATAGCAATGCACACCTATAATCTGTGCACTCGGGTGGTGGAGGCAGGAGGATCAACTCAGGTCATCCTCGGCCACATAGTGAATCTGGGACCAGCCTGGGCTGCATGAGGTTCTGCCTCAAAAAGTAAATAAGAACTGGAATGTGGTGCTGTCCACTTCAGTACCATCCCTTAGGAGTCAAAGGCAGATGGGCCTCTGTGAGTTCAAGGCCAGTTTGGTCTACATACAGTTACAGACTAGCCAGGGCCACATAGTGAAACCCTGTCTCAAAACAAAGAAAGAAATGCAACACGCACCACCAACATATCTGTTACAGTTGGGCCTCACTAAAAGCAGTTAACAGAGAGCCAGAATCACAACAAACAAAACAGAAGGTCATCTCTTCAGTCAGAAGGGACTGGCTGGAGTGGGCAGTTCAGAGCCAATGGGCGTGTGCCTCAGAGTCCACAAAACTAGGGATTCTTCCTACTTTTTCACCTGGCCATGTAGTCCTTTTTCCAGCCATGCACCCACCACAAAAGGAAGGGAGGATGACTGTTGAGGGAGGAAACATCCATCTCCACCAAAGAGAGATTCTACTACAACTTCTACAGAGCACCAACTTGTTCCACTAGTCAACAAAGGTTAACTAACTCCATGCCATGTGCCAGCCACCTCATGAAAAACATGGGAAAGAGAGTGTGAACAAGCTAGACAAGGGGCCACCCCTTTCTCACTCAGTAAGTGAAACAATAAAATAAGTGTCTACATAGCTGCCACGGGCAAAGAGAGGGAGAGTTTGAATTTAACATGGAGATGGCCACAAGAAAGTTTCTGTAACCTTTCCTGCTGTTGTTAAACCATACTGACACAGAGACACACACAGACAGACATACAGAAACATACACACACATACATGAAAAAAGAAACAAGGAACAAACATATATGAAGATGATTCCTTCAGGTGCCAGCTGAGATCACAGTCTCTCCTGCACAGCTTATGGTGCAGCCGGCTCAGAGGCCTTAACTACATGGAGGTGGAAGGGACACAAATTTCATTCCACTTGGATTTGCATTGGGAACACCAAACAATCCAGTGAGCAATGTGAGTTCAGTGTACAGCTGCCCGGCTTCTGGTAATATGAAACCAATCTGGTGTGTAGCTCAGGTTCTTAGGTCTGCATTTGGTACAGACTCCAAGTTCATCACCCTGGCAGGAGGACTGTTATGAATTGTGTAGTCAGTCAAGAAACAGACTGGAAAAAAGGCTGTCTGCCCTTCGATCTTTGCCTCAAAGCAGCACCATGTTCTAAAGACTTCCTTCCTCCTGTCTCTACCAGAAAGGACAAAAGTTAATAATGACCTTCCCAGCCAGGAAGCTACATCACAACTTTGCCATCTTTTATCTACCGATCACTTCCCACAGCCTGCTGTCCCAGAGACTTCAGGTCATTTCACTTTATCGTTCAATAATAAAAATAGCTTTTCCTTTGCTAAGACGCTAGACTATGACACTGGAGCCATTCACCAATGACAGCTGCCTCGAGTCATCAAGATGCACATGCTAATAAAATTCTGCCCTGTTTCTCTGCTGTCAGTCTATCTGTGGGTAATCAAGTTTAAAGAGCCCCAGTGAGAGAACCCAGAGGGGCATCAGGAAACAGAATGCCTCCTCTCCTAGGACTTCCTGAAAGGGATACCACTGGATGATCAGAGGGAGCTCCACAGCTCCTGCTGTTACTTCAGAGGCCCACATACCAAACACGCCCATCTCTTCTCTCCAGTAAGACTTGGCTCTGCGGTTCCATATCCTAGATCTGTAAAACAAGGGTCTAACCCCAGATAATGAACCCTCTGTTAGACCCTATTTGCTTAATAAATGACCCTTGAGTCAGGGGTGACCCCATCTGCTGAGCCTCTCTTGAATGAATGAATGCCTCTGGGGTGCTACAACCCAAGTATAACCAGCCCCACACAGAATGGCGGGGAGGCCTGTCCCAATGCTGTCTGCCTGTTACACTTCAGACACAAAGCTCTCATACTCAGTATTACATCTCTGCTCAAATAAGATCACCAGCATGTGTAGAGATGGTTTCCTGGTGTTGTATTTATGCCCTGGTGTTGGGAATCACAGCACAAATCCAGGGCTTCTGGTTACCTGGCGGCATAAAAGAGGCACTGAGCACAGAAAATGAACCAGAGGCAGCTGAAAACTCAGTACTGGCCAGGGCCCTGTTGTTCTCTTTTATCAGCCCAGCTTTCTGGTCTACCCAGTGACCACCACAGGGTCTCCAGCTCCGCCAAGCCCTAGCCTCGGCTGTCCCTCTTGCCCACAATCCTCTCTTTCCTTCCCCCTCTTTCCTGATCAACCTTGAATTTTCCATGATGGCCTGCTTCCGTAAGCAGACGGCTCTGATTGTCTTGGGAAGCGACAGAAGGAAGAATCTAAGTGAATCCTCGTTTGGCAGACAGTCAGACAGATGACAGGAGGACCATACTCCAGCCCAGGGCGAAGGCCACTTCCCCCATTCTCACTCCACTCTCTCAGCATACAACATGGAGTTCTTGCCCAAAAAGCAGCTTCCAGAAGAAGGTGCGCCTGCCACTTCTGATCACACTCTGAAACAGAAAGGCTGTGTTCCGCCCTATCCACCCACTGAATCACAGACAGGGCAGTGAATTATCTTCACCTATGCAACATGGCAACTGCAAGCCAGAGACCTGGTACAGGCTTACACTGGGTGGTTTCTCCCCAGACTTGTTAATGAGGAGTCTCCCTCCCCCCCCCCCTTGGTCTGTGGGAGCAGCTAAAATGCTTATCTATAATACAAAGGCTCTGCCTAGAAGTGCACAGTGTGTTTCTTTCTTCTAGATAGTGTCTGTCTAAGTGATATCTGGAGGCATGCCTGGCTCATCAGTGCCTGAAGAATAAGGCCATTGAATTGGTGGTCTGGACGAGACACAAAATGTCACCTGGCCTGGATAAAAGAAACATGTGCAACTGGAAAAGGAAACAGAGCTATGACCCACCTGGCCTAAATGTGAGGGGCACAGCCTCTACCCAAAGAAGCTGAAGTGTGTAACGTTTTACATTTTATTCATTTATTTATTTAACATATTTATTATTGTGTGTATGGTGTATCAGTGAAGATACAGTGGGCTCTGGCATATGTATGGAGATCAGAAGAAAACTTTATGAAGTTGGTTCTCTCCTTCCACCTCTACATGGATCCCAGGGATTAAGTACATGCCATCAGGCTTGTTTGCCATCTGCTTACACACAGGCTGATTTCAGCCCCAACTATGACTTCACAACTGGTCAAGTTCACCTGGATTACAGTGAGAAATATGAGATAATAACGATCATCACGATTTTTTTTTTTTTGGTTTTTTTCGAGACAGGGTTTCTCTGAATATCTCTGGCTGTCCTGGACTCGCTTTGTAGACCAGGCTGGCCTCGAACTCACAAAGATCCGCCTGCCTCTGCCTCCCAAGTGCTGGGATTAAAGGCGTGCGCCACCACCGCCCGGCACGATTTTTTTTTTTAAAGACAGGATTTCTACACAGCCCTGGAGGTCCTGCAACTCACTATGTAGACCTGGTCAACCTTGAACCCACAAAGATCGACCTGCCTCTTGCTCCCAAGTGCTAAAATTAAAGGAGTGTGCCACCACACTGAGCTATAAAGTGAGATTATTTCTCTAAGATAATTCAGCCCCTTTGAGAAAACTGTACCTGAAACATGACTGTCTCTTATCAAGGATTTGTACCCACTACCATCTGGCTCCTTCTTCTGACTGAAGTTACAAGTATTTTGCTCACTGTCATAGCAGACAGGTGACAATCTGGCATTATTTTGATTCTGACTCAAAAAAAAAAAAAAAAAACCTGCATATGCCCTATGCGGTGGTATGCTCCTTTAATTCCAGTACTTGGGAAGCAGAGGCAAGTGGATCTTTGAGCTCAAGGCTAGTCTACTCTAAAGAACAAGTTCCAGGACAGCCAGGACTACACAGAAAAACCCTGTCTCAAAAAACCAAAAGAAAAAAAATCTAGAAATTTTTAGGAAAATAAAAATGTAAGGAAAGCCCAATCTTTCTGGCTCTATTTCTTCTCCTATTGAACAGTGTAGTCACATGGCAACTGGAAATTTTAAAAGGCAGGCTGAGTAAGGGGACTGCACATACCAGAGTACCAGAATATAAACTGAGAGTGGAGGGCAATTGTTGGGAACACACCCAGCTGTCAGAACAAGAGTGAGGTAAGGAGAGGACTGTGAGATGGGTTAGATATAGTATGATCAATGGAAAGATGCATTAGGGGTTATGGAAGCTAAGCTTATATCAGAAATAAGAGTTGCAGATGCTGGGTGACATAGAGCTAAAATGACCCCTCTGGTTCTGGATTAGATCTGAAAATGCTGGCATAAGCTCACAATTGCCCATATAAAAGGGTTTAGGAATAAATGTCGATGCGCATGTGTGCCCAATGCACGGCCTTGGGCAGGGCAGTCTCACATCAACAGGATTGCCGATACCTGACATCTACTTTTAAATACCTAACGGTGGGGGTCAGACAGATAGCTCAGTCAGTAAAGTGCTTGCCTTGCAAGCCTATCTGAGTTTGAGCCCCAGAAACCAGGGGTGGGACAGGGGAACCTGGCATGCTACTATGCTATACTTCTAGACCTCTGAAGATGGAGCCTGGAAGATCCCTGGAGCTCTCTGGCTGGCCATCCAATATATCTATTTGGTGAGTTCCAAGACAGTGAGAGATGCAGTCTCAAAAAAAAAAAAAAGGAGGTAGCAGAGGGATGATACCTGAGGTTGACCTCTGACCTTCACATGCATACACACACACACACACACACACACACACACACACACACTCATGCACCATCCTAACAGGAACACACACACACAGAGTAAATCTAGAAAACAAAATACTTGACAGTGGAGAATGCTGCCCATGTCTCCTTCAAAATTAATGTCCTTATCCCTGCTTTACAATTTATGTTTGTCAGAGATACTAGGCCAAAAGGCTAAAGATAAGATGCTCCAACATTATAGAGAGGAAATTGAGGACTCTCCAGGCAGTCAGTTGTCTGTCATTTTTTTGTTTTGGAAGCTGCTTGCTCTGCACTTTCTGTTTATTCTCGGGTCTCTGATGTGGTTGAAAACTAGATAGTTATAGTCTCACAGTTAAATTTTAAGTTGTTTAGGGATTAAAAGGATGTTCTAGGTCTAAGAAGATGTCTTTAAATTGGTAATGCAAGTTAGGATGGAAACTGAGTTAGGTATTGAACTTTAAATTCATCGAGATAGATAATAGAATGTTATTATTAGTTGTCAAATACATAGGGACTGGACATTGGGAATGTGTGTTATATCTTATAATTTTCATAATTGTGACCTAATTGTCCTTATTGTTTTGTATTGTATTCATTGTTATAAGAAAAAGCCTTTTATTGGACTAAAAGGGGAGCTGTTGGGGGGGAAAAAGATACACCTCAAAAAAAAAAAAAACCATATAGGAGGGAGAGGGGAAGAGGGCAAGAGAGTGGAACCAGGAGGGAGGAGTGAGGGGACTGTAATTGAGATGTAACTTGAATAAATAAATAAACGTTGAAAAAATGCCGTTGCCAGGCATGGTAAGTGCTCATGCCTTAATCCCAGCCCTTGGAAGGCAGAAGTAGGATCTCTGTGAGCTCAAGACCAGCCTGGTTTACAAAGAGAGTCCAGGACATCCAGGGCTGATACACAGAGAAACCCTGTCTCGGGCTGGAGAGATGGCTCAGCCGTTAAAGGCTAGGCTCACAACTAAAAATATAAGAGAAACCCTGTCTCGGGAAGAAAAAAAAAAAAGTTGATGCCCTTCTTGGAGACAAATGGAAACCACGCACCACCTGACAGGAGCAGTGACACACAGCACCAATGGTGAAGGCCACCTGCTGTGACTCCCAAAGTCAGGGCCACAATGTCAAGGACCACCAGGGAGGGGTGCTGCTGGGACAATAACAAAAGTTTAACAGGATCAAAAGATTCGGTTGAACATATTGGCAGCTGTCTTAGTTAGGGTTTCTATTTCTGTGAAAAGACACTATGACCACAGCAACTCTTATAAAGCATTCAACTGGGGCCTGGCTTACAGTTCAGAGGTTTAGTCCACTGTCCTCATGGCAGAAGCACAGTGGCACATAGGCAGACACAGGGCTAGGGAAAAAAGCCAAGGGTTCTACAGGCAGCAGGATCAGCTGGCAGCAGGAAGAATGAGCCAATGAGCCTTCCTTGAGCCTCTGAAATCTCAAAGCCTGACCCCAATGACACACTTCTTCCAATAAGGACAGGACACACCTCTAACACTGCTCCCTATGAGTCTATGGGGGCAATTTTCACTCAAACCACCACAGTAGTAATGTACTCACTTCCCAGTTTTGATGGCTGTCTCATCTCACAGAAAATTGTCACTGTGAGAAACACACTCCTGCAAGCCATCCTCTGATCTTTTTCACATGCCCACACACAAAATAAATGTAATTTTTAAATTTTTAAAGTACAAAAAAAAAAATCCCTTGTCTTTTGGCTAAGACCAAGCATAAAATAAAACATAAACATTTCAAAAGGAAAAAAGAAAGAGGGTTCTGGAAACATGACCCAGGGTTAACAGCACTGGTAGCTCTTCCAGAGGACCCAGGTTCTATATTTCCAACACCCAAGTAACAGATGACCACATGGAACTGTAGTTCCAGAGGATATGAAAACCTCTTCGCACTTTTTGCTTCCCAGCACCATCATACTGAGTGCTCTCATGAACTACATAGGTGATAATTAAGAGCTTTGAAAAGTCCCTGGAACACCTTGTGTCAATCAAACAGAATGTCCTATGGAGCCGTTCAGATGGGTTAACCTCACACACAATCACTTTGGAGAGTGACAGGAAGACTTAATCTTACTTTTTAAAAAGATTATATGTTTGTCTGCATGAGTTCATGTCTACCATGTGTGTTCAGGAGCCTGTGGAAGCCAGAAGAGGACATCGGATTCCATGGAGCTGGAGTTCAGGTTAAGTCACCATGCAGCTCCTCTGAACTAGAAGTAAGCACTCAGCACCATTGAACCTTCTCTCTAGCTTCTTAATTGTATCTTCAACTTAAAAGGTAGAAACCCACAATTAAATTGTGTTTCTCTTCCATATTTGGGGCTTATTATCCCATGGAAGCTCAGGTGATCTGTGAGCCTAATAGAAGTGTGCTGGAAGGGGAGGAAGTCGATACAGTGGGGCAGGGAGCTTAGCACATGTCTGCTGACTGGAAACTTCCAGAATGACCTTAGTCTCCAACTCACAAACATGGCACTGAGCAACAGTGACACCTACTGGTCAACACCACTCAAGGCCAGGTTCCCATCTCCAGCACTGCACTGAACTGACATGGTGCTGTAGCGGGGACAGGGACTGGGACGACAGTATGATCTATGTATGATAGGGAGCTCAAAGTCACTGTCAGCTACATAGTGAGTTCAAGACCAGCCTGGACCTTGCATTTAAATGGGTGGTGGAGAGATAGCTCAGCAATTAAGATTGTTCTTCCAAAGGACCCAGGTTCAATTTCCAGCACCCACACATCAGCTCACAATTGTAATTCATCCTGGGGATCCAACACACCCTTCTGCTTGGTGCAGACATACATCTATGCAAAAAGCCCATACACTTAAGGATAGCTCAGTGGGTAAAGCACATACCACACAAGCATGAAGGACTGAGTCTGGAATCCCAGCACTCACATGTACACCTGGCAGGTATGGCGATTGCCTGTAATCCCAGCAGTTCATATGGATTACAGACAATCGGATTCCCAGTGGGCTGTGTAGACTAGCAAGCCTCAATGTGTAAGGTGAACAACCATGCATGTACCTGCACATACACGGATACAAAGCACGCACACATGCACACATACATACATAAGTAAGTAATCTTTATTTCTTAAACCAATTTTTTTTTAAAGAGGACAACTTAAAAGCAAAAGTTTTAATGAAAACATTATGACAAAAAAATAGAACCCTTGAGATAGAAACACATAAAAGTTATGAAGTCTCAAAGGAACCTTTCAGAATCAGTTTTGGCCAAGATTCTAGCTCTCCATCACATTCTAAACACTGTGCATGAATGTCACTGTCACGTGTGGCCACATTCTCATAGTTCCTTAAATGTTTAAATGAAGATTTTTTTTTTTTTAACAAAATGAGCCCTGGCAGACTTGCAATCATATGGGAGGCAGAGGCAAATGGGTCTCTGAGTTTGAGACCAGGCAGAGTTACAACTCTGACCCTGATTGGTTTTTGTTCCATTTTGTTCATCATGGCATGGTCTCACATTTTGAAGGATGGCCTAGAACTCATGATTCTCTGATCCTCTTGAAGGCTGGGATTGCAGGCGTGCACTGCCATGCCCGTTTATCTGGTGTGGAGACTACATTCCAAGTTCCTGATTCTCCAACTTCATTTTCCTCTTTAACCTTTTTCAATATTCCACATTCTCTTTCTTTAAAGAATCAAGTGGGGTGGAGACATACACCTATAATCCCAGCTCTCAGGGTGCCTCCCTGCCCCCCCTAAAACAAGCCTGTCTCAAGAAAAAATAGTTCCTTAAAGCAGGTAGTGGAAAACAGCCAGCTCACTGCATCCTATGTGTTATGAAAAAGAGCAATGTGTGTCCTCAAGGCCATAGCAATGATTCAGGGTCCACCTCCAGATCTCAGCAAGCCCCGTCAATTTCTTACTTAGTAACTCAGGGCACTGTCCACCTTCCACAAGAAACCACCTGTGGGGCTGGAGAGATGGCTCAGCGGTTAAGAGCAGTGGCTGTTCTTCCAAAGGACCGAGGTTCAAATCCCAGCACCCACGTGGCAGTTCACAGCTGTCTGTAATGGCTGGGCATGGTGGCGCCTGCCTTCAATCCCAGCACTCAGGAAGCAGAGGCAGGTGGATTTGAGTTCAAGACCAGCGTGGTCTACAGAGTGAGTTCCAGGATAGCCAGGGCTCTTACACAGAGAAATCCTGTCTCAAAAAAAAAAAGAAAGAAAAAGAAAAGAAACGACCTGTTTCCGTCAGCCTCATCCTTCGTGCCCACATTCTCTTAGGTCCATCATCGGTAGCTGGCTTGGTTCATATTCAGTGACGGCAAGGACATGCCTAAATCAATGCTACTCACAGGTGACACTGGAGCAGTGAATACACATTTATAATTTTATAACAGATCTGACTAAAACTTATGTAACAGTCTTAATTTAATGCAGTGCTGGAGATGGAAATCCAGGCACACAGTCTACCTAAGAAGCTATGTTCCTAGTCCCTTTAATTTGTATGGAGTCAAACCTATTATAAATTCCCCCCCACACACACACACACCAAGACGGCTCACATTACCTACAGATGTCCTATTCCTCAAAGGTTTCTACATGGGCCCAATGTGACAGAAGGTAGGAGAAAAGTGACAACACCACAGAACAGGGACCTTCGGGCCATCCCCATCATCCCAGCAAGACATTAGACTCTTAACGGTGACCTTCCCTGAGGGCCTGTGAGCACTCAGATTGAGAAGAAAACCATGAGGAGCTACAAAAGCCTGTAAGCTCTGGCACATGGCCTGAGGTTACTCCGGGCATACAGATGTGCCTTCATGAACAACTTCAGTCCCCGAGTTCTCTGAATTTTGGGACAAGAATGAAGGTCTATCTACCCCGTACACTTTTTTTCTGGTTGACACAGACATGAGCAATCATAACTGGGTGAACATCCTTTGTTATTAAAGCATTCTTGTTGTGATGCTGGGATTTGAACCTAGGACTTCATGCATGCCAGGCAACCATTCACAACTGAGTTAGATCCCTCACCTCATCCAACAATTGTCATTTGGAACACTGCAAGTCATGTACATGGAACTGTGCTGTGGTCCCCACCATGTGAGGGGTACCTCGCCCCTTCAGCCCCTGACAGAAGAATGGACCATGAGTATTCAACACTACTCAGAAGACAGTCTTCATCTCTCTACTGCAAATACTCTGCTTCCTCTCTATTTCATTTTCCACATCCCCAGCCTCCTGTGATGGCATGAACTCAACAAAGAAATGATTAACTGTAATAAAAAAAAAAAGTAATTATGACATAAAAACTCACCAAACCTATCTTTTGCTAAATGTAGCTAGGCTGTGAATATTTAACCTTGAATTTTTGAAAAAATGAGTAACGTGATTTAGTCAATCAGGGTTTAGGGATCACTGGAGATCAGCCACTCAAAGCAATCAATTTATTCAGGGCAAACCAAAATTTTCTTGGGCTTCTTCAGGGCAGAAGCAGGAATGACCCAAACAGAAGTATCCTTACTGAAACTTGATACCTTGAGCCAGAGGAAGGGACCTGCTGTAGTTGATGGTACTGGGAAGAAGAGAATTAGATGAATGGCAGTGCATACATAATATGGAATACTTTCATAACATTAAAAACATAACTTCATTTATATTAACAACTTACAAACTGTAGAAACAAACCCACAAAACATTAGTATACAAAGTAATGTCAGCTTGATTCTCTGTAAAAGAAAGAAGCCCAAAAGTCTCAAAGATACACATCACCTGTCACCCATAGTTTTTCTTTTGATCATAATACAAGAACATGGGTGATATAACTTTCTTTATCAATAACTTGTATTGTATTATCAGGGAAAATGAAAATATTCTCATTTTGGTAAGAAATAGTAATTTTTAAAGGTTTTTTTGCTTGTTTTTGTTTTATTTTAGCTTTTTATTTTCCACTGCGTGTGCCACTCATCATGTGACCAGCTGTGGAAATCTTCCCAGTGTTATGTCATGCCAATGCAGTTTTTCAGATTTGGGAGCATGTGGGATTAGTGATGCTTAACATGCAATGTGGCATGCGTGCTCAAAAAGGAAAAAAAAAAAGCTGCAGAGTCTAGAAAAATAAACTCAAGAGAAACTGAACAAAAAAACTGGATGCCAGGAAAGCTACAGCCCAATCCCAAAGTCTCCAAGAGCAAACCCCTTGTCCCCAGAGCCTTTCCTTACCACGTAGATCTTCGCATGTACTGCTTCCAGGAGTCGCTGCCAGATTCCCTGCCCCCGCCAGTGTGCTTCTCTCCTCCTACAGAAATGCAAAGCCATTTCACTCCTTTCCCTGTGGACTCTCAGAAGACACCAAAGCTATCAGACTATGGCAGACCACTGAGGGGGTGTACCTATAACCCCAACCCTCAGAGACCAAGGCAGAGAATTATGAGTTCAGGAAATCAACACAAAGACTCACAACTGAACAATGTGCAGAGAGTGAGAGGCTTTGGAGCACACAGCCTCACAGCCTTAAAAGTGTTGTCGTCAAACCCTTCCCTCAAGGCTCAGAGACTATGGAAGAGGGAGCAGAAAGATTTTAAGAACCAGAGGTGGTAGATGATCCCAAGCAAAGTGTCTTCCCAACATAACAGAACTGACGCACATATAAACAGAGACTGTGGCAACACACACAAGACCTTTAGAGGTTCAAGCCAGACAGGATCCTAGCTCGAAACAGGGAAATAAAGATCAGGCCTCACCCCTAAGCAAGAAACTACCTGCAGGTGATATCTGATGGCAAAGGGAAAATCAGTTTTCTTCAATGTCAGTTCAATGTGCACATCAACCAGACGTCACATCAGCCCCATGCACAGAAATATTAGGCAAAACAAAGTGAACTCCATGAGGCTTTTTGGAATTTTTATTTAGTTTTGGCATTTTTTTTTTTTTGTCTTATTGGTCTTCTGCTTGTTTGACTTTAGTGTCGTGTGTGTGTGCGTGCGTGTGTCTGTGTGTGTGTCTGTGTGTGTCTGCGTACGTGTGTCTGTGTGTGTATGTCTGTGTGTGTCTGTGTGCGTGTGTCTGTGTGCGTGTGTCTGTGTGTGTCTGTGTGTGTGTGTGTGTGTGTGCGTGTGTCTGTGTGTGTCTGTGTGTGTGTGTGTGTGTGTGTCTGTGTGTGTGTGTCTGTGTGTGTGTGTCTGTGTGTGTCTGTGTGTGTGTGTCTGTGTGTGTCTGTCTGTGTGTGT
>CAJQZJ010004801.1:3046443-3084839 GCA_907164525.1 Lophiomys imhausi
CACACACGCGTACACACACACACACACACACACACACACACACACACACACACACACACACACACACACACCCACCCCTACATTCAAAAAAGGGAAAAGGGCGATCTTGGGCATGTATTTGGACACACTCACCAGTCGCCTCACACTGGTGCACCTTTGGCCAGCTGTTCCCACGGCAGCAAACAGAGCAGATGGAAGAACCAAGTTGAGGTCTGCGTCCTCGAAAGCTTAAAGAAGCACAGCTGTGTGTCATCAGAGTGCAGTAGGCAGACAAAGCATTTCCAAGCAGTATAAAACAACGCCTTTAGAAAGCAATGGTTGCAAAGCTCAAGGTTCGGGTACAGAGATACACTTCCGAGAAAAGGCACACACTTTTCTTCTAGAGAAGTGTGTGTGATGATAGAGTAAGAGGGTCTACGACCTTTACCCAGATACACAGATAAACTGAGGCTCAGCTGGACCTGTCATCTCTTTTAGAGTCCCCTCACTACTGCCTCCATGAAAACCCATGAGCTCTGCCTCCATCTGGGTGCTAGCTTGTTCCCATCCGGTCCTCACTGCCACAAAGCTTCCTTCTCCTACATGAGACAGACCATCTCCTACAGGAGACTACTAAAGCCTGCTCCAGCTTCAGCTGGAGGGCACCAGGGGTCCTGTCACCACTTTTCTTGCTCCACCCTCAGAAGAAAGGGTTGACCTTTACACAGTTAATTTATTACTTATCACCCTGCTTCCCTGTGCTTTCTAGCATCTTTTAGCCACCATCCTCTCCTAGGCTGCCACTGTCACGCCTCTGACCTCAGCATCCTCCAGTCAGGATGATGGAAAAGAAGGCATTTCACACACAGACTAGACTTCCTATCCATTTTCATGATGCTCTAATCCCACCATTTTATTTTATTTTTTTCTCAGTCTGGGTACCAAATCCAGGGTCTCATACTTGTGAGGCTCTGTACTAGCTGCGTCCTCACCATCAGATCTCAGAGCACAGTGCTTTAAATCCTTCCCTCCATCCATTCAGATAGAAGGCATCGTTATCCACTGTTACAGATGAGGAAACTATGGGTTTAAAAGTTACTTAGCAGTTAGAGAATTAGCTCAGCAGTGTAAGAGCATGTACTGCTCTTGAAGAGGACCCAAATTTGGTTCCCAGCACCCATGAGAGGCATCTCCAGGGAATCTGATGCCCTCTTCTGGCTCCTCAGGTACCTGCACTCACCTGCACAATGCCCCTCCACACACACACACAAACACTAAAGTAAAAACAAAATCTTAAAAAAAAAAAAAAACAAAACAGCCAGGTATGGTGGCACATGCCTTTAACCCCAGCACTTGGGAGGTAGAGGCAGGCGGATCTCTGAGTTCAAGGTTAGCTTGGTCTACAAAGTAAGTCCAGGACAGCCAGGGCTACACAGAGAAATCCTGTCTCAGAAAACAAAACAAAAAAAAAAAAAAAAGGGGGAAGTATCCCTTCTATGAAAGCCCCCAATACTCTACTAAAGGTCAACTTTCTGTGTTTGAAACCTAGAGACATCAACAAGTCACTTAGGAAACAATTATTTATTCTAGAAAAGCACATAGCCAGTTTCTGGAAAACAAGAGAAGAAAAACTATGAAGACGTAATGCCATGTTGGAGACAAAAAAGTCTCATGCCCACATTCAGGAGCCCAGGTAATTTTTCTCAACATGAATCCTGTTTCTTCTTAGCTCCCTCTTCCTTTAAGCCAAGTTCATGTCCTGACTCCTAAAGAAAATTCCTAAAGATGAGAACTGGATCCTAAGCAGAGAGCACCGAGAGGATGAGAACTGCTATACAAGTTCGATACATTCAAGATGACTGTAAACTGCAAACCGAACAGAAAGCAAAGCAGAACGGGCAGCCTTACCAATAATGGCGTTGTTTCCTCCAAGCTCTAGCAAGCTTTTCCCTTTAAAAGAAAACAGACACAATTAATTCCTACTTCAGTGCTCGATGCCCACTGCCTCACAGTAGAACCATCAGTTATCTTTTCATTTACTTTCTGATTAATAAAGTACCTTAACAATGACATCAGTCAGGCGTGGTGGCACATGCCTTTAATCCCAGCACTTGCGAGGCAGAGGCAGGTGGATCTCTGTGAGTTCAAGGCCAGCCTGGTCTACAAAGTGAGTCCAGGACAGCCTAGGATACACAGAGAAACCCTGTCTCGAAAAACCAAAATAAAAAACCAATGACATCAATGGGAATTACATCACTTTATCATGATTATATAAGAGAATGTGTTCTTAAGAAATACACTGAATGCAGACATGAAGTACATGCACACACTGTATATGTGTGAGCCCATGCACATGCACGTGTCTCTAGAGTAAATGACAAAGCATTATGCAAACAGCTGCTGCTGCTGCTGTCTGCTTTGGTCAGAGAAGCTTCCTTCTGCAGTAGTCAGCAGGAGGAGACACATAACTGGTCCAAGTACTGAGAATTAATGACTGCTGATTGGTCACCATGAATGATACGAGACATCTCTATCATACCCTCCCAAGCACTGGGGAAAAAAAAAATCACACAAGGGATAGTTTGTGGGAACAGTGATTTCCAGGCAGGATGTAGCTATGGCAATTATCTCAATATACCTGTGTGACTACTGGCATAAGATGGGGCCTGTCAACACCCTGACATGGAAAAGGAGGAACTCATGGGATCCCACCACTCCCTGAGACTTATACATTAATGGTTGATGGAGGAGGGAGAGATACTTTCTTCAGTAGTGTAGGAACTGGTAAGGTGTCTGTGTTTCTGTAAACAACCTTCGCCCTCAATCCTTTAAGCAACCCTAATGAAATTCACTAGGGGCCGACAAGGTGGCTCAGTAAATAAAGGTGCCTGCAGCCAAGCCCAAGTTCAATCTCCAAGACCCACATAGTTGGAAAGAACTGACTCCTACAAATTGTCCTTTTACCTCCATGCATGCATTATACACACATATATGTGCGTATACACACACAATTAACTGTAACCAAAATAAAATGTTTAAAGACATTCACTGGCTTTCACACACACACACACACAAGACATTAATGAAAGTAGGAGACTAGTTAGGACAGGAAAAAAGCAGATGTGGGAGGGAACCAGAGAAGAATATGGGCGAGTAATCCCAGCAGTGGAGAACGAACCACTTCGTGTTAGTTAGTCCATTGTGAGGACACACCAAATTCCACTTCATCATTCAGTGCTGAATGTATTAGTTGTTAGTTATCCATTTTTTCATTATCTACTTAGATCACTGTCAAAGTGTGTGACCAGGAGGACCCTTGATGTGTAACACCAACTCACTCACATTCCAGAGACGTTAGGCAGAACTCTCTGAATACCGGGCTCATCTCACTCTCCCCAGCACAAAGACCTGAGATCTGCCTCAATTTCATGGATATGAGTTTCCTTCTAGTCTTCTGAATATATGTTTCCTCTAAAATAACTTATCTGGAGTAGCAGGAGCCTGATACAGGAGTATATCCTCGCCTCCAGGGCTCCGAAACAGGTGAGCAGTGGATAGTAAGAATGACAATCAGCAACACCCCTGAGGATATACCAGCTCCAGCTTATGGGGCAAGAACTGATTTAATGACGGCTCACTGCTAACAGCAGGGCCCTACTCTACGAGCTAAGAAGAATACAGAAGATTCTGCTGTACGGAAGACAGCAGTTTCCCCTTCCTGGATGGGAGTGACAATTAGCAAAAGGGAACTGTGCCTACTGTGCATGCCCATTAGCTGCTCTCTAACCTCCCTCCTGACTGCCAATCCCCAATCCCCTCCCAAACAAAAGTGCCTATCGCTTAAGACACCCAAATGCATTCAGGAGGCTGCAATACTACTATGCTACTTAAGCAAGAACAACAAGCTACTGCTCGGTGTAAGGAGGAGGTAAGAAGGTAGCAAACTCTGCTCCTGGGAGGAGCAAATGAAGCTGAGCATCTTTTCCTGTTTACTGCACATGTGAGGTGTTTATTGAAATATACTGACCATTTTTCAGTTATTTTTTTTTAATTCTTTCTCTTTATTTATTTTGTGTGTGGGTGGGTGGGAGGAAGAGCCAGAGGGAGGGGGGGGAGGAGAGAGTCCATACACACACAGTTATTACAGCACACATATGGATGTCAGAGGATAACCTTTGATGAGTTGGCACTTTCCTTCCACTTTGTTTTTGAGGCAGCGTCTCCTGTTATTTCAATTACTGGGCTCAATGGGCATGCTGGGACAACAGATGCAAGCCACCAGCTCTTTCACATAGGTTCCAGGAATTAAACTTAGTTATCAGGGTTGTGCAGCAAATGCTTTTACCCCCTGAGCCATCTTGCCAGCCCCTGCTACCCATTTTTGAACTTCATTATTCGTGGCTGGGAATGTACCTCAATGGTAGAGCACTTGTCCCATACAAATAAGGGCCTGGGTCTAAACCTGGCACTACGAAAAAAAAAAATCTATAGCATTTGTCTTCACATTGTTGAGTTTTAAGAGTTTCTATATTCCATGCACACCTTTAAAATAGTATTCAGGAAGCAGAGGCAGACTCATCTCTACGAGTTCAAGGTTATGGTCTATATAGCAAGCCCCCTGCCAGCACAGCCACACAGTGATATCCCATCTAAAAACAACTTTCCATATTCTAGACACATGTTCCTTACCAGAGAGACGACTTGCAAATATTCTGTACCCTTCTGTGGGATGCTCTTTTGGCTTTCTTTCTCTGGTATATTGTAAAGCACAGGAAGTTTTTTCGATGAAGTCTAATTTAACTATTGTTACTACTACTACTATTTGTGTCTTGAGTGCCATTTAAGAAACCATTGATCAACCCAAGGTCACAAAGACTTACTTCCCAGGATTCCAAAATTTTAGTCTTAGCTCTTACATTTAGGTCTTTGATACATTTTTAGTTAAGTCTGGGGTTTAGAGTAAGACAATGACAAATTTCATACTAATTCGTGTGGCCATCTAGTTGTCTAAGCACTATCTGTCAAAAGATTCTGCTCTTACCCACTGAAACTTCCTAACATTTTGCTAAGAGGAAAAAAAATACCCATTGGCAATAAATGTATAGGCTCCTGGTTGTATCCCACTGATCTATGACTTCATGTGATAATTTTATAGTAAGTTGTAAAATCAGGAAGTATGAGTTCTCCATCACTGTTGTTTTTGAAAATTGTTTCAGATATTCAGGGTTCTCTGCACTGCCACAGGAATTGTACCATCAATATGTCACTTGCCACAAAGCAATTGGCTGATGTTGGTAGCAATTACACTGAGCCCACTGGGGTAGAATTGGTATCTTACCAAGCTTAAACACCATGAAAAGTGAAAATGGGATGTCTTTCAATTTATTTAGGTCTTCAGAAGGTACTCTGCACAAAAGAGTAACACTACTTTAAATTAATGTGTTGATGTTTTATTTATTCTTTTACTATCACCGTAAGTGGAATTTTTTTTCTAAATTTAATTTTCAGCCATTCATTGTTACCACAGAAAAATATAATTTTTAAAAGTAAACCTTGCAGCCTACAACCTTATTGACTTTATTGTTTATTTTGTTGAGTTTTTTGTTTGATTTGTTCTTTGTTAGTTTGGGGTTTTTTTTGTTTTGTGTTTTGTTTTAGGGGGCCATGTTTGTTTGTTTGTTTGAATTCACAAACCTCTGCCTGCCTCTGCCTCTCAAGTACTGGAATTAACCGAGAGTACCAGCAGACCCTGATAAAAACTTTCAGCTATCATACTAACTCAAGTCCTTATCACAAAGGCACACTTACCAAACCTGTCCTGCACAAGTAGGGCCACCTCCTTCCCCACCTGAGTGCTCCCGGTGAAGGACAGCAGGTTCACACGTTCATCTTTGGCCATTGCTATGCTGCAGAGGACAGAAAGGGTCACCCAGGCAAACACACCTAGAAATCATGGCAGTACCGGGAATGAGCATGCTATCGGCAACACAGTCAAGGAAGTCTGTCCCAAGGGCATAAGGTAACAAATTTGTCACAACCAGAACCACATGGAAAGTGGGCTGACCTGTTCTGTGAACTGTGTGACAGCCCTTTAGGGAACCTCCTTAGTTCATGAAGACAGTTCTCCCTGTTCTGAGAAGGAACCAAGACAATATGTTCCTAGTGATTCACACCAGGTGCTTTCAGGCTCATAATCTACACTACAATCCCATTAAGAACATCCTGGGGCTAGAGAGCTGGCTCAGAAGGTACAAGACCAGCTGCTCTTCCAGAAGACCCAGGTTCAATTCCCAGAACCCACATGGTGGCTCACAACCATCTGAAACTCCAGTTCCAGAGGACTCTTGTGGTTTCTACAGGCCCCAGGCATGCATGTAGTACATGCAGGCACAACACTCATAGACATAAAAATGAGTAAATCTTTGACATTGAGAAAAAGAACAACCAGATCTGATGGCACACGCTTGTAGTCCAAGCTATTTGGGAGCTTGAGGTAGAAAGATCACACACTCAAGTCCTGTCGGGGCTGCAGAATGAGTTCAAAGCTATCCTGGGCAACTTAGTAAGACTGCCTCAAAATAAAAATCCTCACAATTACACTTTAGACCAGTCCAGGAACCCAGATAAAATGCATTGCTCTTGAGGCTAGGGATATAGCCTGATTCATAGCATTGAGGAGGCACCACAGAAAACTGGATGTGGGTCCATACTTACTTACAATCCCAGCAGTTGAGAGATGAAGGCAGGGGGGGGATCAAAAGTTAACATCAACAACAGCTATCCTGAATTTTCCAGAATCAGCCCCTCCCTTGAACCACCTTTTCATCCCCAGATAAAACTCCCCCCGCCAAAATATACAATTTTTAAAAAAAAAAATAAAAACTGTCTAGGGTTTCTAGTTGGTTCTAAGAAACATAGCTCAAATACTATCGGTATGAATGACTGTGTTCACAGCTGTTTGTGCTTCCATTCACCATGAGCAATGCAGGGTATCCCTGCATCAGTCAGCAGACTGGACAGCTTTATCTAATTACTTAGGAAAAACTCCCCGGGTTCAAGCCACAGCGTGAATGTCAGGTAGTGCCAGGTGACTGTCCTTAGAAAGGTCCTATGAATGCTACTGAGCTGTGCCAAGGCCAACAGAAGGATATCCAGTGGGCAAGAACAGAGAAGGGCCAAAGAATACAACACTCATGTTTCAATAGCATTTAAACCACTTCTCTGGGTACTATGGGGGTTGAGGGGTAGAGAAGTAGGAAGATAGATTTTCTAATATTCTCTATATATTTTCTATATGACCTTGACACCGAGGTAACTTCCCTGGTCAAAGTCTAAGCTGGTTTAAAAGAAAAAAAAAAAGCATGTAAAAACTCCTTGCTTCAACTGCAGACAGACTGCTGTCCAAAAAGGACAAAACTTGGTAGCAGGAAAGTCGACAGCCTAGCTCTGCCAAGACAGGGTAGGTTAGTCCTTCATAACCCCTGCTCTACAATAAATGTCTGTCAGAGAAACAGGACCAAAAGGCTGAAGACTGATGCTGGAATGTATGGAGATAAAATGGGAACTGTCCAGGTAGTCACTGGTTTGTCATTTCTTAGTATTGGAAGCTGCAGGCCCTGCACTTCCTATATAATCACATATATTTATCCTTCTCAGCTCTCTGAGGTGGTTCAAGAATAGACAGCTTGAGTCTCATAGCTAAATTTTGAGTTGTTTAGGAATCAAGAGGGCATTCTAGATCTAAGAAGATGGTTATAATAGTGATGCAAGTTAGTATGAAAGCTAAGTCAGTTATAGAACTTTAAACTCATGGAGATGGTTAGAAGGTAGAAGGTTAAAGTCAGGGGCCAAATATGTATGAACTGGACATTGGGAAGGTATACTGGGCCATTTAACTCTCATAAATGTGGCATATTTAATTCTGCTGTTTTGTATAGAATTTACTGTTATAAGAAAGAACCATTTGTTGGATTGAAAAGGGAAGCTGTTGGGGGGGAAGAGGGTGGAAGGGTGGAACAGGAAGGGGGAATAGGGAAGGGTTTGTGACTGAGATGTAACTTGAAGAAAAAAAATAAAGTACTTATATAAAATAAAAAGAAAAAAAAAAGTAACCCCAGCTTTCATGATAATTGGGGCAATTTTAGCCAGTTCCAGATTCAAGAGGCTGTGGCCTCATAAAACAGGGAGTCACAAAAGGGCTTACATTATATGATTTCATACAAAATTGCCCCAAAACAAAAATTCAGAGACAAAAATTATGTTAGTGATTGTCAGAAACTTGGGAAAGACAATGGTAAGTGTGTATGGACAGTATAAAGATCTGGCGTGATCTACACTCCCTGGAATAAGAAAGCCATGAATGCACAACACTTAAATTCTAAAAGTTACTTGGAGCTAAGGGTGGAACTTGGTGGGAGAACCCTTGCCTAGGCTGCATATAGTGTCTGGGCTCTCATCCCAACACCAAAACAAAACTAACAAAAACCCACCAAGAAGTACAGTTTCAGAGGGACGGTTTTACAACATATGAATCTTGTGGCAGTTAAAACAAACAAACCCTTTTTTCTAGACAGGGTCTCAAACTTGCTATGTAGCCGAGGATGACCTTGAACTCTGGATCTTCCTGCCTCCATCTCCAGAGTTCTGAGATTACAGGCATGTGTCACTACACCTGGTATAGCCAGTGCTAGGAACCAGAGTTTCATGCATGCTAAACAAACACTCCACCACCTGGGCTGTATCGTCAGCCCCTTCTTATGGTCAGCTAAGGAATGACATTGGCTAATTCCTCAAGCAAGGAGTGTGATTTCCCACTTTGCTTTACAGGCTCCTGGATAAATCAAATATCAGGAAATTATTATCTGCCCAAAATATAAACACCAAAACTCAGTAGGTCAGTAACTAAAAAGCAATGTCCCTCTAGGAAGGTCATGTTCTAGAGGAACAGCAGGTCTCTAGCATCAATGTCCACAGAAGGCAGCATCCCCACCTTAGCCACACACACTGGGTTTTGTTATTATGGTAGAAGATTCCTACCGATCAACCTGGGGTCCTTCAACAAAAGGATGCTCTTCATCCATTCACCTACCCAATATCTGCTCCACCACAAGTCAGGGAACAAATGGCACCAGGAAGATCGTTGTCCTCCAAAACCTTGGCTATTATCCTAGAAAGGAAATGGCAGATATTACTCAACCAATCATTCCACTCAGAACATTTTCATAAATGAGAAAGAAATCCCTATCACATGACTTCCCTTTTCAACTCACTGTTCACTCAAACCTGGGTTTTTCCTCACAGATTACAAATTAGGTTTGTAGATACTTACGAGCAAAAGTTTGGGTTTAAAATAGAGTGTTAAGGAAAAATATATATATATAGAACATGAATAGGGGATAGAAAGCATTGCTTGGGTGGTTTAAAAAGCATTTTCTCATTAAATATTTTCTGCCCAACTATAAAGACACAGTGAGTCAATATGGCAGATTGGAGGCTGGGTGTGCTCAGCAGTGAAGTACATGGATGAAGCGTTGCTGAAGCGTTGCTTTTTCTTCTTTTGTCCCTAACCACACATGCATTAAAACAGTAAGGAAATTTACAGGGAATAAGGTACGAGAAGATGAAGGAATCTAAAGAGATTCCATAAGCAAATAAGGCGTCTGGACATCCCCTGCATCTGCTCACATACAGACTCAGCAAAGGGGAGCAGGGGTGTTTAGCTCAGTTGCCAGCATTTGCCTAGTTTGCATGAAGCCCTGGGCTCAATCACGAGCACCACATAAACCAGGGTTGGCTGTGCATGCCTGAAATCCTAGCACTTTGGAGGTAGATCAGAACTTGAAGGGGATCCAAGGCTAGCCTGGACTACAAGGGATCCTGATCTCCCATCTTTCTTCCCCCAGAAAGAGAAGCAATAAAGGGTAAAAGGAGAGCCAGACACAGTGGTACATGTTTGTAATCCCAGCACTTGGGATGTGGGGCAGGAGGTTGCAGAGTCCCAGGTCATATTTAGCTGTGTAAAGAATGTAAAGCCGGTATGACCACATGAGAACCGGTCTCACAAAACAAAACTGAAACAAGAAAGGATGAACAGGAGGGGGAAGAAGTCTCTGAAACCCAGGAAGTTACCATGGAGATACACTGGAGGATGGGGCCTGGCTCCTGTAACCCTGAGGCAGCGCAGGGCTTGTGTCTGCTGGCTTCAGTCAGAAAACAGCAGTATCCTACATACCAAAAAGGCCTGTGGACACGAAAATATGTTCTCCTTCAATTTAAAAGCTGCAGTTAAATGAGACCATGATTATAGACCACCTAACACTGGCTGTGAGTTGTGAAAAATGGCTGAACTAGCCAGGTGTCCACACCTTTAATCCAAGCATTTGGGAATCAAAGACAGGCTGATATGAGTTAGAGGACAGCCTGGTCTTCAGAGATGGAGTTCCAGGACAGCCAAGGCTACATAGAGAAACTCTGACTCAAAAAACTAAAAAGAGAAAATAGAAAAAGAAAGAGAGAGAGGGGGGAGGGAGGGAGGAAAGTGAACTGATTCTGAATTTTCTGAAGCATAATTCTTCCTTTCTTGATGAGTTTCCAGTGGTGTATGATGGCTCATGTCTGTAATCCCAATATTCAGGAAGCTGAGGCAGGAGGCTCACCATGAGTTAGAAACCAGCCCAGGTTACAGAGTGAGATGCTATTTCAGAACAAGTAATTTTGAGCTTTTAGAAGACAGAGTTAAGTTCCTTTCCCATCAATCCCAACTTGCAGCTCCTTTCCAACTAGTGAAATGTAAATCTGGACCAGAACTGTACACATGAGAATGGCATGCTTTTAGCCTAATATTGAGCATAGTGGCTCCTGAGCCTCATGTGTGGTATCTGAATACTGTGTTTCTAGATTTGCTACAATAGATTGGGGGCTTGTATAGGCATTAGACTTTTAAACTCAGATTGATGGCTAATCTTGATGTTAACTTGACTGTATTAAGAAGTGCCTGAGAGGCCAGGTGTGGTGCCGCATATATATGATGAATACAATATATTCATTCTAACCATTTTACTATTCTTTTAGAGAACACTTACTAACATATTACATTTACATGACAAAATAGTGTTCTTTAAAATGACTTTATTTGTATTAAAAGAGATGTTATCCAGGCATGGTGGCACATGCCTTTAGTCTCAGCACTCAGGAGGCAGAGGTAGGTGGATCTCTGTGAGTTCAAGGCCAGCCTAGTCTACAAAGTGAGTCCAGGACAGCCAGGGCCACACAGAGAAACCCTGTCTCGAAAAACAAAAACAAAACAAAAGAAAGAAAGAAAAGAAAAAGAACCCAGTGCCTAGCTAGGCGTGGTGGCACGGGTCTTTAATGCCAGCACTCAGGAGGCAGGGGAAAGTGGACTCTGTGCCACACCCGCCTCGCCAGCAGTGCAGGCTACGACCGCTGTGTGACAAACATGCGTGTTGTACGGCTGGGGGGTTCTTCTGGGCTTTTCCAGGCCCTGAAGAATGACCCATTAGCCAAAAGGGGTGCTGGACGGAAGCCTGGATATTTGTGGGGGCGAATCATCAGGTCTCCTGGGGAGCTGGAAAGGTTGGGGATGTTCAGAGGGCTTGGTTTCACTTTTGGATGCTTACTTTATCTCATAGCTTATACAAGATTTCCAAGAAGTGCAGTACTTGAAAAAGGAACTTAAAATACGCTGTCTACCCCTGAACAGATGGCAACAGCCCCACAAAAAGAAAGACTAGATGTTTCAGAAAACCCAAACATTATACTAACTATGAATAATTCAGATGCAGATAATAGTCCTTTGCAGCAGTTTGTACAAATAATACAGAACAATTCTAATATGCTAGTACATGAAGCTATTAATCTTCTACAGGAAAAAGAGTTAGGATTTCAGCCAAGATACAAAAGAAAACGGAGAACATTAACAAATAAATTCTATGTACCTGGTGTTCCTATGAAAATGATAGATGATGGTAAAAGAATAGCTTAGGTTTCATGAAAAGACTTAGGAGATATTGTTAAAGCTATCAAAAACATTCCAATACTTGCTAGTGTAAAAGGGAAAGCAAATAAGCGTTCATGGTTATGAAAAACTATTAAGGAAGTAAAAAGAGATTTAGAAAAAAGACATTGAAATACTGGTCTGTTTCAAAATAAAACACAATGGTTAGAAACTGTCCGGTTCGTTGACCACAGTCAATCGGGCCACCAAGAAGCTCAATGTTCCTTCCAAGATCAACAGGTATTTCTTAGCAACAAATGTTTATGCTTTTGGCTATGTAACTATGATCACACTTCCTGATTTTACTGTATAAATTCTGCTTTGAAAAAAGTAAAACTTTACAGCAACACTGAAACTTCTCTTGAGTTGTGTTGTCTGTCACGCCGAATCCGCTCCCCACCTGAAAACTTCTTGAAACCTGGTTCGGTTGCTGAGACCACTACACCATGGTCAGCAGCAACTCTGTAAGTTTGAGGCCAGCCTGGTCTACAAAGTAAGTCCAGGACAGTCTGGGATACACGGAGAAATCCTGTCTGGAAAAAGCCAAAAAAAAAAAAAAGAAAAGAAAAGAACCCAGGGCCTGTTAATTGTCCTTGCAAAAATATGTCATATAAAAATAGAAAGTCACACATACTTACTTTGTTTTTTTTTTTTTTTTTTTGGTTTTTCGAGACAGGGTTTCTCTGTGTAACAGCTCTGGCTGTCCTGGACTCGCTTTGTAGACCAGGCTGGCCTCGAACTCACAAAGATCCGCCTGCCTCTGCCTCCCAAGTGCTGGGATTAAAGGCGTGCGCTACCACCGCCCGGCTCATACTTACTTTGTAACAGCTACACTAACGAGGGAAGTTGTTGGTGCTCCTTTCCTAGAACATTTTTAAAAAAACAGAAACAGAAAGAAAGAAAATTATCACAAGGACAGAAATACCTTCCATTACAAAGAAAAACAAAAAAGTTACAGAGAAAAGGCTCTGTCCAATTAGACAACAAATAACTCTAGTAACTGAAATGGAACCCTGTCCGTCCAGGACACAACAGACAAGGAAACTCATGAACATCACCCTGCACTGAGCAACGCTGAGCCCACCTGCCGCAGGACTGAAGTCACAGTAAATGCTACAGAACTAAAGGACGGGGCGCTGTCAGCTGCACAGTTAACATACAGGACTCCAGCACCATGTGGTCCTTAACAAGGAGGGTCAGTTTGACTGGTAAGCCACTGCCTAGGTCAGTACTGAGACACCTAGCACTGAGACTTCAGCCGTGGTTATGAAGGGGCTTACAGAGATGATTCACTGAAGGGGAAGACCCGTGCCTGTCATCCCAGCATTTAAAAGGCAGAGGCAAGAGTTCAATCTTCCTCAAAAAAAAAAAAAAAAAATCAATCAATCCATCAATACATCTGAACAGTTCTATGGAAGTGAGCCATTAGCCTATGGAGTCTAGCTCCAGGCATTTAGTATAAGAACGGAGGCACAATTCTCCACTAGTAGGAAGAACAGCTGGGAGGGGATGAGGACACTACTACATCCAAATATATCACCCATGGTAAAACACAAATTAAAACCAAGCCCGATTAGCATACGTGACTAGCTGAGGAAGTTTAGAAAACACTTTCATACAACTAAAACCCTTTCAGCAGTGAGCAACAATATAGCTATTGGTATTTATTTGTCACTTTCTTACTGTGAGACAGGGAAATGACAACTTACCAAAGGCAGACGTTCCCAGTGATCATTGCTATGGCATTGTTCCAGCCAAACACAGCCACAGGGAAATTGAAGGCAGTGATGATTCCCACCAGGCCTAATGGATTCCACTGTTCAATGAGAGCATGGCCAGGTCCTGAGGTGTCCAAACAGCCACTTAGTGGACCCAAATTTATTAAGAATAAAACCCTAATCCATGCCTCTCCAGATCAAAAGTCTATGTACCAGACCAGAGAGGAAACCTGATGCTTCCATGGGTTACCTCACAGAACCAAAGGATAAGAACACATTACTTAATGTGAAACAGAACGGTTTATCGCTACACTACTTTATCAGCTGTAGTATTGTTCATTACACCTCACACCTCAGGAGCTGCCGAGGTGAGAGCATTATGGATCCTACTTGCAAGACAGAGACACGTCAGTAAGCTAGTAGGAGTTCCCCCCAAGAGATGTGAACACAAAGGGTAAAACAGAAACAGAGCACAGAACAAGTGATTTTCAGGTCTGTGTCTTTATGTAGCCCCCGGGCCTCTCCAACTTCAAAGCAAGAAAGCTCATGTTATAAAGCTCACATCGGATGGATTACAAAACTTTCCACTCATTGTATTACGGAAATTAAAAGTATGAATAGAAATGTTTATATTTTTTGCAGATGTGCTTCATTTGGTAGACTGCTTGCCCAGCATGTACAAGTCCTGGTTTGAATCCCCAGCATGGCATAAACCGGCTGTGGTGGCTCATGCCTGTAAGAAGAGCAGTCAGGTGGTAGAGGCAGAAAGATCAATTCTAGGTTTTTCTAAGCTCCGTGGTAAGTTCCAGCCCAGCCTGGAATACATTAGACACTGTATAAAAAAGAAATACACAAAATCCCAAAATTTGCAGGGTGTGGTGGTGCATGCCTTTAATCCAGCACTCAGGAGGCAGAGGCAGGTGGATCTCTGTGAGCTCAAGGCCAACCTGGTCTATAAAGCTAGTCCATGACAGCCAGGGCTACATAGATACACAGAGAAATCCTGTTTCCAAAAAAAAAGTATATATATATACACACACACACACACAAACATATATACATATATATAATTTTAATAGCAAACTTTAAAGCTAGTCTCACAAAGGCTTATTTTTATTTTTTATTTTGTTTATTTATTATGTATACAGTATTTGCTCTACATATATGCCCAGGCAGATCTCAATGTAGATGGCTGTGAGCCACCATGTGGTTGCTGGTAATTGAACTCAGGACCTTGGGAAGAACAGCTAGTGCTCTTAACCTCTGAGCCACCTTTCCAGCCCAAAGGCTTATTTTTAATCAATTCCTGGTGGGATTATAAGGAACAGACCCAAGAAACATTTACAGACTTAGTTAAATTTACATACTACTGCATGGCAGGATAGTACTTCTTATCACTCACACAAGAAGCGGGGCTGGGAACATCCTAGCATAGCACCCCAGACCTAGGCTGTCCTACAGGCCAGCATCCTAACTCCTGCTTGGCAGGGCTAGCCTTCTCTCCTACTCTCCCTTCTTTGCCCTAGTGCCATTAATCCCTCACTTAGAGGTCCCTAAAGTCTATACAGATGCCAAAGCCACTCAGGATAAAGTCCAAACTTGTCACAGCAGGGATCCCTGCAGTGCATCTTGCCAGCTGTGCTGAGACAAGGTAGTCCCTGCATGGACCGTGTTCCTCCATCCTCAACTTTATACAGCCCTCTTCCCTACTCAAAGTATTCTATTACCAGCTCCACCTTCTTCAAGGCCTCGGGGTATCTTCCCTGGGAGGACATTTTTGACAGCATCCCCAGGCTGGGGTAGGAAGTCCCCTACGTGATTTCGGTCCTATCCTCACATGGCATGCTCTATTATAGCTATCAATTCCCTGGCACTGTCCTCAACTCTAAAACATAAGGATTTGTGTGTGCCTGTGTGTACACACATGTAGAGGCCAGAGGACAACAAAAATCAGTTCTCAAGCTGGGCGGTGGTGGCGCACGCCTTTAATCCCAGCACTTGGGAGGCAGAGGCAGGTGGATCTTTGTATTTTTTTTTTTTTAAAGACTTATTTATTATGCATACAGTATTCTGTCTGCAGGTATATCTGCAGGCCAGAAGAGGGCACCAGATTTCATTACGGATGGTTGTGAGCCACCATGTGGTTGCTGGGAATTGAACTCATGACCTCTGGAAGAGCAGCCAGTGCTCTTAACCACTGAGCCATCTCTCCAGCCCGCAGGTGGATCTTTGTGAGTTCGAGGCCAGCCTGGTCTACAAAGTGAGTCCAGGACAGCCAGAGCTGTTACAGGAGAAACCCTGTCTCGAAAAACCAAAAAAAAAATCAGTTCTCTTCTTCCACTATGTGGGTCCTGGGAATGGAACTGAAGTTCACGGGTATCCTGCTAAGCAAGCCATCTCACTGGGCCCACAGCACAGTGTTTGAAGATATGTATCACAGCACCAAGCACTTAGCTTAGCTGACTCCAGGCTTACGTTCTGAAGGCAAGACGGGTCCCCCAATCATCCTCGACAAGCCAGCAGCGTAATCACAGATGTCCACATACTCCTGAACTTCTCCTATTCCCTCCACTAAGATTTTCCCCATCTCCAGAGACACCTAAAAATATAGAAATCCATGCAGAATTTCTCCAGCAGAATTTGTATTTTAAATATTAAGCTGAGGACAAAAATAAAACATTATTTTTATATAGGTAATAAACTAAGAAAATCTGTTTTCTGATGAATGTTTTTCTTTTTATCTTTCTTCATTTACTTGCTTTTTCTCTTATTTTTTAATATAATATTGTTTATAAATTCTGATAATTTCATTCATGCACATAATTTATTTTGCTTCTATGATTTTTTTTTTTTTTTTTTTTTTTTTGGTTTTTCGAGACAGGGTTTCTCTGTGTATCTCTGGCTGTCCTGGACTCACTTTGTAGACCAGGCTGGCCTCGAACTCACAGAGATCCGCCTGCCTCTGCCTCCCGAGTGCTGGGATTAAAGGCGTGCGCCACCACGCCCGGCTTTTCTATGATTTTTTTAAGCACAAGATTTTTTTTCACTTTTCATTCTTTCCTCTTAAAAAAACGGATTTCAGGGGGAGCTGTTGGGGGGAAAAGATATACCTTAAACTTAAAAAAACGGGGGGGAAGAGGATGGGGGGTTGAGGGGGAATGGGGTGGGACTGGAGGGGGGAGTAGGGAGGGGATTGTGATTGAGATGTAACTTGAAGAAGTAAAAAATAAATTTAAAAAAAACGGATTTCAAAATTTGCTTTTCTTAAAAAAAAAAAAAATCACAATCTTAGGACAAACATATAGTTTTCTGTTTTAAATTGACCATCCTGGTTCTACTCTTCTCCAGCAAACAGTGATGTTGAAAGATACAGTGAAGCACTTTGTCTTGTGCCTTAAGAACATAGAAGGTTTCACATTGTCCCTGGGGTGAGATTTTCCCCTCAATTTCTAAATCAGATATTAAAATCTGACTCAATTTACTGAGGCAAGGAAGCACACAGAACTCCAGCAGTTAGGAGTCTGGGGTAGAGCCTTGAACCAAGGCTAGACCACAACAAAGCAAAAACCTCAGTCTCAAACAAAACAAATGTAAGAAAACTTACAACACCCTACTCTCTATTCAAGAGATCATTAATTAAAAGACTTCAAAATACTTTACCAGTCTTCCCAACACATGGATCTTCTCCCGCAAGGCATCACCAATCTTTCTTACTACTTCTCCTCGCTTTGGGGCAGGAATCTAAGAAAAGAACGGAATGTTGGGGGTCAAAGTACATATCTATGTCTACAGGTGCCACATGGACACCACAGAAGAACAAACTGCAACGACATCACAAGATGTCACTTTCTGGTTCCATCAGCACTGTGATATGGCCAACACCCTAGAGCTAATCTCTTCTGGGAGGCACAAATGAAAAGGCAACAAACAATTACCAATTGCCAACGGTCTAAAACACAATACTAAAAGAGAGAAAAGGGCAAGACTGGACGCAGGCAAAATCTAAGCTCAGACCCATGCTGAATCCTGAAGGATGGAAAGCGTTGGCCATGAACTACAGAAAGAATCACTCAGAACCAAGGACCGGTTGAAAGGCCAGTGCCTGTACAGCTAGAGCCTTTAAAGACAGGGAATCTCAACTGGGCACGGTGGTGCAAGCCTGTAATCCCAGAACTGGAGAGGCAGAGACAGGCTGATTCCTATGAGTTCAAGGCCAAGCCTGGTTGGTATATACAGCAAGTTCCAGGCCTGCCAAGGTTTCTGAGACTCTGTGTCCCAAATCACCACCAGAGCTAGGTAGGGAGTACGGGGAATCTCACCCCAGGGACAATGTGAAACCTCTTATGTTCTTAAGGCACAGAACAAAGCGCTTTGCTGTGTCTTTCAACATCCGTGTTCACTGGAGAAGAGTAGAACCAGGAAGGTCAATTTAAAAGAGAGTAGCCTGGGGAAATAGTTCAGAGAGCAGGATGGTAGCCTAGCACTCAGAGCCATTGGTTCCACCTTCTAGAGCACTACAAAGCTGGGTTTGATGGTGTACAACTATCATTCCTGTGCTTGGGAAACTGAAGCAGGAAAACCACACGCTACAGGCTAGCCTGGGCTACATGAGACAACACCTTACAGACAGTCTTAACCCTTCAATGGTAATACAAAGACAGAAAGAGATGTCGCTCTCTTTTGGAAGTAGAAGTGACAGGACACACTAATAGAATGAAGGAGGAAGAAGGAAAATGGACAAATTAAGATGACTATCAGGTCACTGCCTTGAAAGCTGGTACACCAGGGTGTGTTAGCACACACCTTCAATCCCAGCAGAGTATGAGACAGGTGGATTTCTGAATTTGAGGCCAGCATGGTCTACAGAGTAAGTTTCAGAACAGCCAGGGCTACACAGAGAAACACTGTCACAAAATAAAATTAAATTAAATTTTAAAAAGAAAGAGGGACTGGAGAGATCATTCAGCATTACGAGCACTGGCTGTACTTCCAAAGGACCCAGGGTTCAAATCCCAGCACCCACATGGCAGTTCACAGATGTTTGTTATGGCTGGGTGTGGTGGCACATGCCTTTTATCCCACCACTTGTGAGGCAGGGGCAGAAGGAACTCTGTAAGTTCAAGGCCAGCCTGGTATAAATCCTGAGTTCCAGGACAGCCAAGACTGCTACACAGAGAAACCCTGTCTCAAAAAACTGAAAGAAAAAGAAAGAGGGGGAAGGGGGGGTAGGTATGAGGCTGTCATGGTGACTCCGCAGGTAAGGGCACCTTTGGCAAGCCTGATGACCTGAATTCAATCCCCAGGATACACTTGGTGGGAGGGAAAAACCTACTGAAAACTGTCCTTTAACCTCCACATGCATGCTATGGTACAAACACACACACACACACACACACACACACACACACACACACAAATAAATTAATTTTTTGAAAGAAGACAAAAGGAAAAGGGCAGGGCTTGAAGATAAAGAATATAGATAGTGATGTGAGTACTGAGTTGTGATGTACAAATAGCAACACAGCTTCCCCAACAGTGACCACAACCCCTGTTAGCCATTCATTCCTCCACCTCTCTTTCAAAGGGAGCTGAAAGAAATGCCGCATGCCTTTAGTCTCAGCATTCGGTAAGTAGAGACAGTGGGGATCAGGAATTCAAGGCCACCCTCGGCTAGGTAGTAAATTCCATGTTATTAAGCTCAAGGCCAATCTGGGATGCTATAGGAGACCTTGTCTCAAAAGAAAAAACTAAATAAATAAAAAGAGAGCGAGCACCTCCTGCAGATCATAGGCTAGAGCCCCATTCTCTATCCCTCCTTATATCATGCCTCCCACTCCACCCTGCAGAGCCCCACTGAGCTGCAAGCTCAAGGCTCCACTTGGCTCTCTTCTACCCCAGGGCATCCCCACAATCTTAGAACAGCTTTGGTGGAGAGCAACGTGCCAATGTGTCATGTTGGGAAACACTCTTATTCTTGGAGCAGGCAGCTACACATGCTAGCAACTGAGCTTCAAAGTGTGTTGAAATAAACAGATAAAATAACAGCCATTGTACACTTTTTCTAAGAGGGATATCCAACAGAACACAATGTGTTAAGCCATAAAAGGAACAGTCTCTAAAATAAATGGGCACGTAAGGAAAAGCATAGAAGAGCTTCAACAGTATCACAGAAGAGCACAAGACAGTACGTCTGTGGTAATGCTTTCCTTCAACTTGGGAGTCTACAAAGATGTCAACAGTAGCAATTTCTTAGAGTTACAGCTGATGTTCACTCATAGTTTTAAAATTTTATTTTACATGTATGGATGTTTTGAGTGCATGCATATCTGTGCACCACACGTGTGCCTGGTGCCCTCAGAAGCCAGAAGTGTCTGATCTTTACGGATGGTTATGAGACACTATGTGGGTGCTGGGGACCAAGACCAGTCCTCCTGCAAGAGCAGCCAGTGCTCATAACCACTGAGTGTTCACTCCTGTTCACCGTATTTTATACAACTGCAAAGTTTACCTTTCTAAAAAATTTTCTCATTTTATTTTTATGTGTATGTCGTTGTGTGTGCACATCATGCATGTGGGTACAGGTGGAAGCCAGAAGATGGCATCAGGTCCCTTGTAGATAGAGTTACAGGCCTTTGTCAGCTGCCTAACATGGGAGCTGGGAACCAAACTCTAGTCTGCTACGAGAGCAGCAAGTACTCAACTCCTGAGCCAACCCTCAAGCACCCAAAGTATTTATTTATTTAGATTTAGTGTGCATTGGGCAGGAGAGGAGGAGAGGGAGTCAGAGGACAACTTGCAAACTTGTAGTAGTTGGGTCTCTTTCCACCATGTGGATCTTGGGGGGAAGACCCTGGGTTGTCAGATTTGGCAGCAACTACCTATACCCACTGAGTCAGCCATCTTTATGATACATGTCCTCCTTGTATCCTTAACTGAATTAGCACAGATTCCATCTTTGGCATTTTCTAGTATAGGCGTCATTATGTTTCTACAGAATTTAGCTGACACGGTGATAAGTCAAGCCAAGTTGATGAACATCAGCTGAGAACAAGTGCATATGGCCTCTACCTCCCATGAGTTACACATTTAAAAAATAATAATTATGATTTCCATGTAGGTATGTGTGCCTCAGTGTATGCATGTACACTACTTGTATGCCCACAGAAGTCAGCAGAGAGCATCTGATCTCCTGGATCTGGACTCACAAGTAGTTGTGAGCTGCCAGGTGGGTGCTGGGTACCGAACCCAGGTCTTCCACAAAAGCAGTAAGTGCTCTTAAACACTGAGTCAGCTCTCCAGCCTCACATGGTACCCATTTATTTACTCCAGTTTTTCACTTGGTTACTGCCGGGGGACATGACTGTAAACAAGGTAGCTATAATTCTTGCCCAGTAGAGGATAATTTAGTGAAGTGGCAGACACAAGAAGCAGCAGAGAACTACATGAAGGGGAGCAAGGCTGCACAGCTGGAGCAGCTAGGACGCACCAGTGTTAGTAACTAAGGGAGAGGGGAGGAAGGCCTTTGAAAGTGTACAGCAAAGACTTGAAGGCATGGCCGTCATCAGCCAGGTAAAGTGGCAGAGAAATCAAGGCAGGGCACGTGTGAAGGCCAAAAGGCAGAGGAAATAAAGTCGTTCTGAAAAGCAAAGTAGCTCAGAGAGGCAAGTGAAGAAAAGAAGGTGCCACATGGCCAAGGGCCAAAGACCCAACGAACAACTAGGAACACAGGGAGGTTTTAAACAGCGAGGGAAAAAAAAATCAAAACACACTTCAGTGTATTGCTCTAGGTCTAGTTGTAGAAAGTAACGGGAGAGAGGCAGGACTCACGAAGACCACTGAGCCTGACAGAGCTAGTACAAAGGTGACAACGTGGAGTGATGTGGTTTGCAGGGTTCTCCAGGACAGATGCTAATGTCATATGCCATGGGGTTTGCAGGCAGAGCCTTAGGGATAGGTGAAGTCTTAAGGGAAGAACCCTATGGCTTCCTTAGTGGCTTTGTAAGAAGAGGGACTTGAGTAGGAGGATATCTGTCCTGTCTTGCGATTCTATCATCTTCACAGAGACTATCACCCAATGTGGCCCCTCGGCTCTGGAATGCCCAGCCCCAGCACTATAAAACAATTAATGTCTTTATAAATTGCCCTGTCCATGGTATTTTGTTATAGCAACAGAAAAAAAGACTAAGACTGTGTATTTTTGAATGTTCAAGATTTGGGGCAGGATGGTTCAGCAGGTAAGAGCACTGATTGTTCTTCCAGAGAACCGGGGTTTAATTCCCAGCACCTACATGGCAGCTAACAATTCTCTGTAACTCCAAGATATGACATCCTCACACAGACATACATGCAGGCAAAACATCAAAGCACATAAAATAAAAAACTAATTTTTAAAATGTTCAAGATTTGACAGTTGACAATTGATTGATCACTGATGGATCAGCCAAGGAACTTTCATAACCAGACACTACACCAGATCACATTTTATAAACAGCAACTTGGGGCTGGAGAGATAGCTCAGCAGTTAGGAACACTGTCTGCTCTTCCAGAGGTCCGGAGTTCAATTCCCAGCAAGCACTCACAACCATCTATACTGGAATCTGATGTCCTCTTCTGGCATGTAGGAGTACATGCAGATACAGCTCTCATATATTAAATAAATAAATTAATAAATAAATGTTAAAAAAATAAGCAGCATCTCTTAATCTGACATCTTTAATTTCAGCTTCCCAGATTATCTTTAGGAACAACATGGAGTGAGAAAAGCATGGATTAGGATTTGAAGAGGACAAGAAGAAAGGAATAAAAAACAATTTCTATAATAAAAAAACATTTCTAGTATGAACTTGACTGGTCCAAGAAGAAGATATCAATTACTGCCGTAGCTGGAATCACAGCTCAGTTGGTAGAATGTTTCCCTAGCATAAATGAGGTCATGGGTTATTCAATGCCTAGCACTGCAAAAGCCAGACATGATGGCAAGGCACTTACTTAAGAGATAGAGGCAGAGAGGTCAGAGGTTCAAGGTAATTATCCTTGTTATACAGTGAGTTAGAGGCCAATATGAGATACATGGAACTCAATGTACCAATGACAATTTAGAGCCAGGCACGGAGGCGTGTGCCTATAACCCCAGCACTTGGGAGGAGAGGGCAGAGTCATCAGGAGTTCAAGGCCAGCCGTGGCTATATCAAGTCTGAGGCCACCCTCGGCTATATTAAACCCTCTTTCTCAAAATAAATAATAAAGCAGTTTTTATAAATTTATATTTATACTTTGCTGCTGTTTGCTAGTTTGTCTTGTGGCATATTTCTGTGGGGTTTTTCCTATTTATTCTTCTCTCATACATTGCATCCTGACTGCAGTTTTCTCTCCCCCCCTTTCCCCTGTTTGGGACCTCCACCTCCCCTCAGAAAAGAGCGCACCTCCCAGCGATATCAACCAAATACGGCATAACAAGCTACAATAAGACCAGGCACATATTCTCACATCAAGGCTGGACAAGGTAACCCAGGAGGAGGGAAAGGGTCCTAAAGTCAGGTAAAGGAGTCAGAGACAGCCCTCGCTCCCACTATTAGGACTTCCACAAGAACACCAATCTACACAACCATTAACATATATGCAAAAGACCTAGGACAGACCCAAACAGGCTCCCTGATCTCTGTGAGCCCACTTGAGTCAGAGGTCAGTTGGTTCTGTAGGCTGTGATTTTCTGGTGTCCTTGATCCCTCTGGCTCTGTCAATCCTTCCCCTCCCTCCTCTATAGGACTCCAGAGCTGGGCATAGTATTTGGCTGTGGGTTTCTGTGTCTACTCTCATCATTATACTTTCTTTTCATTTCCCTTAAAGAAAAATGTTCCCTTTGAAATGTCTAGGCTTAACCTAGACTGAAATGAAACAATGTTGTGTTGTGATGTAGGCAAAGCCGAGAGAAGGAAAGAGGACAGCAGAGAAACTCCATGGGAAGGATCCTTGAGGAAGCCAGGACAGCCGGCTCTGATGTTGTCTGAGGCCCAGCTACCCCATCTCTAAGTCACTGCCCCATTGACCGGAGTCCAAGAGGGCTGTTAGAAAAGGTCGTCTCTGCATTAATCTTTGAACTCAATTGCTTAACTCATATTCCAACAAGTTGATCCCCCACTGGCCCAATTTACTCTCATCCAAGAGTGACCTGCCTGATTTATCCAGCAACTCCATCTGGAGTTCAAAAATGTACAAGATGCTGAAGGAATGCTGAATGCAATCTGGCAATGTAGGCCAAGAGGTCAGAAGAGATCCTAAATTCAAAAATAGCAACAAAAACAATATTTCAGAAAGACTATCATGACAGCAACCACTGCAACAAGGGAGACAGACTTTAAAGTCATAGAAGGAAAGAGATGAAAGGGCTCAGCAGGTACAGGTGCTTGCCGCTCAAGCCTGGTGGCCTGAGTTTGATCCCCAGAAGCCACAAAAGATGGAAAGAAGGAACCAACACCACAACGTTGACCCCTGACCTCTACGTGAACATTATGGTGCATAGGCGCACATACACACATCACCATCACCATCAACACAATACTAATAAATTAAAAGCTTCTTAAATCAGTTTAGGAAGACAGATTCTGAAACCACACAAACTATTCTCAAACATGCTACTATTTACTCTAGATAAACATGAGCATAAATGTTTCTGTTTAAAAGACAGGTGAATGATTCCGGTATTTGGGAGACTGAGACAGGAAGAGAGAGAAGGAAGGAGGAAGGGAGACAG
Organism: Lophiomys imhausi; assembly: GCA_907164525.1. Classification (NCBI taxonomy): domain Eukaryota; kingdom Metazoa; phylum Chordata; class Mammalia; order Rodentia; family Muridae; genus Lophiomys; species Lophiomys imhausi. The sequence continues at coordinate 3,070,904 of CAJQZJ010004801.1, forward strand.
GGAAGGAGAGAGGGAGGGAAGGAGGAAGGAAGCAAGCAAGCAAAAGAAAAAAATAGGTCGGTCCGGGTTGGAGGATGTCTCAGCAATTAAGAGCACTTGTTGCTCTTGCAGGTTCAGTTCCCAGCACCCACTTCACAGCCATCTGTAACTCCAGTGCCCTCTTCTGACCTCTAAAGGCAAGGAAAACCCTCACACGTATGAAATAAAATGAATCTCTTTTTTAAATGTTTTGGCCAGGTGTGGTGGGGTATGCCTTTAATCCCAGCACTCGGGAGACAAAAGCAAGAGAATCTATGTGAGTTTGAGACCAGCCTAGTCTACAGAGCAAGTTCCAGGACAGCCAGAGCAAACAGAGAAACCCTGTCTTGAAAATCGAAGTTTAATGTGGCCAGAGAGATGTGACTCAGTGGTAAGAGCACTTGCTCCCGAATCTTAAAGACTCCCAGCAAATGCCAGTAACCTCACTGCTCCAAGTGGGGCAGAAACAGGAGGATTGCTGGGATCTGCTTGCTGGCTTCCAACCTAGTGAACACCCTGCTTCAGAGGACCAAGCAGGAAGTGGCAGGAAGTGACAGAAGAGGACACCTGATGCCCTCCTCTGGCCTCTGCAGACACACACAGGCACAAACACACAACACACAAATAAACATCTTTTAAGGAATAACTGGACCAGTGAGATGACTCAGTGGGTAAAGATGCATCCTCGGCAACGTGAGTTTGATTTCCAGGACCCATGTGAAAGCAAAGAGAATGGACTCCACAAAGTTGTTTTCTGACCACCACACATACTCTGTTGTTGGGAAGATCTAATAACATTGCTTTTGATAGGCTGATTTCAATGCTGAGATCTGGTTACCACTCCTTCTGAGGCATTTTCTGATTGGTTGAATAAATGCTGAGGCCTGAGATTGGGCAAAGACAGAGGTAGGTGGGACTAAGGTGCTTGGACTTCTGAAGCAGAGAGGTTCATAGGAAGAGAAGCCTCTAAGAGAAGAAACAAAGAGCAAGAAGGAAGGAAGACACATGCCATGGGTTAGAGAAAAGAACCTCATTCCATGGCATAGCGTGGAGAATAGCAGTCCAAAGGGACATATGTATATATGGGGACTAGAATTAAGAGCTAGCTTAGATGGGCTAAGATTGCACAATCTGAGCCTAGGCTTGTTAAAATCCATGTGGTGTCTGTGTGCTCATTTATAATGGCTGGTTAAGGATTAGCACCAGCCAACCAATTAAATATAACCTAAATACTAATAATCTACTTAATTCTTTCTACACTCTGTGACACATGTGCCACATGAAAAGTGTGCACATGGACACACAATAATAAACACCAGTACACATACATTAACCTTATGTTGATACGATCCTAAAATTGTGCACACATCATGCAACATGCATAGAAGAATCATAGCTATGAAGCAAACACTGGAGAGCTGGGAGAGAAATACCTGAAGAGAATGTTTGCTGTTACTGGTTTGATGGACAGCTGGATATCCTGACTACTATTGCTCTCAAAGAACCTGAGGACTCTAATCAGCAGGAAGTAGTTAAAAGAGATCTGCATCCCTTTCCACTCTAACCTTCTTTCTCTCCTACCTAATGCTGGGGGGAGTAGAAGTAATAAGGGTTGGAAGGGAGGCAGAGGATTAAGAAGCATAAAATAAAATAAAGATGCCACCTATTACAGAGGAGGCAGAGGGTTGCTGGAAATCTAAATGGGTTCCTTCTCTCCTCCACTCCCCACTCCACACCTACCTAGTGGCAGATCAGTGAGGTCCAGCCCAACAGCCCTCATAATCATCACTTTGGCTCTTTTAACCCATGATGGGTGGCCTTCAGAGATGAAGGAGGCAGGCTCTGCTTCATAGCCAACAGGAACTTCCTAGCCCTGAGAAAATGGTACAGCTGCTTTGCAGCCAGGCATGCTGTGAGGAAACCCTGTCCCTGGTCAGTCCAAGAGCAGAGGCAGGACGAACAGAGAACTAAGAGCTCCCCTTCTTTGCTCGATTAGAAGTTTGAGAGAAAATGTTCACACAGCTCCAGTTTACACCATATCACAATTGCTTTCATCTATTTTAAAGTTATCCATTCTTCTAATCCCAAATGGAAAGGACACTATTTTAGGAACACCAGAGAGGAAATCAATGCAGCGCCCAAGAGCACACATTTCACCACTGTCCCATGCCTTTCTTTTTTTTTTGGTTTGAGACAGGGTTTCTCTGTGTAGCCCTGGCTGTCTTGAACTCACTTTGCAGACCAGGCTGGCCTTGAACTCAAAGAGATCCACCTGCCTCTGCCTCCTGAGTGCTGGGATTAAAGGCATGCAATACCATGCCCGGCAAAATTACAGACGGCTGTGAACTACCATGTGGGTGCTGGGATTTGAACCTGGGTCCTTTGGAAGAACACCCAGTGCTCTTAACCGCTGAGCCATCTCTCCAGCCCCTTATCTGTCTTTCATAATTACAGCAGTTGACCTGTTCTGCAGTGGGAACCATAAACACCATACTTACATCTGCCCAAATTTTCCAAGCTTCCTTGGCTTCCTTTATGGTTTCGTGATAGTCATCCATACTGGCCTAAGAAAAGAATCAGGGTGAGAGAAAAGGAATGAAAAAAGTTAAGTGAGAAGAAAAAATAAATAAGCAGGTTCTGCAAATATACTGATTGACTTCATTACAACTGCAAAGAGGGCCAGTCAGTGGCACACACCTTTAATCCCAGCACTCGGGAGGCAGAGGCAGGTGGATGTTTGTGAGTTCAAGTTCAGCCTGATCCATAGAGTGAGTTCCAGGACAGCCAGGGCTACACAGAGAAACCCTATATCGAAAAGTCGATGGATGGATGGATGGATGGATGGATGGATGGATGACAATAATTTCAGAGAGGTTGGAATGTTGCAAGTCCAGAGCCTAAAAACCTTACTCCAGGCTAGTTTTCAGCTGCTGAATAGCCGCCATTCCTTGCCCATCCTGTGACTTTGGAACTAACATCCTATGACTAAATAATAAAAACCTTAAAGTCATCAGATAGCAGAGTCTTGATCTTGCTGTAGAAACCACTCTGAGGTACCACCAATGTATTTTTAAATTGCCTTGATATATGACTTTCATTTTTCTGCAACTATAAAAATCTATGAAACACCTTGCCTTGGGAAATAGCCTGGGGCAACCTAGCTGTGTTTCCCAGGGCATGGTGGTTACTCACATTTGGTTCCAGGATAAACTATCTCCTATTCTCTTTAAGGTGGGAGCTGTGGTTTTTGCACTGACCACAGGATACTCGCCTTCTAGAATATATAAATATCTTTGTAAAAGAAATGGGAATTTTCTCAGTGTCCCTAAGACTCACAGATGATAATAATTTCAACAGTCTACAATCCTAAAGGCTATTTATAAGGCTGGAGTAGTGGCTCGGAGGCAGTGCTCATGACTACTAGCACAGTTGAAGCCCTGGGTTCAATTCCCAGCATGGGGAGAATGGAATATGTATTAAGTTAAATTAGCGCATAAACAGAAAAAAAACAGCTAGGATCCAATACAAGAAAATATAGCCCAGCTGTGCTGTAAAGCATTGTTTTTTTAAATTGAGGTCTAGCTTCATCTGGATACAGCACATGACCCTGTATTCGAAAGTCAACCTTAGACTCCAACCCAGATTTGAAGAATCAGAACCTTCATTCCGAAAAACACCAAACCTCTGGAGTGACTCAGAAGCAATTCCCAAGCGGGAGACCGGGAATACAGCTGAACTTGCCTGGCGTGCATAAAGGTCCAGGTTCAAGGCCCAGCATAAACCTAGTACAGTTGAGCATGTCTCTGGGTAAGCTCCCAGACATTGTCAGCTACACAGCAAGCTCAAACCCTAGCCTGGGCTACATGAGATATTATATCCAAACAAATATAAAAAGACCCTTTGTCTGATCCTCTCTATAACTCATCTTTTCTAGCTAATACCACCAAGCAAGAGTGGATAGTCTCTCCAGATGAACAGCAGTGCTGATTCTGTATATTTATGCTGCTCTGACCTTTGCCTCTAAAGACTGCTTAGTACAGTTGTTCCCTGTAACAGCTTCAATCTTAGCAACTTACCTGCCGGATTCTTGCTATTGGCTTATTGTTAGCAGGACAATAGGTCGTAATTACCTTGAAACAAACAAACAAACATAAATGACAATCATACATAGAAATTATAATCATTCCCAAAGTGAAGAGAAACCAAATACAAAAACAAAAGCAAAATAGGAGCCTTTAGGCTAACTTCAGAGTAGTCTTGAGTTTCTCACCTATGCATTAGGAACTTCCTGTAAGATCCATGAGCTGGTCATGGTTCAGAGACACATAAGCAACACACTCACTCAGCCCTCAGGGTAACCACTTATTCAACTAATGAGTTTAGCATACTGCTTTTCCACGTTACTCTGCCCACCCTCTGGTCTGGAAACAGAATGCCTAAGTTCAGGCAAACTGCAAAAAGGCCCGAGCTAAGAAACTGGAGAGGCTCCAAATAGAAAGACAAAACCAAATAGAAAGACAAGAGCAGATAAAAGGTTAGATTTTATCAAAAAGACATTAATGACTAGATGCCAGAAGAAAGGCAGGCTGAGGGCTCGAGAGAGTGGTGAGTGCTCGCCTACGATGCACACAGCTCTGGGTTCAAGTCCAAAAACAAAAAGTAAAACAAAAGAACAAAAAAAAAAAGCTTTTTTTCCCTTGAAAGTAAGCGACACTCTCCTAAGTTTTGGGCAAACATACCTTACCTGCTCACTGCATTCTAGAAAACTTTTCATCACGGTGCTAAGTCTGGTCAATAAATACTAAAACGCAAATCTCCGGGGGGGGGGGGGGAGGAAACTCACAAGATTTCATCCAGGACGAGCTTGTTACAGATCCCAAGCAAGACTGCCATATGGTTTAAGGAAGCACTGGCCTTTAGCCTACCTAGCAGCTCCGAAAACTCCATCGATTCCTCACAGGACAAAAATCTAAATTCGATTCTTGTCTCGCTCCGTGAGAAAACTTGTACTGTATACAACTTTAAAACCTCCCATCCGCCCTCAGCTCCAGTCCGGAGGTGGGCTGGGAGAGCGCCCGCCTCGAGGCCTCCCGGGCAAGCCTTGGCTGCAACTTTCCGGGGCTCCCGCATACCTCTCCGTGGCCGCCCCAGTTTCCATTATACACGCCGTCGTTTTCCTCGCTGAGTCCCAGTTCCTGCAGCCAAGCATACTGGGGTTGCTGGATCAGCAGACTGGACATTAGGGCGGCGGGCCTGCTCCAAGGGCGGGAAAGCCGGCTGGTCTTTACTGTCTGCACGCAGAGCCTGCGAGCCTGACGCCACATACCCAGCCCAACAGAGAAGACCCCGCCGCAGGAGAGTCCGGGAAACGCAGCCCCGCCCCCTGCCCTGTTCCTTGGAGGCCGTCCCCCAACCCCCTTCCTCGAGCGCTCATTGGGCAGACCCCTCCCCCGGGTATCCCATTGGGCCGTCTCTCTCCACCTTCCCCGACACGCCCCCTCCCCACTCCCCCATTCTCTCCCGCTGGGGTCATCCGGACCTTAGCCTCCCGATAAGGAGAGACGGCCTCAGGGTCTGGGGGCGGCGGCAGGGCTGAGGGGGCGGGGAATTGCGCCACCCGCTGGCCCTGGACCGAGCTTTCAAACCACAATTAAGCTTCTAGGCCTTAGCGCACAGGGAGTTCTGGGCATGCTCATTCCGTGGGTCTGGGCTGGGAACTGGAAATCTCAACATTTCTAGTCTGCTCTCAGGAAGCGATGACGCCACTGGTCTCTGTTGTAGCCCAGGGAAGTTTTTCAGTGGATGGAGGTTTGAAGAAAGGTGATTTTCACTGCCTTGGTAAATTGCAAACGGTTCCTAATAAATGGAAAAGTATTATTACATGATTGCCTTGCCTTCTAAATACGCTGCCTGGGTGCAGTCTTACTTTTGAAGAACAAACATCATGTTGATCAATGTCCTTCACTCTCCATTTCGTGTATCTTCCAGCCATATCCTTGCCCCTTACCCTCTTAGGATAACTCGGTGTCATTCGCCAGTAACCATGCCTCTCTATATGAGGGAAATCCTAACATCTCATCAGCACTAAACACATGTATTCAAATTAATTAGGTGCCTCAGTGATTTCCAGCCTGTTATCGTCTTTGTAATTCCTAGGCCATGTTGAGTGTCTCAATGATTTCCCCCCCCACACCTGTTTTCAATACGCTTCCATTGCTTTCTACCCTACAGCCAGTCCCAAAAGGATACAGAGAGAAAAAAATCAAAATATACTTGATATAATGATATGAGTCTATTTTAAAGCCTTTAAAAACTAAACCAGATATTCCTAATATCTGGTACCACTTTCAGCAAAGCAGTTAGATACAAAATCAACATACAAAAATTTTTTTTTTTTTTGGTTTTTCGAGACAGGGTTTCTCTGAATATCTCTGGCTGTCCTGGACTCGCTTTGTAGACCAGGCTGGCCTCGAACTCACAAAGATCCGCCTGCCTCTGCCTCCCAAGTGCTGGGACCAAAGGCGTGCGCCACCACCGCCCGGCAACATACAAAAATTAACGGACTTTTTTTCTCAGATAAAGTCATGTACCCAGGCTAGCCTCCTACTCACTATGCAGAAGAGATGACCGTAACTCCTGCCTCTCCCACTTGAGTGCTGAGATTATAGCCATGTGCAAACATACCTGACTATACAGTGATAGTAACTAAACCCAGGGCTTCATGCATGCTAGGCAAACAATCTACCAATGTAGCTACATGACTAATCCAGTGGCTTTTCTATATACCAATAACAAACATGCTGAGAAAAAAAAAAAAAGGAAAACAACCTCATTGTCCATAGAATGGCTTTGAATAAATCTAACCAAGAAGATAAAAGACCTACAGTGAAAACTTTGAAACACTGAAGAACTACAGAATAAAGAATTGGGGAAAAAATAGAAAAATGAAAAGACCTCCCATGCTCACAGTTGGCACAATTGGTCATATGAAAATGGGACCTGGGATGTAGCTCAGTTGACAAGCCTAGCATGCATGGAGACTTAGGTCCTGTTGCCAACATGACATAAAACTCTGGCTGTGGTAATGGACATCTGTAATCCAGAACAGGGGATGTGGAGGCAAAAGGTGCTACATAGGAAGTTCAAGGCCAGTCCAAACTACATGACAGTCTGCTCCAAATTTGGAAACTTCTCAACTTTCAAGATGCAAGCATAGTTTAAGATTTTGTTTTTTAATAGGATTCCACTAATCCAGGAGTTAAGAATTGGCAAATGGAGCCTAGAGCAATGGCTCAGCTGTTAAGAGCTCTCCAGAGGACCTGAGTCCAGTTCCTAGCACTCATGGCAGGTGGCTTACAGCCACCTGTGACTCTCAGTCACTCTTAGGTTAACTCTGTCTCACCAATAACCAGACCTCTCCATGTGAGGGAAATCCTAACATCTCATCAGCACCAGCATATGTCTTTAATCCCAGCCCTCGGGAGGCAGAGGCAGGCGGATCTCTGTGATATTGAGGCCAGCCTGGTCTACAAAGTGAGTCCAGGACAGCCAGGGCTACACAGAGAAACCCTGTCTCAAAAAAACAAAGTTCTCAAAAGAAGTACAAATGGCTAATAACTGTTTTAAAATGATAGACATCATTTGTCGTCAGGGAAATGCAAGTTGAAGCTGCACAGAGTCTGTCTCACCCTAGTGAGAATGGCTAAGGGGAAGAAAGCAGGAAGTACTGGGGAAGATGACAGACAGGGAACATTTATACACTGTTGGTGGGAATGTAAATAAGTGGAGCTGCTGAGGAAATTAGAATAGAGGTGTTTTGGTTTTGTTTTTGTTTTTTTTTTGTTTTTTTTTAAAGAGTTATTTATTTATTATGTATACAGTATTCTGCCTGCATGTATGCCTGCACTCCAGAAGAGGGCACCAGATCTCATTGTAGATGGTTATGAGCCACCATGTGGTTGCTGGGAATTGAACTCAGGACCTTTGGAAGAACAGCCAGTGCTCTTAACCTCTGAGCCATCTCTCCAGCCCCTGTTTTTGTTTTTTAATCTAAAACTATAACTATGGTATGATCCAGGTGGATCAATCCTGGGTATATGCCCAAAGGAATCTCAGCAGGGACATCTAGCGTCCATTTTTAATATGTCACTATTCAAAACAGCTGAGGTATAGAAACAATGGAGGTGTCCACTAGCAAATAGATGTGTGTGTGTGTGTGTGTGTGTGTGTGTGTGTGTGTGATAGACTTTAGTTTAGACAGACAAATAGAAAAATGAAATGATAATTTGCAGGAAGATGCTTGGAGTATGGGGTTTTATTGTTTGTTTTTGTTTGGGTTTAAAAAACATTGTTGCCGGGCGCGGTGGCACACGCCTTTAATCCCAGCACTTGGGAGGCAGAGGCAGGCGGATCTTTGCGAGTTGGAGGCCAGTCTGGTCTACAAAGCGAGTCCAGGACAGCCAGGGCTACACAGAGAAACCCTGTCTCGAAAAAAAACATTGTTGACTGGTTCTCTTAATTATTTTTAATTTACTTAATATTTTTTCATGCACTATATTTTGATAATATTCTTTCTCCTCACCAACCTAGAACACTCTATGTGGACAGGCTGGCTTCAAACTCATAGAGATCCACCTGCTTCAGTCTCCGAAGTGCTGGGATTAAAATCTTGTACTACCACATGGGAATTGGAGATCATCATTTTAATGGAAATAAACAAGACTCAGAAAGACAAATATCACTTGCTTTCTCTGTTAGGGTGATCTGAAAGCTGCTTGTACTCTATTACTAATTACTGGCCCCAAGATCTGCTTGACACCACCGCAGAAGACGACATTGTCACGTGTACCTGTCTTTGTTGTGTAAACCTTGCTCTACATGATTTAAAGCTGATTGGTTGAATAAATGCTGCAGCCTGGATTGGCTAAAAGAGAAGTACGCTGGTGGGAGGTTGGTGGGCTTTGGGAAACAGGAAAAAACCAAGAGAAGAGAAGGAGAAAGAAGATGAATGGGTTAATGGAAAATATAACTATGCATGGCCTGGAACATCATCATATCATGGAGAATAACAGCTCAGGGGATGTATGTATATGTTATGAGGTTTTATTTGGGGATTAAAGTTATAAGATACTTTAGATGGGCTAAGATTACACAATCCAGGCTAAGTCTTGTTAAAATGAATTAGGTGTCTCTGTGTGTTTATTCATAAGTAGTGGGCTAAAGGATAACTCTGAAGCCCTAATAATCTCATTTTTTGTTTGGTAAGTTAGTTGGGGGGTTTTTTTGGTTTTTTGGGACAGGATTTATCTGTGTAACAGAGCCCTGGCTGTCCTGGCCTCATTCTGTAGACCAGACTGGCCTCGAACTCACAGAGATCTACCTGCCTCTGCCTCCTGAGTACTGGGTGGGATTAAAAGGTGTGCACCACCTGTAATGCCTGGCCATTATAGACAGTTCCAACTGCCACATGGGTGCTGGGATTTGAACCTGGGACCTTTTGAAGAGCAGTCAGTGCTCTTAACTGCTGAGTCATCTCTCCAGTCCCCTAATAACCTTATTAATCAATTATAATTTTCATTATTTCATCCAACATTTTTCCATGATGTAGAAGCTAGGTTTAAAAAGAAACATGAAATTAGAAGAGAGACTGTTTAGAAGGTGACCAATAGAAGGAAGGAGGGAGGAGAAGACAGAGTTAGTATGAACAAAGTAAAAGTGTATGAAAAACATATATGAAAATGTTATCATGAGATCAGTTTCTACAGTGAAAATACATTGCAACTGGAAAATGGGAGTTGGGAACACTGACTGCTCTTCCAGAGGACCAGAGTTCAATTCCCAGCACCTACATGGTGGCTCACAACTGTCTAGGGGACCTAACACCCTCACACAGACATACATGCAGGCAAAAACACCAATGCACATAAAATAAAAATATAAATAAGTTATTTTTTAAAGGAAAATGCATGAAGATTTTTAAATATATATTTTTAAAAGGTTGGCTTCGAGGAAGCAATGGGGGTGATATGATCAAATTACATGATATATATGATACTCTCAAAGAATATATGAAAAATGCACTTTTAAAAAAGGGATGGCAAACACTTAACACCCATAGGCAGAGAACTTGCCATTATAATGAGCAAAATTTATTCCAGATCACCTCAAAAGAATGCACCTAAGTGACTTGGGGGTATGGAATGGTTTTGTTACAAGGAGTTGTAGAGTCAGAACATGCCCCAGACAGTCCTCACAAGATAGGTTCAGACTGTCCTCCGGTAAGCCTATTAAAAAGACAAACAAATGGTTCAAAGGGATAGGCACTTGAAGCCAAGCCTAATGACCTGAGTTCAGTCCCCAGCCCCACAAGGTAGAAGGAGAGAAGCGACTCTGACAAGTCGTCCACTGACCTGTACACACGGGTTATGGCATGTACTTGTGCACATACTTGACCACACACACGCACATGCTAAATAAACAAACAAATACATATATTTAATTTTTTAATAAATAAAAATGAAAGGATGAGTAATAGTGAAAACCAAAGGAGGAGATTTAGGGGTAGAAACATGGTTCAGCAGTCAAGAGGACTTGCTGCTCGTGCACAAGACTAGAGTTTGATTCCCAGTGGCCACACTTTTTGACAATACCACAGCAGAGAAAAACAACTTAAAAGAAGAAAGATTTCTTTTGGCTCATAAGTTTAGAGTTTTGGCCCATGGTTAAAAGCTGTATTGCTTTTAGGCTCATGGAAAGACATGATAGAGGACCATGGAAGAGAAAAGCTGTTTACCTTATGGCTGACAGAAAGGGGATGGGTGGCAGGGACAGGATATACCCCTCAAAGGCAAACTCCCAGTGACCCACCTGTCCCAACCAGGCCTTACCTCTCTTCCTAATAGTCTATTCAGTTACTAAATCACCACTTGGTGAGATTAGCTTTCTTATGATTGGTCACCTCTCAGTAATGGCACCAGTTGGGGACCAAGCTTTTAATACTTGAACTTTTGGGGGCATTTAATAGCAAAATCATGACATATGCCTCCACATAGGCCACATATTTCAGTGCGGGCAGAGAAATTCTATTCTGCCTAGGGAATTTTGAGCTTACAGTATACCTGACCTGATAATCCCACTTTTCTGGTTAGATCCATTCTTGAAAAGCCAGTAGTAACTGGGCATGGTGGTGCACACCTTTAATTCCCAGCCCCAAGAGACAGAGACAGGAGGATCTCTGAGTGGGAGGCCAACCTGGTCTACAGAGTGAGTTTTAGCACAGCCAGGGCTACACAGAGAAACCTCTTCTCAAAAAACAAAGCAAGCCCGGTGTAGTGGCGCATGTCTTTAATCCCGCTTTAATCCCAGCACTCGGGAGGCAGAGGCAAGCGGATCTCTGTGAGTTCGAGGCCAGCCTGGTCTACAGAGTGAGTCCAGGACAGCCAGGGCTCTGTTACACAGAGAAACCCTGTCTTGAAAAACCAAAAGATGAAACAAAACAAAAAACCTTGTTATCTAAGACCTCGCCCTAAAATCTAGTTTGTATTTCCTGTTGACTCAGAGTCAAAAAGTTTCAACACTTGTAAAAAGAGAGAGAGAGAGAGAGAGAGAACAGATGGCCTACAGAGATAATGCTCATTTTCCCAAAAACACCTCAAACAAGGACATTTAAAACAAATGAACAATGCTTTTTAGGGCCAGAATGTTTGTGACTTTGAGTTTTACCAGGTTAGCACTCCTGTAACCGAACTTTTAAATTACTATTTAACACTTATTTATTTATTACTAAATTCACTTATTACAAACACCAACAATTTCTTAACTATTAATCCTATAAATTCCTACAACCCCTTTAACCTATCCACTAAACCTATTGATAATTATAACAACTACTTTCATAACCTTTTAGAATGATACAGTCTCTGGGGCAGGTCCTCAGTCGTCAGGAACACAGTCTTTGTTGTAGATTCTTTAACGCACTTAGCAGTCCTTTTTCTGGATTTCTCAGATGCAGGTTCGTCAGGGTAAGTTAGTTATTGCAGTCTCACCTTAAATAAGGCTTCATGCTTTCTTCTCTGTGGGAGACCCCAGCCGTCTGCAGGCCAACTTATTTCTTTTGAATCAGGAACTCAGCTGCTCTGCCTCAGTCCTTCAAGCCAGGCACAGTTTCCCCTAGGCCACTGATCGGATAGATCAAACCCCTCCAGGCAAAAGCTGAGCCACAGGGTCCAGTCCTTGGCCTTTTGGTGTCTTGCTCAGGCTTTCTTTGCTCACCGGCTTCTTTCTGCTTCAGGGAGAGAGCTGGCCATCAATGGCCAGCCCTTTTTTTCAGCAGGACTCTTGGAGCTCTCTAGCATCAAGGACCTCTTCTTCTTCTGGGCTCCATGCACTGTCCTTAAATAGGAGGAACTCTGTTTCAGCTTAATTTGGGCTCCGCCCACTTAGCAGCTGAAAACAATGTCAGGCCAGATACTTTGTTTCTTCAAGTCTATTGAGTCTTTCCTGTTTTCCTGACTTCAAACTTGTTTTTCAGTCTATTTAGTCTTTCCTGTTTTTCCTGACTTCACCCTTGTTTTTCAGTCTATTAAGTCTTTCCTGTGTTTCCTGACTTCATGCTGATAATGCTCTTCAGGCCCTGAATTAAGAGACAGTATCAGAAACTCCTATATATTTTCTAAATCTAATTTATCTAACCCCTACACACTCCTTTCTCATCTCTAAATTTGAACAATGCACCTCAGTAAAAATCCCTACACAATTTTGTTTACAAAAAGAAATTCTTTAATGTAGGAGAAGTACACTGGACCATGCATTTTTATTTAATTGTTAACTTTTGTTGAATCCTTAAACCTTGCTGTACACTACTTTTCTTTGAGCAATGAAACAGAAAGTTCCAATCCCAGGGATCCACTGTGAAGGTGGATAAGCACAAGTCCCAGTTGAGCTCACACACATCCTGAACACAGACCGCCCTTACTCCCACCCTCTCATCATGCCAGCACCACTTAATCTTAAGTATGTACCATCCTTTATCTCTACTTACCAAGCTTGCTAACTTTGCTTCTCTCTGGCTGGTGCTGAAATTCTTTCCTGCTGTGTAGTCTAGGGTTTAGCTTTACCTGAATCCATATCCTTGAAGTAAGATCCTCAGGCTATGGGGAAGCACTCCTGGCATATGTCTCGCCACCAGGGACTGGTGACATTTGACAATTACCATGGCAATGGTCAGAAAGAGAAAAGGGAGAAAGGGAGAAGAGAAAAAGGGAGAGAAAAGAAATAGCACCTGAATTCCAAAATGCTCATTTCACTCTCTGAAAAAATATGAATACCACCCCCTCTGTAAACCTACCCCTCTTCCTTGATTTTTTTACTCTGTTACTTCTCAGTACCCAAGAATTGCTAAACTGAAGAACTGCTAAACTGATTTGAAAGTTTAACTTCCATTTCTCCTCTTCTTAGTCAAAAATAAATCTCCTTGTCTGCTCAGTTGATGCTAGGTTCCATAATCCTGAGAAAGAAAATGAATCCAGGTGGGGCCAGAGACAGTACACTTTTTTTTTTTTTAAGTCAGACATATTGAACCATAAGCACTTCTTCTTTTCGTTTTTGGGCATGTGTATGAATGTCCACATATGCATGTGTTACCAAAATTTGGTAGGTACAGTCTGTCCTCCAAAAAGTGGAAAACCTAAAAAACAAAACAAAACAAAACAAAACAAAAACCAAGCCGGGCATGGTGGCGCAAGCCTTTAATCCCAGCACTTGGGATCTCTGTGAGTTCAAGGCCAGCCTGGTCTACAAAGTGAGTCCAGGGCAGTCAAGGATACACAGAGAAACCCTGTCTCAAAAAACCTGAAAAAAAAAGTGGTTTGGCTTGAAAGACCCCCGGCTAGTGCATGTCTGTTTGTTAAGTTGCCATTTT
>CAJQZJ010004801.1:3085239-3119391 GCA_907164525.1 Lophiomys imhausi
GTCCGCAGGCGCCTGTGTAAACAATAAAGTTGCCTCTTGCACTTGCATCCGGTGGTCTCAGTCTCTGTCCTTGGACGCTGGGCCCCAGGGGCGGTGTCCCCGTTTCAGGGGTCTTTCAGGCTATAAATCCTTGAGAAGTTAATTAAAATTGTCAAATTAATAGTATAAATCAGAAAAGATAGATGTATTCAATGCAGCCATATTGTGAAGAAAAAGAGATCCTGTGACTCCCCTAAAGTCCAGTCTGCAGATGGAAGATTGTGTGATTTCCTGTGTCACTGTAGTCACAAGGGTCAATTTACACAATCATTCTGTATTGTAAAATTCTTTCTGAATATAGTTTACTGTTTCTCTGTAGAACTCTGATCAATACAAATTATAATCACAAAGACTAACAAACCAAGTACGACTGGATTGGATTCAACTAAAATGCTCATGATTAGTGATTAAATAAAAATGTTAGGAGTATTTGGAAAACTCTGCATTTCCTGTAAAGTCATATGTAAGTATCAAAAGCATTACCTTTTGGGAGGTTTTGTTTTGTTTTATCACAATTATGGTATTGTTTACATGTTTTATTCATTTGCCAAATCTCAGTGAGTTGAGTATATAAAACTTGTAAATTTTGTGAATTATATTTCAATAAAGGTGATTTTATGGTATCAGAAATTGAATTTAAAGGTGATTAATAATACTTAGAAATAACTAGAACAAAACATTGTTACAGGAAATGAAAACCCAAATAATGGAGAGCTATACCATGAACTCATCATTTAAAAACCTAAGGAATCAGTTCTCTCCAAATTGATCTGCAGGCTCAATGTGCTTAGTGTAAACTACAGTCATTAAGAAATAGATTAGCCGGGGAAACTGTAGGGGGAAATAAGATATACCTTAAACTTAAAAGAAAAAAAAAAGGGAAGAGGATGGGGGGTTGAGGGTGGGAGGGTGAGACTGGAGGGGGAATAGGGAGGGGACTGCAATTGAGATGTAACTTGAAGAAATAAAAAATAAAGGAAAAAAAAAGTAAAAAAAAAAAGAGAAATAGATTAGCCTTAAAGCAAATAGTTCAGTGGAGCTGAATGGGGCCTTCAAAGGTGCTTACTTACATGCTCTGATTATATTTTCCCTTTTCTCTTTTTGTTGTGTGTGCATATGTATGCTGTGGTGTGTGTATGTGTGTGTGTGTGTATGTGAGAGAGAGAGACTCAAACCCAGGACCTTCTGTATAATAAGCATGTATAATAAAGTGAACTATAAGCCTGATCTTCATAAGATTATTTTTTAACAAATAGGTATTCAGTGGGACAAGGGAACTATTTTAAACAAATTATGTTGGAATGACAGATCCATAAGGGGAAAATGAACAAAGATCTCAGTGAGTTCCAGAAATCCCAGTGCATGAGAGAACTGGCTGTAGAGTGTTGTAACTGCAAGCAGAGAGGCAGACAGATCCAAGATTACACAGAGCACAATAGGTGGTGACTTCTTAAAGAAAGCGTGCTCTGAGTGTCACAAACCTTGGCCCTGAGGGTATGTGTAGTTCAGTCGTAAAGTGCTTGCTCATTATGCCTGGTTCCTAGCAGTATCAAAACAAGACAAAACAAACAACAACAACAAAAAATTTTCTTTTTTTTTCTTTAAAAGCGTATTCTTTGAAAACTTTATACATGTATACAATTGTTTGGGGTTTTTTTCCTTATTTATTCATTCTTCTCTCCTCTCATATATTATATCTCCACTGCAGTTTGCCCTCCCTCTCCTTCCTCCAATTTCTCCCCTCCTCCACCCCCTCTTTTTCCCCTCAAATCCACACCCCCTTCACTTCCCCTCAGAAAAGAGCAGGCTTCCCATCGATAACAACCAAATACGGCATAACAAGCTACAATAAGATCAGGCACATATTCTCACATCAAGGCTGGACAAGGTAACCCAGTAGGAGGGAAAGGGTCCTAAAGTCAGGTAAAGGAGTCAGAGACAGTCTCCTCTCCCACTGTTCGGAATCCCACAAGAAAACCAACCTACAAAACTGTAACATATCAGCAGAGGACCTCAGTCAGACCCATACAGGTTCCCTGCTCTCTGTGAAGCCCATTTGAGTCCCAGTGAGTTGTTTTTTCTGGGCCTTGTTCTTGTCCTTGACACTTCTGGATCTGCCAATCCTCCTCCTCCTCCTCCTCCTCCTCCTCCTCCTCCTCCTCCTCCTCCTCCTCCTCCTCAGGACTCCCAGGGCTACTATTTGGCTGTGGGACCCTGTATCTGCTCCCATCAGTTGCTGGATGAAGTCAACTACGTTCCCAGCAGCTTTAGTCATAATAGCCTGAAACTGGGCTCAGAGATGTACGTCCTGGGTGATTCCAAATCCTGGCCACTTGAAAACCAGGGCTAGTCAGAAACCAGAGACATAAGATTTGTGCTCAAAATGGCAGCTTGGTGCTTTGGGTTCTACCAGTGGTCCCGGAAACCTTGTAGTTGTAGTTCTTGGTTTCCCAGAGCAGTGAGTGGTGATAGCGGTTGGCAGCAGCGGACCTGACTAATGTAACAGCTCTCAAACCCCTCAGGGCCTGCCATTTCAGTTTCAAAGCTCTGGTCAGGTTATGCCCATCTGCAGCAACGTCTCTCCTGACGTGGCTGGTTCTGTATAAAGGCCCCAGGCTGCTAACAGGAGCTGTTGGTGACACCGCCCGTGTGATGGACACACACTAACTAAATGGGCTCATCCTCTGTATGGCCCTTCCTTTCTTCATCAGTGGAGGCCACACATCCCTTCCTCGCAGTACAAGATTCACCCACCCCCCCCCACCAGCCCTTGCTACTGAGGACTCAGAGACTGCCTGATTACAAGAGTACTAAGGACTACTCATCGATCCCATGGCATAGACCCTTTCCCTCCTGAAGCCAGTGAGAAAGGAGTCACACTCTGCAACAAGGGCTTGGACGCTCCGCTCGTGAGAGCACCCCGCCCGGCTGCTGTGTGTCTATGGCATGCTCTAAGCTGCTGGGCTGGCATGAGGGCAGGCTGCTATGTGTCCACTGGATGCTCTAAGCTGCTGGGCCGGCATGAGGGCAGTCTGTTCAGTTACTTAGCTGACAAGTTCTTCACTTACGTCACTGGGGAGGAGGAACTAAAACCTGTCAATTATGTGAGAAACAAGACCCTCGCTTTGCAATCACAAATTCAAGAGACTGGGCAAAGTTAACACTTTTATTTTACAATTTTATAGACATGGATGTCAGCCTACTAAAATGACTGGTGTACCAGTTTGGCACGAAGCAGGCTTTTTTAAGGCCCTAATTGCAAAAAAACGTCCCGCCGTCTTCCCATAGAGGCTGGTACACAACCTTTGCTCTCACCTAGCATCCTTATCTATAATACATCCTGGGTCTTGGGATTCTCTGTTTTTCCGCTCATGGGTTGAGCCACATGCACAGTGCCTGTAACTTTTCAACCCTTGGATAAACCGAAAGTGCTCAGACAAGAGGGCATCTGCTGCCCTAAGGGAAGACAGGGGCGTGGTAGGGGGTGGGCTAGCACTTCCTGCTTACCTGTAATTGAGCACTAAACCAGCTCATACTGAAAATGGAACGTGATCATCTATTTATTATTAATTAATTTATTAATTTATGTGTTTACTTATTTATGATAGAAGAGAGTTTGTCTTATGGTTCTAGAGTGTGACAAAGCTCATAATGATAGAGGAGGCACGGCAGCATGTCACATGATGGTTTATTTCTTGCAAAATAGAGGGCCAAATTGCCCTGGCCTCCACCAGCTTAGGTTAAAGGAAAAACCAAACACCTTAAAAGGAGTGCTTACAAGAAAGGCCCGTCATTAACATTAACGGCGCTTTAATAACTCTTTAACCGTGATGAACCAAATACCCTGGGGCGAGATGTGCCATTTTATCACCTCTGGATGAAGGGCTAGGTTACTTCAACCCAGGGGGTGACTGGGGAAAAGCAGCCGCAGCAAAGGCCGCCCCGGGAACCGAAGCGGGCCGGCGACCCTGCGCCCAGAGCCACGCGCGCCCCCGGGGAGGGCCGAGCGCGGCGGGGAACAGAGGCGGGAGCGGAGAAGAGCAGCCGGAAGGCCTGTCCAGAGCCTCCGGGTGAGAGGCGAGAGGTCAGGGCGCGGCCCCGGAGCGCCGCCTTTCCCCGGGTAGGGAAGTCATCGCCGGGGTCCCCGCGGCGACTCTGGCCATGGTGACGCCCGCCGGGGCCTGCAGGGGGCGCCGCGGGCCCGCCCGCACGGGGGCGCCGGAGCGCGGCCCAAAGGCCTCCCTCCCTCCCTCCCTCCGCCCGCACGTCCGCCCGCCGGAAGCGCTCTCCTGATCCTGCGCGCCGCGGGAAGATGGCGCTGGAAGCTGGCGACATGGAAGAGGGGCAGCTTTCCGACTCGGATTCCGACATGACGGTCGCGCCCAGCGACCGGCCGCTGCAGATGGCGGTGAGCGAGGGCGGCGCGCGGGCGACCGGGGCGGGACGCCGAGGGGAGCGCGGGCGGGCCTCAGGGCGCCGCCGAGTCGGAGGTCGCGGGCCCCCGCGGGGACGCCGGCCCTCCGGCAGCCCCGGAGCCGGCGAGCGTCCCTCTCTTGGCGGCTCCTGCTTCTCCAGACTGACCCGCCCCCTGCACCGAGACACATTGTTTTGTCCAGACGTAGAATGTGGGGACGGGGACCTGAGACTGCTTCTGGTGCTCCTCTGTGTGTGTGTGTCCCGGGCGGACCGGGAGCTTAGCTCGTTGCGTACCCCGGGCCCGGCCTTGAATGTTCGCCCCGCGAGCTCAGCTGGCCTCCGTGTGCGGCACGGAGGCACCGGGTTTTGTTTCAGCCGCCCAGGTTGTAGGCTGTGTAACCCGGGCTGACCTGGCGCCCGGGGGCCGTCGTCCTGCCTTCCGTCCTCCACAAGTGCTGGGAGGTCACGGGGCGTGCATCGCCCCGACACGAGGAAGCTCCCTAATTTCCCGAGACTTGGTTGAGATCCCTGTTCCTCCCTCAGAAGGCTTGTCTGCCAGGCCGCGAGCACTTAAGCCTCGGCACTGCCACTGTCTTCAAAACGACCCAGCTGCCCTGATTCGGGGTTCAGGTGGAACTGGCGTGACACGCTGCCGAGGGCTGTAAGGGTGCGATGCCGACAGAATACTAACTGCACATTGTAAGGCCTGGCCAGGGTTAGCAGCGGTTATTACTGGAGGGACTCAGTAAATGCTTGACCTAAAAAGCAAAGATTGAGGACAGGGTTACCGTTAGAAGAGATAAACTCAGGTGTCCTATTGCATAGTGACTGGTTAGCAAACAGCATGTTTCAAAATAGCTCCGAGAGGGTGAGGGGTGTAGGCCAACTAGTAGAGTGCTGGCCTAGCATGCAGGGGTCCGTGAATTCAGTCCCCAGTACCTCCAAGCCAAGTGTAATGCACGCCTGTATCCCCCTCCCCCCAAATAGAAGGAGTTTGATTATTTTCACCGTCCAGAACTGATAAATGTTTAGAGTGATGGGTATGCTGACAGCCCTGGTTTGATCATTATGAAGTATCTACAGATACTGAAGCAGCATATTATACCGCATAAATTTGTGTAAGTACTACATGGCCATTAGTTTTTTAAGTGATTAACTTCACCTGTCTTAGGAAATTAATACTAAGATCTTACTTTTCAGCCCCTTTAAATTTTTCTTACATTAATAATTTGGTTAACATAATGCTGCGAAATCTGTTTTTTGAGGATTCTTTTTTCCTTGTTTTTTGAGAAAGGGTCTCTTTTTGAAGCCCAAAGTGTCCTCACTAACCAAGATCCTCCTGCCTCAGCCTCCTGAGCTCTGATTACAGATGTGCAGTACTACACCTGGTGAAACCTGCAGTTGAAAATAAAATGTCTAGAATTCTTTCTCATAGGAACTTACTATCAGATATTTATTTGTTTATTTATTATTTATTTATCTGTCACAATAGGGTCTCAATATGTAACTGGCTGACCCAAGAACTATGTAGCTCTGGCTGGCCTTGATCTTGCAGCGATGTCCCTGCCTCTGCTTCCTGAGAGTCCTGGGATTGAAGGTGTGAATCACCAAGCCTTGCTACACTGTCAGATCTTAAAGGACAGACCCATAAAAAGGAAGTTGGTCTATGCAACTAGAAAATATATTTTTGGAGAGAAAGATAACAAACTTTGTCTTAAACTGTGCGTGACATTCTCATGCATGCTGATCTTTAAAGATGAGAGCTAAAAGTTTTGGTAAATGTTAGATCTCTCAGAACCAAGTTAGTTTAATGGGACTAGATTGATTTCAGGTGTCCTTGGATGGTAGCCGTTTTGGATGCTCCAGTTGAATCTCTACACTCCTTCTCCCTCTTTGTCCTTAACAAGGTCTTGCTGTGCAGCTCAAAGGGGCCTGACCCCTCTGTGCGACCTGAGTTGATCCTCCTGCCCCAGCCTCTGGATCACTGGGATCACAGGCATGCGCAATGCCTACTACATCATTGTAAAAAGCAGTCCATGGTAGGTGGAATTAATGTTTTGCAGAACTGACTGTAATTTCTTTCACTTGCAGAAAGTACTAGGTGGAGACAGGGTTCCATGTGCGCCAGCATCACATTATCGGACTGTCAAGCATGTGGATTCGAGTGAGGAGAGTCTGGATTCAGATGACGATTGCTCTCCTTGGAAACGTAAGCGGCAGAAATGTCTTCATCCTCCTCCCAAACCAGAGCCTCTTCTGTTTGGCCAGAGTGGTCAGAAAACAGCTCTCAATGGAGGAAAGAAGGTGAACAACATTTGGGGTGCTGTGTTACAGGAACAGAACCAAGATGCGGTGGCCACTGAACTTGGCATCTTGGGAATGGACGGCACCCTGGACAAAAGCAGGCAGTCTGAGACCTATAATTATTTGCTTGCTAAGAAACTCAAGAGGGAATCTCAAGGGTATACAAAAGAATTAGACAAAGATCTAGATGAATACATGCATGGTGGCCAAAAAACAGGGTCACAGGAAGAGGAGAATGGGCAAGGTCACCTCAAACGCAAACGGCCTCTCAAAGACAGACTGGGTAACAGCCTAGAAATGAACTTCAAAGGCCGCTGTGAGATCACAGAAGATGATTCTCAAGAGAAAGTGGCTGATGAGATTGCGTTCAGGTAAGCACTGGACCACATCTGATGTTCACAGGAATATATTCTGAGGATTTGTTTTGGTTTTTTGAGACAGGGTCTCTCTGCAGTCCCAGCTGGCCTCAAACTCTCAGCGGTTCACCTGCATCTGGTCCCACACTAAAGGTGTGCACCCCACCTGGCTGAGGGTTTTTGGTTTCGCCTTTTTTTTTTTTTTTCCTTAAAGAAACCCAGGTCATATTTGACTATATGAATGCATTTGTGTCCTTTATTTACATTGGTGTTCAGCCTCCATGTATGTCTGTATAAGGGTGTCAGATCCCCTGGAACTGGAATTACAGACAGTTATGAACTGCCATGTGGGTGCCGGGATTTGAACCTGAGTCCTTTGGAAGAACAGCCAGTGCTTTTAACCACTAAGCCATCTCTCCAGTCCCACACTTGTGTCTTTTTAAAAGGGATAACCTTGAGCTACAGATGTGGCTCAGTTGGTCAAGTGTTTGCCTAATGTGTAGTAGTTCAAGTCTTAGCACCTCATAAACTGGGCAGTGTCACATGCCTATAATCCCAGCACTGAGGAGATGGAAGATCAGAAGTTCAGGATCACTCTCAGCTACATAGAGATTTTGATGCCAGCTTGGACTAGATGAGATACTGTCTCAATAGGAAAAAAGAAAAAAAAAAAAAAAGGATGGCTCAGCCAGTAAAGACACGTGTTACCTGGCCTGGTATCAGTTTCATGCCTGGTCTCACATGATGGAAGTAGAGAACCAACTTCTGCGAGTTGTCTCCTGACCTCCACACTTGTGCCATGGCATAGCACAGTCCTCTCCCCCAAATAAATGGATTTTTTTGTTTGTTTTTTGAGACAGGGTTTCTCTGTGTAGCTCTGGCTGTCCTGGACTCGCTTTGTAGACCGAGCTGGCCTCGAATTCACAGAGATCCACCTGTCTCTGCCTCCCAAGTGCTGGGATTAAAGGAGTGTGCCACCACACCCAAATTTGTAATTTTTTTTTTTGGTTTTTCGAGACAGGGTTTCTCTATATAACAGCTCTGGCTGTCCTAGACTCACATTGTAGACCAGGCTGGCCTCGAACTCACAGAGATCCGCCTACCTCTGCCTCCCAAGTGCTGGGATTAAAGGCGTGCGCCACCAACGCCCGGCCAAATTTGTAATTTTTAAATGTTATATTCTAGGGTGAAAATTAAAATAACTGATATGTTACTATGATAATTACTCATTTATATTAACATGATAGTCATTCATTTTTCAGGTATTTTTTTTCCCACAGAGGCAAATTTATCCAGTCTCATAAGCACTTGCTTTATTTTTATTCACAACTATTGCTTTTAAAACCTTTTCTCTCAGCCGGGCAGTGGTGGCGCACGCCTTTAATCCCAGCACTTGGGAGGCAGAGGCAGGCGGATCTTTGTGAGTTTGAGGCCAGCCTGGTCTACAAAGAAAGTCCAGGACAGCCAGAGATATTCAGAGAAACCCTGTCTCGAAAAACCAAAAAAAAAAAAAAAAAACCTTTTCTCTCCCTCACCCAGTAAAGTCCTTTGTGCCATGTCCATATGTCCATTCACTGTTAGTAGCCCTGTCCTCCTAGACTTCCTGTCCTTGTAAGTTTGTCATACAGATCAGCCATGCAGTATGTTTCTGTGCAACTACTTTTTCTTTTCTGAGATAGTTTCTCTGTGTAGCTCTGTATACCAGGCTAGCCTTGAACACAGAGATCTACCTGCCTCTGTTTCTCCCAAGTGCTGGGATTAAAGGATTGAAGGATGTGCCACTATACCTGACTACTTTATTCATTTTTAAGATTGACTTAGATTAGAGCAGGAACTAATTTTTTTTTGAGATGGTCTCACTTTGTACCTGGAACTCACTGTGTAACTTGTTGTATTGTTGAAGGAACCACTGAGCTAAAGCCGGTCCTCGGAACTTACTGTGTAGACCAGACTGGCCTCAGATTCACAAGAGATCTGCTTGCCTCTACTTCCCACGTGCTGGGAATAAAGGTGTGCACAACATACACTGACTGCTTTATTGCACGTGTATAGGTTTCTTTATCTCCAGGCTGCTTGGGTAGTCTGCATTTGTTTATTGTGAACCATGCTGTAATGAACCTTCGCCTGCAAATCCTTGACCATATATTTTCATTTCTTTTGGGTAAGTAGGAGAACTGTTTGGCAGGTGCTAGATTGACAACTCATGAATTTTGCACAGGTTCAGATTCTAATTAACGTTCTTGAGCTCTAAGTCACTAATCATATATTTGAAAATGGGTATTGCTGTTAGGGAAACTAAGTGTTTACATTTCAGGAAGCACCAGTACTAGTTTGTTTTGGTTTTGGTTTTTCTTTTTTTTTTTTGGTTTTTCGAGACAGGGTTTCTCTGTTTAACAGCTCTGGCTGTCCTGGACTCGCTTTGTAGACCAGGCTGGCCTCGAACTCGCAAAGATCCGCCTGCCTCTGCCTCCCAAGTGCTGGGATTAAAGGCGTGCGCCACCACCGCCTGGCTTGGTTTTTCTTTTTAATAGTCAAGATGTTTAGGGACTGGAGAGAAGATGTTCATTAGTTAAGAGCACTGGCTGTTCTTTCAGAGGATCCAGGTTTGATTGCCAGGACCCACATGGCAACTCAGCCGTCTGTAACTCCAGGACACCCAGGCGATCTAATACCCTCTTTTGGCCTCTGTGGACACTGTTTACACATGGTGCACACGCATATATACAGCCAAAACACTCATACACATAAAATAAAAAGAAAATATTTTTCTGTTTTTGTTTTACTGTATTTTGAAACAGGGTTTCTGTGTGTATCCCTGGCTGTCCTGGGACTCGCTCTGTAAACCAGGCAAGCTTTGAACTCAGAGTTCCACCTGCCTCTGCTTCCTGAGTGCTGAGATTAGAGGCGTGCGCCACCGCTGCCTGGCAATAAAATCTTTAAAAGTGTCCAAATCAGGTCTAGGTTTCAAGTCCAGTTACAGGGGATCTGGAAGCCTCTTCTGGCGTCCTGAGCATCAAACATGAGACATACATGCAGGCAATGCACTTGTACATATAAAAAAAATGTTAAATAGCAGTTTGGAGTTGTAGTTTGAAAAGAAATGTAGAGTTATAAGCCAAAGTCGTCTCTAGAGAAGAGGAACTTAAGCCCAGTAGTTACGTGCCTTGCTCAAGGTTGCTGACGTGTCAGACCTGAAGCTGAACCTTCTAGTCTGATGCTTTCCCACAGTACTGCATTAACTTCTGTGAGGAGGGTCCAAGGTACTGGGGCTGGAAACCAAAAAGGCTTCTGCGCTCTGGGGACCATGGCTCCATCTGACCCAGTGAGAAGAATTACTCAAACTCCTTTTTTTTTTGTTTTGTTTTGTTTGCTGGTTGTTGCTGCTGTTGTTTTTGGTATTCCAAGACAGGGTTTCACTGTGTAGACCAGGCTGACCTCGAACTCACAGAAACCTGCCTGCTTCTGTCTCCTTAGTGCTGGGATTAAAGATGTGTACCACCATGCTTGGTGCGCCCTGTGTTTTGTTTGTTTGTTTGTTCGTTTCGAGACAGGGTTTCTCTGTGTAGCCTTGGCTGCTACCTGAATTCTTAATCTCTGAAAAGTAAAATGAAAATAAGTGTCTAACATTTGAAAGAATTGACATATGCATATAAGGTAAGACCTTTAGGATTGAACTCTTTTAGGAAACCATTTGTAGATATCAGAAGGTTAAGTTTTAAGCATAACTGAAAGCCTGCCGTATGTTACTGTTTTGGTAGAAGTGCCTGAGTTTATCGTCTTCACATTTAGAGTTGAATTTGTTCACCTTGCTTTGTGTGCTCATTTATTTTGAGAATTCCCATAATCCAGCAAGACAAATGAAAACCCGTAGTTCAAGAGTTACTATGAAACTTGAGGTTAGCGTCCACGTGTATGGCTGCAGAAGAGATCGTTTCCATGTCAGTAATCACAGTTAATGAATTGAACATTTAGGAAAGCAGACATTATCAGTAAAGTTTGGGTGCTACTTGAGAACTCCACTGGAGATTAAAGTGGGTTTGAACACGTAAGTAAGTGTGCTTTGTATTCTCCTCAGGCTACAGGAACCAAAGAAAGACCTGATAGCCCGAGTAGTGAGGATAATCGGAAACAAAAAGGCCATTGAGCTTCTGATGGAAACGGCTGAAGTTGAACAAAATGGTGGTCTTCTCATAATGGTAAGGTTGCTTTACTGTTTCAGCTCAGCTTTACTGAGCCATCTCTCCAGCCCTTTTTTTTTTCTTTTTTGTTAGCAAAATGAGCTTGCCGCATAGATATAGTTTTAAAGACAATTGAAACTCAAGTTTGAAGGGTTTGGTTTCGGAACACAACTCACTGTGATTTAGCTAAATTATCTGACTCCACGTGCTCAGTCTCCTCAGGTAGAAGTGGAGATGCATGCTACGCTCTAAGGGTTAGATGAGACGGTCTGCGTAAGGCATTAGCTTAGTGCTGGCAAGGGTGCAAGGCCAGCCTGGCTTACAGAGTAAGACCCTGTCTGGAAAAGAAAACAAAACACTTGTTAAGTTATAAACCCCAAATAGAGCTGGGTGTGATGGGATGTGCCTGTAATCTCAGCATACAGGAAGCCAAGGCAGAAAGATTGCTGGGGGTTCCAGGACAGCCTGGGCAAGACCTTGCCTCAAAAGTACATCAGTAAATCACCAATAGATACACAGGGTACCCATGGGTATTGAAAGTTGAAGGGCACTCCTTTAATCCGAGCACTCGGGAGGAAGGGGCAGGCGGATCTCTGTGAGTTCGAGGCCAGCCTGGTCTACAGAGTGAGTCCAGGACAGCCAAGGATACACAGAAACCCTGTCTCAAAAAAAAAGACGTTCAAGGTAGTGGGGGCAAGAAAGGAAGATACCTTAAAAAGCCCCTAGAGTGGGATAGCAGTAGTGGGGGAAAGAGGTTGAGGAAACTCTTCTTGTTTCCTCTCTGGCAAGACCCAAGGGCACTAGCACTTGAGCACTTGAGAGATGGTCTCACAGATTTCATTAATTCAGCTGTCACTGTGGAGTGAGGGTGAAAATCTGAATGTCTTCCTTCCACTTGCTACTCTCGGTTTGTAGTGTGCTACACAGCAGGCACAGCACAGGTAACATACATGACATACTGTGGGAATAGAGAGAAAAGAAACCTACAGGATTGATAGCATTGGGGGCTAGAGAGAGTTGTGTTAAGAGCTGTGTTAAATTCTTGAGAGGGCCCAAGTTTACTTCCCAGCACCCAGGTTGGGTGGTGTCCTAGTTAGGGATTCTATTGCTGTGATGAAACACCATGACCAAAAACAAGTTGGGGAGGAAAGTTTACTTGGCCCACACTTCCATATTGTTGTGTATCACTGAAGGAAATCACTCCAGGAACTCAAGCAAGACAGGAACATGGAGGCAGGAGCTGATGCAGATGTCGTGGAGGGGTACTGTTTACTGACTTGCTCGCCATGACTTGCTCAGCCTGCTTGCTTTTTTTTTTTTTTTTTTGAGTTTTTTGAGACAGGGTTTCTCTGTGTATCTCTGGCTGTCCTGGACTCGCTTTGTAGACCAGGCTGGCCTCGAACTCACAGAGATCCGCCTGCCTCTGCCTCCCGAGTGCTGGGATTAAAGGCATGTGCCACCACGCCTGGCTCTGCTTGCTTTCTTACAGAACACAGGACCACCTGCCCAAGAATGGGCCCTCCCCCATCAATCACTAATTAAGAGAATGACCAACAGGCTTGCCTACAGCCCTATCTTATGGAGGCATTTTCTGTGTTGAGGGTCCTTCCTCTCAGATGACTTTAGCTTGTGTGAGTTTACATAAAATTTCCAGCACAAAAGGCACAAGAGGGCAAAAGGTCGTGAAAGACTTATTTCAAGAAGCTGTGAAGGTGAAGCCTGGGTTGCAGTGGAGATCCCAGAATATTAGAGATGCTAGAGTGATGAGACCTCTGCCACAAAGAACTGCTTTATTTCTGGATTTTCTCTTTTGTCCCATTAAACACTTGTTTTATTTCATTACTGCATCTTTTTTTTTGTTTTGTTTTTCAAGACAGTGTTTCTTTGTGTAGCCCTGGCTGTCCTGGAACTCATTCTGTAGACCAGGCTGGCCTCAAACTCAGAGATCCACCTGCTTCTGCCTCCCATATGTTGGAATTAAAGGCGTGTGCTACTATACCTTCCTCATTTATCAGTCTGAATCACACAGCTAGAGAAATAGCAATTAAAAGCACTGGTTGTTCTTTCAGAGGACCGAAGTTTGATTTCCACCACCCACATGGCAGCTCACAACTGTCTGTAACTCCAGTCCCAGAGAATTTAACACCTTTCTGGTTTTTTTAGGCACTGCATGCACTTGGTACCCACACTTACAGGTAGGCAAAGCACTCATACACACAAAATTAAATAGCATCTTTAAAAAGTCCAGACTCAGCTGAACATGGTGGCACATGCCTTTAATCCCAGCACTCAAGAGGCAGAGGCAGGTGGATCTTTGTGAGGCCAGCCTGATCTACAAAGAGTCCAGGACAGCCAGGGCTCTGTTACACAGAGAAACCCTGTCTCAAAAAAAAAAAAAGAAGAAGAAGAGAGTCAGAATCAGATCTAATTTTAAATTTGGTAGTGGCTGTCTCCATAAGTGTACCTCTGTTCAAACATGCCCTGGTTGTTCCTGGAGCCTGTGGGGTGGGAGCTGGGGTTGTAGCTCAGTGACTGAACACTTCCCTAGCATGGCAAAGGCCCTGACTTCTCTCTCAGGACTGTTAAACAAGTAAGTAGTCTTCACATGTATAATTGTCAAAGAATAATTTTGAGATAGTCTGCAAAAATTGCCTATGGAAGTGTCTATGTAGTTTAATTTTTTCATTCATTTCTGTAGAATGGTAGTCGAAGAAGAACACCTGGTGGGGTTTTTCTGAATCTCCTGAAAAACACTCCCAGCATCAGCGAAGAACAAATTAAGGTAATGACAATGATTGCATCCTTGGCAAGGCTGTATGATACATCAGAAGCCATACTTGGGGCCACCCTTGTAATCCCAACATCCAGAAGCAGAGGCTGCACATTCTAGGAAGGATCCCATTTCAGAAGACATGGTAGTGTGTGCCTTTAATCCCAGCAGGGGCAAGTGGATCTCTGAGTTTGCAGCCAGCAGAGCTATGTGAGATCCTGTCCCAAAAAGAGGAGAAAAAAGATGCATAGTGCTTTTTGGATTTCTATTCAGGCTTATTTTCTATCAGTGTAACATTTGATACTTTGTTAAATGGTTCAATATTGCCTTTCTTCAGTAAGTAAAACCTGTGTATTTTGTTAAATGTTTTTTCTTTTGAGACCTAAGATCAGCATTTTTTACATTTTGGTGATAGTTTCTCTTTATTAATGAGAATTTTAAGATGAAGACTTTATTAATGAGCATTATAAACACAGTAAATAGAAATATAAAATGAATATATATTTTCTACTTAGATTCTCCAGTTGTTAATACATTTTTAGTTTACATTTGTTTTTGTTTTGTTTGGAAATAAATAGACACCATGATGTTCAGCTCTACTTATTTCAACAAGCAACTTTTTTGTCATTCTTATTTATATTTTCTAATACAATTTTTTATTTGAGAATTTTATATATGTATATAATGTATTTTGGTCATATTCCCCATCCAACTCCTCACAGACCTCCTTAACATGTCTCCTTCCTAGCTTCATGGCCTTCTTTTGTTTGTTTTTAGTAACTCATTAAGGCTATATACCTCTATCTGTGAGATATCTGTAAAAGGCCTGCCTCACTAGCAATTAATCCCAGCACTCGGGAGGCAGAGGCAAGCGGACCTCTGAGTTAGAGGCTAGCCTGGTCTACAGAGTGAGTTGAGGACAGCCAAGGACACACAGAGAAACACTGTCTCGAAAATAAAAACAAAACAAAAAGGCCTCCCTCATAATAACAAATAATATGGATTGGGGTTTTTTGTTTGTTTGTCTTTTAATGTATACAGTGTTCTGTCTGCATGTATGTCTGCAGGCTAGAAGAGAGCACCAGATCTCATAGATGACTATAAGCCACCATGTGGGTGCTGGGAGTTGAACTCAGGACCTCTGGGAAAGTAGCCAGTGTTCTTAACCTGAGCCATCTCTCCAGCCCCCAGGGGGTGTTTTTGTTTTGTTATTTTTAACCAAAGTTTTTTATATTTCAGGACATTTTCTACATTGAAAATCAAAAGGAATATGAAAATAAGAAAGCTGCTAGAAAAAGAAGAACACAACTATTGGGGAAGAAAATGAAGCAAGCTATTAAAAGTCTGAATTTTCAAGAGGATGATGATACATCACGAGAAACGTTTGCAAGTGATACTAATGAGGCACTGGCCTCTCTTGATGAACCTCAGGAAGGACCTGGGGAAAGCAAGCTGGATGCTGAGGAAGCCATCGAGGTTGACCATCCTCAGGATCTGGACATCTTTTAAGCATATTTTGGGCATTTTGAAGAATAAATCTTTGTTTTTGTTTTTTTGTTTTTTGTTACCATTTCTACTGAGGTTGCTTTACTGTGCAATGAATCTGGAGAAAGGAGAGCTGTTGCAGTTTCTTCTTTGAAGTACAAATGTGTGCAGGCAGTCAGATGCCATCAACAGCAGTGTTTGAAGATGGCTAGCTGACGGCAGCAGTACAGCACGGGTTTAATTTCTCATTCTGCATGTGCTGACTATTAGCCTAGTTCTAGCTGTGATCGCTCTGTCCAGCTCACTTTCATGCCATTAAGATGCTTTGTTTTCTGATTCATCTTTGTGGTAAACTGCTTTGAGTTCAACACATTCCATTAAAATCTGTAATGTGTATAAATTGTTCAGCTGTTACTTTCAGTTGTTCCTGTAGGGTAGACAGGGTCTTAAGTTAATTAGTTATTGTATGCATGAGAGAGGGGGGAGGTATGGGGCCCGTGCCTGTGGTGAAAGGGCAATTTTGTGGAGTCGGGTGTCTTAGCCTTTAGGTGGGTTCTAGGTCATAGGGCCCTGCACCTCAAACACCCTTCTCTGCTGAGCCATCTCACTGGCCCTTTCAAGCAGTCCTAAAGACAGAAACTTAAGTCTGTACTGAAACTTCTTACCATTTGTCAAAAGCAAGTATCAGAAGCTTTTTTCTTTATGAGATGGGGTCTCCAGATGTAGCTCTCGCTGTCCTTGAACTCACTGTGTAGACCAGGCTGGCTGCAGATTCCCTATGTAGCCAATAATGGCCTTGAACGTCTGGTCCTGCCTCTCCCTCCCAAGAGCTGAGATTCCAGGCATGTGTGACCACACTTGGTTTATACAGTGTTAAAAATGGAACCTATGGTTCAGTCATGCTGAGCAAGCACTGCCATGTGACCTACATCCTCAGACTCTAGTCCAACACACTTTTCCTATGTTTGTCAAATTGGCAATGTGTCCACTTACTCTTATTTTTTACCCATTCACAATCTTTCACAAAGAGATTTACAGACACAACTGCAAATAGCCCTGGCCTTCATACTCTTAGCAGCTGAAGGTTGCTGTGGCGTTAGAGGACGATTGTTAACATCAACAACAGCAGTTTCATCAGAATTAGACTGGGAGGTTCTAGGTGAGAATTCTGTCATTGCTGCCAGTGATGGCTTTAGAAAAAGACACCTCTCCTGCCTTACCTAAACTGGACAACAGCCAGGAAACGGAGGATGCTTCTAAGCTTGCCAATAAGTAAGGACCCCAGGGTTCTGGACTGGTGGTTTGTTGTGTTAAAATAGAGACTGAACAGGCCTCAAACATGCTAGGCCAGTGCTCTATCATTGAACTTCATCAGCCTCCCCCACTTCACCCCCAGGACAGAGTCTCATGCACTCCAGGCTAGATTTGACCTCCCTGTACAGCTGAGAATAACTGGTCTCCTGATACCCTGCTTCTACCTCGGGAGTGCCAGGGATTGAGGTGTGCACCACCAAGCAGTGCTCAAGATGGGACTCAAGCTTTATACATGCCAGGCAAGCTCTACCAACTAAACTGCATCCCCTTCCCTTGTCAGTCCCTAAAAAGTGTTATCCCCCCCCCCCTTTTTTTTAAAATATATCGTGTGTGTGTCCTTGGATGCCAGGAGAGTGCGTCACATTTTGGGGGGAATTGGAGCCACAGGCAGTTGTGAGCAGCCCAGTGTGTGTGCTGGAAACTGAACTCCTGCCCTCATGAGGATAGAACATTCAAGTGTTCTTAACTTGGCCATCTCTGCTGCAGCCTCTAATTTTTAAAAAATAGATTTATCTCTAATACAATACATCGCAACCACAGTTTGTACTCTTCCCCCCCCACACACACACCTCCCTTCTTCCTTAGGTCCTTCCCCCCTTCCATTTCCTCTTCAGAAAATAGCAGGCAGAGAGTCTCACAGAAACACCAAGCTAACAGCCATGACATGCAGAGGTCCTGGTGCAGACCCATGCAGGCCCTGTGCTTGCTGCCCAGTCCACGAGCCTATGTGCACCAGCTTAACTGACTTAGTGGCCCATGTTCTGGTGTCCTCCATCCCCTCTGACTCCTCCTACAGTCTTTTCCTCCCCCTTTTGAGAGTGTCTTCTTAATGTTTCCCATTCTGGTCTGGAGTTTGTAATTCCTCTGCCTCCCAAGTAGTCGGGATTACAGATGTGCACCACCAACTCGTAGTGATTCCTGAGTTTTTGTCAATTTGTTCTGCAGTCTAGGACCTACGTACAAGAGCATAATAACTTTGTGTTTTGTCTTAGTTACTTTTCTATCGCTGTGAAGAGTCACCATGACTCTTCACCAAGGCAACATAGAGAAGAGTTTATATGAGAAGCTTATGGTGTCAGAGGGTTAGTCTGTGACCAGCATGTTGGTGAGCATAGCAGCAGGCAGACAGGCATGGTGCTGGAACTGAGAGCTCATGTCTCAACACACACACACAGCAGAGAGAGGGAGCTAACTGGATGGTGACAGCTTTTGAAACCTCAGCCTACCCCAGTGACACACTTCCAACAAGGCCACCCCTCCTAGTCTTTCCTAAACAATTCCACTACTAGGGACCAAGTATTCAAACATAGGAACTTACAGGGCCATTCTCATTCAAGCCACCACATGCGGCTCCTTAGCATTTATACAGAAAGCTTAATGTTCCTAAGAGAAAAGGTCACTCAGGGATAGTGAGTCTGACTTAAATATAGAGCTTGGATAAAGCCAAAATACAAATTAGTCTTTCCTTCTCTCCTTTTCTTTGGCTTCATATCTCCTTTGGACAACTCATAGGTATGAAACAGATTCTGGTGTACTATATTCACTCTTAAAACTAGATTGTGGGGCTGGAGGGATGGCTCAGTGGTTAAGAGTACCTGCTCTTCTTTCAGAGGACCAGAGTTCAGTTCCTAACACATACATTGAGCAGCTCACAACTGCCTCTAATTCTGGTTCCAGGGGTTCTAATGCACACTTCTGGCCTCTGAAAGGCACCTTTTCACACATACACAAACACCAAAAAACTAAAATAAAAATCTGGGTTCTGTATGCATTTGTGTTGGAGTGCACATGCCCAGCCCTGACTTTATCTTACTGGTACTTGGGTTGGTTGCCGTGGTGGCTTGAATAGGTTTGACACCCCCACCCCCATAGATTCGTGTGCTTGAATGCTTGGTCCATAGGGAGTGGCACTATTAGGAGGTGTGGACTTTTTGATGAAGGTGTGGCCTTGTTGGAGGAAGTGTGTCACTGTGGAGGTGGGCTTTGAGATCTCACATATGCTCAAGCTCCGCCCAGTGTACACAGTCTCCTCCTGGCTGCCTTCGGATCAAGATGCAGAACTCCTGACTCCTCCAGCACCATGTCTGCCTAGATGCTGCCATGCTTCCCACAATGATGATAATGGACTAAATCTCTGAAATTGTAAGCTAGCCCTAATTAAATGTTTTCTTTCACAAGACTTCCCTAATTAAATGTTTTCTTTCACAAGACTTGCCTTGGTCATGGTGTTTCTTTCTTTTTTTTTAGTAATTTATTTTTTTTATTTTATGTACATTGGTGTTTTGACTACATGTGTTTCATCAGATTGTTTGAAACAGGAGTTACAGACAGTTGTGAGCTGCCATGTGGGTGCTGGGATTTGAACCCGGGTCCTCTGAAAGGGCAGGCAGTCAGTGCTCTTAACTGCTAAGCCATCTCTCCAACCCCGGTCATGGTGTTTCTTAACAATGGAAAACCAAATTCATTCTAGTTGTAGCTGGCTCAGTACTCTAAATGTAACTAGGATGGTCTCCATAGCAATCTTTTTTTTTTTTTATTAAGATAAAAAAATGTGTAGCCCAGGCTGGCCTCGAACTCGTGATCCTCCTGCCTCTGCCTCCTTCAGCAAATCCTATCGGCGTGCGCCACCACAACCGTCTCCATAGCAATCTTGTTGCCTTACTTGGAATTACCAGGCCTGAGCCACCACGCTCAGATGGCTGGTTCACTGTTAGAAGAACCTCAGTAGCACAATCTCTGTCCCATAGCTGTAGGCTGTGATGAACACAACTGTCGCATCCCCCTCGACCAGCAAAGATGACGCAACTCGCAAAAGCTCTTCTCAAGCAGTTTATTCAGGTCCCTTGAAAACAGTCTTCCGAATGCCCGGGCAGACCCAACCCACAGGCTAAATACTATATGAACAGCCAATCAAGTAAAGCTACGTGGTGCTATCTTAGAGGCCCACGTATGCGGAAGCAAGCCAGATCAGCGGTCTTAGACAAATATGGACTTGTTTACCACCGAGAGCGCTCACCATCGGGCTGGTGGAAGGCGGAAACCGGCGCCATCTTTAGGGCGCGGCACATCGCAGCTCTCTACAGTTCCTCCTTTTTTATTTTTTCTAAAGTTGGTAGAAGTCCCTGGAAAGGCTTCGTAATCCCCATATCTGGGGATCTCACGGTGGGCCTGAGCCTGTAGGAGGGCGGTGCTCAAACTCTTACCCGTCTCTGGGTCAGCCTCCCCACTCAGGGCTGCCCTGTCTTAGGTGGCCGAGACTTACCCGTCAACTCCGTCATTGACTTGCCAGACCCTAATACCCGTGGAACGAATACCTCAGTGGGCAGGGACTATGCTCAGTGAAGATTTAAGGCTTCACAACAGCGAGCCATGCCTGAGGGGACTGGCCCGCCTCAATGGCGACAAGGGCCTGTATAATCATGGCTGCATTACACTTTTGTGTGGCTCTCATCTTGTAGATGCACCATAGGCAAACCAGAGAGGCTAGTATCATCAGTATCGCCAAAGAGCCTACGCCCGCCCACTCCTTAAGATGATCCATAGCCGTCTATATCCAGGAAGTCAAACCAGTAGCCAGGCTCAGATCCACCCGAGTGGAGTTGATGTGGACGATTGTCGCTCTCAGCTCTCTCATCAAATTTTCAAATTCAGCCGACCAATCCTGTAAGAGGAACTCTGACAATTGTCTAGACAGATTAGCAGCCTTTGTAAAATTTCGATACTGCATGGAAGTAACACACAAACCTTGCATTTTCCACTCACACCCCAATTGTGCTAGTTGCCAAAGAGAATCAATCTGTTCTTGTATTAAATCTATGCGTTGATTAACTATCATAAGGCCTCCTTTGAGATGAGAATTCATAGAGGTCTGAGTATCCAATGCCTGTGCTACAGTGGCTGAGATGTTATTCAGGGCATTGGCAGTCTGTATAGAACTAGACAAGGCAATAGCTGAGGCAGTAGCCCCCACAGCAGCAATAGTGATGGCAGTAACAATAGCTGCAGTGATGCCAAAATCTCTTTTAAACCTGAATAGCATCATGGTATTAGGGGCCTCTACAGGAACTGGTACATATCGAGGCATTCTAGTCACCACAGCCACAGGAAAGGCTGTGGCATTCCAGCAGAGGGCATAAAAGCATATGTCCGGAGTGCATACTAACTTTTCTTGACCCAAGGATGCACTCCCATTACAATCCACAGAAAAGGAGGCCAGAGACACACTGGCAAAGCTGAAAAGGTCTTATTGCGGTAATAATGAAACGAAGAATTCCAAGTACCAGAGCCACTACTGCTAGAAAAATCCAATTTGGTAGCAGACCCTAGGGAAAAAATTACCTCTTTGATAAACTCCTCCCCCAAGCATAATGGCAGGTCCCAAGTCCATGCAACTTCCATTTACCCCACACAAAAGCCACAAATCAAAAGGATTGGTGGCAGTCTGCTGAGGATCCCTAGTAGATACATCAAGCATTCCTGTACAAGACTTATTCACTATATTACTAATCATGGGGCTAAAGGAAAAATAATCTTGTTGAACCCAAACTGCTCTGCGCTCCTGACATCCAGTCCAGGGAAAAGGTCCTTCCTCTCCTGTGGATCCTCTACAAAAAGGTGCCCAGCGTGGCTGTCTGGGGGGGTCCCGGTCAGAGACTCGTGTGGGCCACCATCCTTCAAGGTGAGAACCGTTGCCCGAAAACAAACCACTACCCCTACTCCCAAATCTCAGTTGTGGTAAAAAATCTGCTGACTGCTGAGACAATTCAATGCATTCTGTATCATCTGACCTATTGAAGCTCATTAAAAAGCACAGACTACCCTTCAAGCTGACGTTTCTATTACCCTCTATAGGGCTTTTCTGATCATCAAAGGGAAGGTAGGGTAAGCCTAAGCTTCTATTACTGCTAAATAAGCGTGGAAACACAGTTGCATCATGTCTGACTGGCAGCGGCTTTGGGAATATCGACAGGATCCCCCATCTCGGCTCGGTCATTCCTGACATACTCACTGCTACTATCACCAGGATCCTTAGGAAGGTCTTCATGACGAATCTTCCTCACAAGGCGTTCAGGCACCCACACTGGATCTTGTTGATCCTGAGGAAAAGCACAAACAGACCCTCTCGCCCATGTTAGCACGGGGTCAGGCACTCGCCAAGAGCCTGTCAAAATATCCTTCCACTTCACCATGCCTTTAGGTGAACCATGGGAATCCTGATGTCTGTCTGCTGCTGAGCGGCCTTGAGCATCCAAATTTAAAAAATTTAAAGTAAATAAGGCTAAAGACATTCTCTCCTTGGGGGTACGGCCTTGGCCTATTCCCCCTTTCTGTTTTTGCAAATATTCTTTCAGGGTACGATGAGCACGCTCCACAATTCCTTGTCCTTGAGGATTATATGGTAATCCGTGATTAAGCTGTACCCCCATCTGGTTGCAGAAGGAGACAAAGGACTGAGCCGTATAGGCTGGTCCATTGTCCGTTTTTAGCTGCTGTGGTTTTCCCCATGCAGCCCAGGCTTCTAAGCAATGCCCATGACATTGCGAGCCTTTTCTCCACTCATAGGTGTAGCATGTATGATACCTGAGCAGGTATCCACAGATACATGAATATATTTTAAAGTTCCAAATTCTGAAATGTGGGTAACGTCCATTTGCCAGATTTTGAGTGGCATCAACCCTCTGGGTTCACTCCCACACTGGGAGGATGATGATGAATCACACACTGAGGACAGTCCAAAACCACTTGTCTAGCATCTGCTCTAGACAAATGGAATTTCTGCTGTAGAGTTTTTGCATTTACATGAAATAATTGGTGAAACTTTCTGGCTTGGTCCAGGAATGAGCTCCAAAAAATGCATTCCATCCTAGTCCATTGATCAACTTTATCATTACCCTCACTTAATGGTCCAGGTAATCCTGTATGTGCTCTAATATGTTGAATATAAAAACACCTTTTTCTTTGCCAGATTAAAACTTGTAACTCTTGTAATAAGGCACATACAGTACTACTATTCTTAATAGGACCTGCTAATTCTAATACTTTCACTGCGTTGACCACATATACTGAATCTGAGACCAAATTGAATGCAAATTGACATCATTTAAACACCTCAATTACTATTTTCAACTATACTATTTGGGGGGAGCCCGGTTGAAATTGACATAGCATGGGCTCTTGTCTTTCTATCAAATAGGCTCCGCAGCCTGTCTTTGAGCCATCAGTAAACTCATTTGGTGACCCTTGAAGTGGTACTGCTGAAGTAACCTTAGGGAATATCACTGGGTGCTCTTTAAAAAATGATAGCAATGGATGCTTAGGATAATGGTTATCAATCACTCCTTCAAAGCTACATTGAAATATTGCCCAGCCATCTACAGTGCCACACAAAATCTTAATTTGATGACTGGAATAGGGCACTATTATACTGGCAGGAGCAACTCCAAAAGACTGCAAGCATTGTTGGATACCATTCAAGGCTAAAGCTGTAGAGAGCTGCGACGTGCCGCGCCTTAAAGATGGCGCTGGTCTCCGCCTTCCACCAGCCCGACGGTGAGCGCTCTCGGTGGTAAACAAGTCCATATTTGGCTAAGACTGCTGATCTGGCTTGCTTCCGCATACGTGGGCCTCTAAGATAGCACTACGTGGCTTTACTTGATTGGCTGTTCATTTAGTATTTAGCCTGTGGGTTGGGTCTGCCTGGCCCTTTTCGGAAGACTGTTTTCAAGGGACCTGAATAAACTGCAGGAGAAGAGCTTTTGTGAGTTGCGTCATTCCTTGCTGGACAAGGGGGGACGCGACAAGTGGTGGCCCGTACGGGGAACCAGAAAAGACTCAGAACTCCTGCAGTCAGGGGCAACGCGTTGGTAAGTTCCTGGGATAAATCAGGACAATAAGGTTTCACGGAGATAGCGAACACAAGGTAAAGTTTCGCGGAGATAGCGAACGTACGGTGAAGTTTCGCGGAGATAGTGAACGTACGGTGAAGTTTCGCAGAGATAGCGAACAAAAGATACAGTTTCGTGGGGAAGCTGCAAACTGAAAGTAAATTTTTAAACATGGGGTTGTCTGAATCACACCCAATTTTTCTGGCTCTTCAGGAGCTACTTTTAGCTAGGAATTTGAAGATTAAGAAGTCTACCCTAGAAAGATTTTTGAATGAATGTGATTCCGTGGCTCCGTGGTTTGCAGTGTCCGGGAATCTTACGGTATCCTGCTAGGACAGATTGGGCAGGGACTTGGATTTTGCTTGGGAGCAGGGGACTCTGAAGCATGGAGTAAGACCGATTTGGAAAATGGTGAGGAGTTGTTTAGAAGATCAGAGGTGTTGTAATGCAATCAAAGAGGGAGAATCAGCCTTGGAACTGCTACAAGGGGAGAGATCTGAGCAGGCAGACAGTGAAAAGGGGAGTAACAAAGGCGAAAAATCTGAGCAGGCAGACAGTGAAAAGGAAGACAAAAAGAAAGTTCCTCTCTATCCCGATCTTAGAAATTTTAGAGATTTTAGAGATCTAGAGGACTCAGAGAGCACAGATTCTGAAGGAGAGCTACACGCTCTAATAGAACAGTTGGAGAGGACTGTTATTAGAAAAAAGGAAAAGAAAAAAGTAAAACAGAAGGGCGTATCGGCAGCAGTCAGTGTGGGAGGAGCTGTTGCCATGGCGCCTGACACGTCAGCGTCAGCGTCAGCAGCAGTCGGAGTGGGCGGAGTTGTTGTTACAGAGCCTTCAGCCACGCTGGCAGCAGCTGGTGTAAACAAAGCCGTTGCCATGGCGCCTTCGACTCCTCCCCCATATCCAGAAGCCACTCAGACAGAGCAGCCAGTTCAGTCCCTGAAAGTAGGGAATCTTTCTGCTCGGGGATGTGGACACAAGTAAGAACAGAATAGAACATTATCCCACTGCACTTGCTGCTTTAGCCTTGAATGGTATCCAACAATGCTTGCAGTCTTTTGGAGTTGCTCCTGCCAGTATAATAGTGCCTTATTCCAGTTATCAAATTAAGATTTTGTGTGGCACTGTAGATGACTGGGCAATATTGCAATGTAGCTTTGAAGGAGTGATTGATAACCATTACCCTAAACATCCATTGCTATCATTTTTCAAGGAGCACCCAGTGATATTCCCTAAGGTTACTTCAGCAGTACCACTTCAAGGGTCACCAAATGTGTTTACTGATGGCTCAAAGACAGGCTGTGGAGCCTATTTGATAGAAAAACAAGAGCCCGTGTTATGTCAATTTCAACCGGGCTCCCCTCAAATAGTAGAGTTAAAAATAGTAATTGAGGTGTTTAAAAGATGTCAATTTGCATTCAATTTGATTTCAGATTCAGTCTATGTGGTCAACGCAGTGAAAGTATTAGAATTAGCAGGTCCTATTAAAAATAGTAGTACTGTATGTGCCTTATTACAAGAGTTACAAGTTTTAATCTGGCAGAGAAAAA
The DNA here is from genome assembly GCA_907164525.1 of Lophiomys imhausi. Taxonomy (NCBI): domain Eukaryota; kingdom Metazoa; phylum Chordata; class Mammalia; order Rodentia; family Muridae; genus Lophiomys; species Lophiomys imhausi. The sequence goes on from CAJQZJ010004801.1 coordinate 3,110,542, forward strand.
GGTGTTTTTATATTCAACATATCAGAGCACATACAGGATTACCTGGACCATTAAGTGAGGGTAATGATAAAGTTGATCAATGGACCAGGATGGAATGCATTTTTTGGAGCTCATTCCTAGACCAAGCCAGACAGTTTCACCAATTATTTCATGTAAATGCAAAAACTCTACAGCAGAAATTCCATTTGTCTAGAGCAGATGCTAGACAAGTAGTTTTGGACTGTCCTCAGTGTGTGATTCATCATCATCCTCCCAGTGTGGGAGTGAACCCTAGAGGGTTGATGCCACTCAAAATCTGGCAAATGGACGTTACCCACATTTCAGAATTTGGAACCTTAAAATATATTCATGTATCTGTGGATACCTGCTCAGGTATCATACATGCTACACCTATGAGTGGAGAAAAGGCTCGCAATGTCATAGGACATTACTTAGAGGCCTGGGCTGCATGGGGAAAACCACAGCAGCTAAAAACGGACAATGGACCAGCCTATACGGCACAGTCCTTTGTCTCCTTCTGCAACCAGATGGAGGTACAGCTTAATCATGGATTACCATACAATCCTCAAGGACAAGGAATTGTGGAGCGTGCTCATCGCACCTTGAAAGAATGCTTGCAAAAGCAAAAAGGGGGAATAGGCCAAGGCCGTACCCCCAAGGAAAGAATGTCTTTAGCCTTATTTACTTTAAATTGTTTCAATTTGGATGCTCAAGGCCGCTCAGCAGCGGACAGACATCAGGATTCCCATGGTTCACCTAAAAGCATGGTGAAGTGGAAGGACATTCTGACAGGCTCTTGGCGGGGGCCTGACCCCGTGCTAACATGGGCGAGAGGGTCTGTTTGTGTTTTTCCTCAGGATCAACAAGATCCAGTGTGGGTGCCTGAACGCCTTGTGAGGAAGATTCGTCATGAAGACCTTCCTAAGAGCAGTTTGGGTTCAACAAGATTATTTTTCCTTTAGCCCCATGATTAGTAATATAGTGAATAAGTCTTGTACAGGAATGCTTGATATATCTACTAGGGATCCTCAGCAGACTGTCACCAATCCTTTTGATTTGTGGCTTTTGTGTGGAGTAAATGGAAGTTGCATGGACTTGGGACCTGTCATTATGCTTGGGGGAGGAATTTATCAAAGAGGTAATTTTTCCCTAGGGTCCGCTACCAAATTGGATTTTTCTAGCAGTAGTGGCTCTGGTACTTGGAATTCTTTGTTTCATTCTTATCGCAACAAGAGCTTTTCAGCTTCGCCAGTATGTCTCTGGCCTCCTTTTCTGTGGATTGTAAGTAATGGGAGTGCATCCTTAGGTGAAGAAAAGTTAGTATGCACTCCAGGTACATGTTTTTATGCCCTATGCTGGAATGCCACAGCCTTTCCTGTGGCTGTGGTGACTAGAATGCCTCGATATGTACCAGTTCCTGTAGAGGCTTCTAATACCATGATGCTATTCAGGTTTAAAAGAGATTTTGGCATCACTGCAGCTATTGTTACTGCTATCACTGTTGCTGCTGTGGGAGCTACTGCCTCAGCTATTGCCTTGTCTAGTTCTATACAGACTGCCAATGCCCTGAATAACATCTCAGCCACTGTGGCACAGGCATTGGATACTCAGAACTCTATGAATTCTCATCTCAAAGGAGGTCTTATGATAGTTAATCAACGCATAGATTTAATACAAGAACAGATTGATTCTCTTTGGCAACTAGCACAATTGGGGTGTGAGTGGAAATTACAAGGTTTGTGTGTTACTTCCGTGCAATATCAAAATTATACAAAAGCTGCTAACTTGTCCAGACAATTGTCAAAGTTCCTCTTACAGGATTGGTCGGCTGAATTTGAAAATTTGATGAGAGAGCTGAGAGCAACAATCATCCACATCAATTCCACTTGAGTGGATCTGAGCCTGGCTACTGGCTTGACTTCTTGGATACAGACGGCTATGGATCATCTTAAGGAGTGGGCGGGTGTAGGTTCTTTGGCGATACTAATGATGCTAGCCTCTCTGGTTTGCCTATGGTGCATCTATAAAATGAGAGCCACACAAAAGCATAATGCAGCCATGATTATACAAGCCCTTGTCGCCATTGAGGCGGGCCAGTCCCCTCAGGCATGGCTTGCTGCCGTGAAGTAAATCTTCACTAAGCATAGTCCCTGCCCACTGAGGTATTCGTTCCACGGATATTAGGGTCTGGTAAGTCAGTGACGGAGTTGACGGGTAAGTCTCGGCCACCTAAGACAGGGCAGTCCCGAGTGGGGAGGCTGACCCAGAGACGGGTAAGAGTTTGAGCACCGCCCTCCTACAGGCTCAGGCCCACCGTGAGATCCCCAGATAGGGGATTACGAAACCTTTCCAGGGACTTCTACCAACTTTAGAAAAAATAAAAAAAAAAGGAGGAACTGTAGAGAGCTGCGACGTGCCGCGCCTTAAAGATGGCGCTGGCCTCCGCCTTCCACCAGCCCGACGGTGAGCACTCTTGGTGGTAAACAAGTCCATATTTGGCTAAGACTGCTGATCTGGCTTGCTTCCGCATACGTGGGCCTCTAAGATAGCACTACGTGGCTTTACTTGATTGGCTGTTCATTTAGTATTTAGCCTGTGGGTTGGGTCTGCCTGGCCCTTTTCAGAAGACTGTTTTCAAGGGACCTGAATAAACTGCAGGAGAAGAGCTTTTGTGAGTTGCGTCATTCCTTGCTGGACAAGGGGGGACGCGACATAAAGCAGCAACTGCAGTGGGATAATGTTCTATAGATTTTTTTGGAGAAATCTTTGAATAAGTCCATAATAATGGTCCGTCCTGCCACAGCAATTTTGTAGGTTGACCATAGGTGGCAAATATGCACAATGCAATGGGCTGTCCTTCCTGCCATCTCTTTAGGAAGGCACTCTGTAACCTTTCTTCCACTTTACATAAAGCTTTTCTTGCTTCTCCTGTTAATTGCCTAGGAGAATTAAGTGCTGAATCACCTTTCAAAATATCATATAGGGGTCTTATTTCATAATTTGGTAGCTTCAAATAGCCTCTTACCCAATTGATATCTCCTAACAACCTTTGAAAATCATTTAGAGTCTTTAAATTATCTTTTCTTATCTCAATCTTTTGAGGTATTATCTTTTCAGGTCCAACCTTTGCTCCTAAATAATTAACCACATTTTCCTTTTGAACCTTATCAGGAGCAATAAACAACCTTTTCTTTTTTAATAATTGAACTAATTCTTCATAGGCCTAATCTAACGTTTGTTCACTCTTAGCTGCCAGTAAGATATCATCCATATAATGAACACATCTTAAATCTGGAAAATTCTTTCTCAAGGGAGCAATGGCTTCCCCCACATACAGTTGGCACATAGTGGGGCTGTTCGCCATGCCCTGAGGTAATACTACCCATTCAAACCGCTGATCAGGTTCCTCATGGTTACAGGATGGAACAGTAAATGCAAATCTCTCACTATCTTTGGCACACAAAGGGATGGAGAAAAAACAATCCCTTATATCTATAACTATTATGGGCCGTGAGGCTGGCAAAGATGATAAAAGCAGCAAGCCGCATTGCACTGGGCCCATGATCTGCATTTGTTGATTTATGGCACGCAGGTCATGCAACAATCTCCATTTTCCAGATTTCTTTTTAATGACAAAGATAGGTGTATTCCAGGGAGATACAGATGGTTTTATATGCTTTAAAGACATCTGTTCATCCACCAACTCTTTGGCTGCATTCAATTTTACAGAGGAAAGTGGCCACTGAGGAACCCATACTGGGTCCTCCGTCTTCCAAGTTATGGGAATGCCCTCCTCAGTGGCCCCTAGGAAAAACCCAGGCCCTGTCTCTTTTGTCTTTGCTGCATAGATATGGGACTTTTCCGCCCCTGCAAATATTTTCCTATTCCAAAGCCTGGAGCATATCCCATATCTTGCATCATACGTTGGACTGAATCAGAATAGTCATTACTCAATTTAAATCCCATATCCTTTAAAAGGTCTCTTCCCCAAAGGGAGATAGGGAGCTCAAGTACATATGGCTGCATTTCTCCTGAGTGGCCTTCTTGGTCCTGCCACTTTAATAATCTTGCACTCATATCTGGAGTCTTAGCATAACCCAGGCCTTGAAGTGTTTGAGAAGAGGCTTGTACGGGCCAACCTGAAGGCCAGTCTTTCTTTGCTATGATACTCCTATCAGCCCCAGTATCCAAAAGGCCCAGGATCTTTTTACCATCAACTTTTAACTCCAAGACGGGGCGTTGGTCCAAATCCAAGGAGAGAAAAGTCAGATCCGTGCCCGAGGACCCAAAACCATCTTTTCCTCTCTCTCTCTCTCTCGATCCCTTGCCGCATAGCGATCATGTAAGCTCGGCAACATGATCAACTGAGCAATTCTATCTCCAGGAGAGATAGCTGTTATACCACGGGGGGAGGCTACCATGTCCTTAACCACTCCTGTATAATCTGGATCTATAACCCCAGGATGGACAATAAGTCCTCTCAAGGCTGATGATGACCTCCCTAACAGCAAACCAGCTGTACCAGGTTCAAGGGGTCCTTTAAAATCTGTTTCAATTAACTGGACCCCCATTTGGGGCATTAATACGAGTCTGGTGGTGGAGCAGAGGTCCAATCCTGCTGAGCCTGCAGTGGCTCTCCGCGGACTCTCGGATGGCGGAGGGTTGACCATCTCTCTTGATTCTGTTCTTTGTCCTGATTCTCTACTGCCCCATATATTTGTGGGCCCTGGGGTCGTGGGCCCCGCTGTCCATTTTTTGGACGAGCGCCACCATAACCTTGAGTTAAAGGCTGGCCATGGATGTCTGTCACTGAACGGCATTCATTAGCCCAATGGTTCCCTTTTTTACATTTTGGGCATAACCCCGGCTGCCTGGGGCGTTGTACACTTCCTGTACTTTCTGTACTCCTTCCCCTGGGGCACTGTCTTTTAAAGTGTCCCATCTTGCCACACTTAAAACAAACTCCTGAACTTCCTCCACCTTTTCTGGTCAACTGTACTACTGCGGCAGCAAGACCAGCATTAGTTAACGGCCCTCCAAGTTCTCTACACACTTTCATCCAGGCTTCTAGCCCTTTGTTCTTGTAAGGGGTGACAGCGGCTCTACACTCTTTGGTACATTGCTCGTAGACCAACTGTTTTATTAGTGGCATAGCAGCATCCGGGTCACCAAAAATCTTCCCTGCCGCTTCCACCAATTGTGCCACAAAGTCTGAAAAGGGCTCCATGGGGCCCTGTAGAATCTTAGTTAAGTTCCCACTCACCTCCCCTTTGTTAGGAAGGGATTTCCAAGCCTTGATAGCTGTCTGGTTTATTTATTTATTTATTTGTTTATTTATTTATTTATTTTTGGTTTTTCGAGACAGGGTTTCTCTGTGTAGCCCTGGCTGTCCTGGACATGCTTTGTAGACCAGGCTGGCCTCGAACTCACAGAGATCCGCCTGCCTCTGCCTCCCAAGTGCTGGGATTAAAGGCGTGCACCACCACGCCCGGCTCCAGCTGTCTGGTTTATTTGTTCATAAACCTGATTGGGATATCCTGTCTGCTGGTTGGCAAATCTCCCCTGCCCAAGCAGCATATCTCTATCCCAGGCTGGATTTCCATTTCTCTGATTAATGGCTGCTTGCTCAGTGGCATACTCAATCAAGAAAGCTTTCCAGTCTAAGTATTGCCCTGGACTTAAGCAGGTGCGGGCCAGGCCACTCCAATCACTCGGGGTCATGCAATGTCTGCTTAATGCTTCTACTTGAGCCAATGTAAAAGAAGCGGTAATGCCATAGGTACGAACCGACTCTGCAAGGGATTTAACTACTTTAAAATCAAGCGGTTCCTCGTACCTGTTCCCTTGTGGGTCTTGGTATACTGGATAGGCAAACTGTAATTCTGTTCTTACTTGTGTCCACATCCCCAGGCAGAAAGATCTCCCTACTTTCAGGGACTGAACAGGCTGATCTATCTGAACGGCTTCTGGGTATGGAGGGGGAGTTGAAGGCGCCACGGTAATGGCTTCACTTACACCGACTGCCGCCAACATGTCTTTCTCTTTTACCTTTTTCTTTTCTCTTTTTCTAATAGCAGTCCTCTTCAACTGTTCTATTAGAGTGTATAGCTCCCCTTCAGAATCCGTGCCCTCTGAGTCCTCAAAATCTCTAAAATCTCTAAGATCGGGTTAGAGAGGGACCTTCTTTTTGCTTCCCTTTTCACTGTCTGCCTGCTCAGATCTTTCGCCTTTGTTACTTCACTTTTCACTGTCTGCCTGCTCAGATCTTTCACCTTGCAGCAGTTCCAAGGCTGATTCTCCCTCCTTGATTGCATTATAGCATCTCTGATCTTCTAAACAACTCCTCACCATCTTCCAAATCGGTCTTACTCCATGCTTCAGAGTACCTTGCTCCCAAGCAAAATCCAGGTCCCTGCCTAATTTGTCCCAGCAGGATACCGTAAGATTCCCGGACACCGCAAACCACGAAGCCATGGAGTTGCATTCATTCAAAAATCTCTCTAGGGTTGACTTCTTAAGTTTCAAATTCCTAGCTAAAAGTAGCTCCTGAAGATCCAGAAAAATTGGATGTGACTGAGACGATCCCATGATTAAAAATTTACTTTCGGTTCGCAGTTTCCCTGCGAAACTTTACCTTTTGTTCGCTATTTCCGCGAAAGTTTACCTTTTGTTCACTATTTCCGCGAAACTTTACCTTTTGTTCGCTATTTCCGCGAAACTTTATTGTCCCAATTTACCCCAGGAACTTACCAGTGCACTGCCCCTGACTGCAGGAGTTCTGAGTCTTTTCTGGTTCCCCGTACGGGCCACCACTTGTCGCATCCCCCTCGACCAGCAAAGATGACGCAACTCGCAAAAGCTCTTCTCAAGCAGTTTATTCAGGTCCCTTGAAAACAGTCTTCCGAATGCCCGGGCAGACCCAACCCACAGGCTAAATACTATATGAACAGCCAATCAAGTAAAGCCACGTGGTGCTATCTTAGAGGCCCATGTATGCGGAAGCAAGCCAGATCAGCAGTCTAAACCAAATATGGACTTGTTTACCACCAAGAGCGCTCATCGTCGGGCTGGTGGAAGGCGGAAACCGGCACCATCTTTAGGGCGCGGCACGTCCCAGCTCTCTACACACAACTGTATCCATTTCTTAGAATGACATGGACACCAATTAACTCAAGATTCCCTTTCTCCCTCTCCAGCCTTCAGGTGTGAGGAGATCCACTTGCCAAAGTTCTCACTAAAGCAAGGGATGATCCCGACACGTTACGTTATGCCTTGGAAAGAAAACATGAAATTCAGGAAAGTGAATCTGAAGGTATTCTCTCATAAATATTCAGGTTAAAGCCTGCCTACAGGTGATTAGAGATAAAGGTGCCTTTTCCCAAGCCTGAGTCTGACCTGTGACCCACAGGATGGAAGGAGAAATCTGATTCCTGCCTGCTGTCCTTTGGCCTCTGCACACAAGTATGCATGCACACACACACACACCATATAAACTAAACATGATAATAAAGATAAAACTTCCCTAATTAAATGTTAATTAGTCTAATCACTAAGGCATATGTAGCTATGCGAAAACTATTTTTGCGTTATTCTCACTTGTATTTGTAAACAATAATAACCCAAATACAAACTTTAAGTGGATGCACTACAGCATTGGAGAAGGTCCGGTCTGACTTGCTTGCCTTGTTAGAGGCTTAGCGGGACTGCATGTCATGAATAGTAAAGTTGCAGTACAGAACCTATATGTTTATGAGCCACCATGGGGTTCCTGGGAATTGAACTCAGGACCTTTGGAAGAACAGCTACAGAACCAACATTTTTAGATCGTACTGAATATTCAAGTAAAGAACCGTGGAAATAGTTGGGCTAGATTTACAGATAAGACTTGCTCACTCAGTGCTACTAATTAATTTGAAAATGGGTCTTTATAGGTCTCTTCCTTGCCCTTCCCTGCCCTCCTCTCCTCCTCTTCTTCCTTCGTTTCTTCCTTCCTTCTACTCTCTCCTTCTCCTCCTCTTCCTCCTCTTTCTCTCAAATTGCCTCTCAGCTCTGGAGACCAGGTTGTCCTAGAGCTCACTACATAGCCCCGCCTGACTTTGAACTCATGGCTATCCTCCTGCCTCAGCTTCCCCAGTGTTAGGATTATACGCATGAGCTACAACATCTGTCTAGTAAGTTGATTCTTTAAAAAAGAGTTAGGATGTATTGTAGTACAAATAATTTGCAAATTTCAATAGAATAATGTTGAATAATAATATGTTTTGACAAAACAAGTCTTACAAATCATATGTACATGGGATAAAATAGATTACAAAGCATGGATCAATTATTTCCTTATAAAATTCTCATGTACAATTCTATAAATAAAAGAGGTTATGTTTTCCCTGGAATATGTGTTTTTACCTAATACTTTAAAAAACAAAAATCTAAAGAAATTAAAACTCAGGTATCTCCAGGTGGTGGCAGCACACACCTTTAATCCCAGCACTTGGAAGGCAGAGGCAGAATGATCTCTGTGAGTTTGAGGCCAGCCTGGTCTATAGAGTAAGTTCCAGGATAGCCAAACAAACAAAAAACAAAACTCAGGTATCAAATGCCAGGCTATATAAGCTTATTATTAAGACTTTCTTCTGCCAGGCGTGGTAGCACATGCCTTTTATCCAAGCACTGGCAGGTAGATCTCTGTAAGTTCAAGGCCAGCCTGGTCTACAAAACAAGTCCAGGATAGCCAGGGATACACAGAGAAACCCTGTCTCGAAAACCAAAAAAAAAAAAAAAGACTTTCTTCAATTTTATTTATTTAGTGTGTGTGTGTGTGTGTGTGTGTGTGTGTGTGTGTGTGTGTGTGTG
>CAJQZJ010004801.1:3121069-3146069 GCA_907164525.1 Lophiomys imhausi
GGGGAGGGGAAGAGGGGAGAGAGAGAGGGAGAGAGAAAGAGAGAGAGAGAGAGGAGAGAGATTAGCACAGTGGTTCTCAGCCTATAGATTACAATCACTTTGGGAATGAACAATCTTTTTACAGGGATTGCATATCACATACCCTGCACATCAGACATTTACATTACAATTCATAACAGTAGCAAAATTACAGTTATGAACTAGCAAGGAAGTAATTTTGTGGTTGGGGGTTACCATAGCATGAGGAACTGTATTAAAGTGTTGCAGCATTAGGAAGGTTGAGAATCCTGGCTTACAGGTAACAGTAACAGCTACTCTTCCTGAGGACCTGTGTTCAATTATCAGCACCCACGTTAGTAATAAATTATAGTCACAGAGTGGGGGTGGGGAGGAGACAAAAAACGGTTTTAAACCTAACACGAAAATGATGTCCACTTCTGATGTGCTGTTCAGCAAAGCGTTTTCTCTCTTAGCAAGCAGAAGCATGTGGGATCTATGCTGGCCCCTTGGAAGATTCTCTGTTCTGGGGTTACAGCGAGCGACTTTGTCATGGGGAAGATTGGAAAGTTGTCCTGAAGAAAGGCCCGCCAGAGATAAAGATCGCCCACATGCCTTTGCATTCGCCTCTCTCCAAGTACCGGAGCACAGTGATTTCCCACGGCTTCAGAAGGCGACTGATCTGATGTGCCGACCTCTGGGGTTCAGTAGTGTGCTTGCTTCTCCCACGAGAGGCTCAGGGTTTGAACCCCGTTGCTAGTTAAGTGAATAAAGTGATGAAGCATTTCAACCTCTTGCCCTCCTTCAGTTCTGGTGTTTGAAGTTCATTGTATTTTGCCTACAAGTTTGATTTGTCGAATGATTATAAGTCAATAGCATAATTTACAGATCTTAGAAGCTTTAGAAACGGCATCAGTTCTGAGGCTATCTGAGGTGAAGAGGGAGAGGAAGGAAATTACGATGGATTTCACCCCAGGTGGATAAATAGCAGCAGATGGGTCCAGCCCTACTGTCTTATGCATACAGCTCCTGCCACTGTGAGTTCACGGATGGAACTGAGCTTCTGTGTCCTGCAAATATTCTTCTGCTGCAGACATTTTCTGGCTCTTACGATCTTTCCACACACTCTTCTACTTTGATCCCTGAGTGTCGGGTAGAGGAGATGTGATACAGATGTCCCATTCAGATCTGAGCTCCATAGTCTCTCTCTCCCTGTTTTGTTAGATATGTTTTTTTAAGATTTATTTATTTATTTGATGTATATGGATGCTCTATCTGCATGTACACCTGGAGCCAGAAGAGGGCATGAGATCACATTGTGGATGGTTGTGAACCACCACGTGGTTGCTGGGAATTGAACTCAGGACCTTTGGAAGAGCACTAGACAGTGCTTTTAACCGCTGAATCGTCTCCCAGCCCACTCCATAGTCTCTTATTCTCTGCACATTGATCAACTTTGGTCTCTGTATTAAAAAGAAGAAGCTTCTCTGATGAGCTTGTGAGAGGCACTGAACTATATAAAGATGAGAACTTAAGGGCAGCGGTTGGTTACTCCCATAGCATTCATCCCACTGTTGCAACAATGGGCAAATCTTGCAGGGTTAGAAACTAGGTAAGGCTGTTGCTTACTTTTCTTCTTTAGTGGTGTGCATAGAAAATCCTAGCATTTGCCTTGTAGGCCCCCAGTGTATGAAGAGGCTCTTGGCCCTCATATGACTGCTGAACTGGGGCGAGGGACTGTTATGTAGGGACACTCCACTCCAGAGGAGTGTGTTGGAAGGGTTAGGGGGTAGAGGGTGGGAGGGCGTGACTGGGACGGATGGAAAGAGGGCACTATGATGGAGATGTAACTTGAAGTAATAAATAAACATAAAAAAAAAGAAAAGAAAATCCTAGCACTATGAAACTTGGCCAGCTGTGATAAAGCTTCAGCACAGCCTCAATTTCTCCATGTCCTGTGATTCAAAGATGTGGTGTCTTCAACAATAAGGTTTTACCATCCAGTTCTGGAGGGTGTCAGAGAGCAAAGGCAGTTTGCCTGTAATATTAGGGGTAGATGTCTATGGGACGTTGCTGAACAATAGCTTGAAAAGAGATCACCTATACTTTGAAATGGGCTTGTTATTCTATAGCCTGTGGTGTCTGGCAGAAACATTGTCTGCACTACAGATTACCTCCATTTAAATTCCTTTTTCTTTCTTTTCTTTTCTTTTTTTTTTGGTTTTGTTTTGTTTTGGGTTTTTTTGTTGTTGTTGTTGTTGTTTTGGTTTTTTTGAGACAGGGTTTCTCTGTGTGACCCTGGCTGTTCTGGACTCACTTTGTAGATCAGGCTGGCCTCGAACTCACAGAGATCCATCTGCCTCTGCCTCCCGAGTGCTGGAACTAAAGGCATGTGCCCCCATGCCCAGCTAAATTCCTTTTCAGTGTGTGTATTTACATGTTAGGAAGCTTCTATAGTAGGTTTCCATGAAGTACTTTTACATTTCTTTTGTGTCAGTTATCCCTCCTATACTCTCTCCTCTACTGTGACCTCCCACCCATCCCCAACTCATTTAGCCCTTTCTCTTCCATTACCCCCCTTTCTTTCCTTCTTATCATCTGAGTTTTAACCCGTTCCCTAGAAATCCACCCACAATATCCCTTTTTTGGTTTTTCAAGCCCTGGATGTCCTGGATCTCACTCTGTCGACCAGGCTGGCCTTGAACTCAGAGATCTGCCTGCCTCTGTCTTCCAAGGGCTGGGACTAAAGGGGTGTGCAACCACTGCCTGACTTTTCCCTCCATTTCCAAAGCATCTTGCTATATAACCCTGGTTGGGTTGAAACTCGTTTTCAGTATTCTAATATATTCACGATGGATTCCAGGAAGGCAGTAACTGACAGAGCTCTTGTCTGGTAGTTTCTACTAGCTTTCTTTTTTCTAATGTATAAATTGTTCTTTCCTTTTTTTAATGTTTCACATAAACTGTTTTTATGGGAACAGTTGTTTTAGAAAATATATTGTAGATGGGCATAGGGGCACATGCCTTTAATTTCAGCACTGGGAAAGCAGAGGCACGTGGGATTTCTGAGTTAGAAATCAGCCTGAGCTGGGTGGTGGTGGCACACGCCTTTAATCCCAGTACTTGGGAGGCAGAGGCAGGCGGATCTCTGTGAGTTCGAGACCAGCCTGGTCTACAAAGTGAGTTCAGGACAGCCAGAGCTGTTATACAGAGAAACCCTGTCTTTTTTTTTTTGGTTTTTCGAGACAGGGTTTCTCTGTATAACAGCTCTGGCTGTCCTAGACTCACTTTGTAGACCAGGCTGGCCTCGAACTCACAGAGATCCGCCTACCTCTGCCTCCCAAGTGCTGGGATTAAAGGCGTGCGCCACCAACGCCCGGCAAGAAACCCTGTCTTGAAAAACCAAAAAAAAAAAAAAAGAAAGAAAGAAAAGAAATCAGCCTGATCCATAGAGTGAGCTCTAAGCCAGGGGTTACATAGTGAAACTCTGCTTCAAAATAAGAGAAAGAAAGAAAGAATTATATGTAGTGGCTCCTTATAGCCCAGTCCATGTGGGGCTTATTATTATTTGCTTGTTATTTTAATGACATCTAATCTCCCATCACCCCTATTCCCACTCCTACCCACTAATCAAGCTGTAGTGTGACTGTCCAGGTGGTTTTTCAGAATTTGGTCTTGGATTTACCCACACTCTTCATCCTGTGGCATAGTTTTGGCAGCATTCTTCCTGAGCTTCTGTAACCCTCAAACCAAAGTGCTTCCATTAGTCCCTTGTTTTTTATGTCCTGTAAAGCTTAAAATTCTCTCCACACCACTGCAAAAGAGGCCAGTTATTATGGGAAAAAAAACTAGGGCTAACTTGTCTTTAAGCCTCTTCTTCTCAGGAATTACCTCCAAGCCTACCCATGGACCATATGTGATGACAGTGGAACACTTCTTTCTTTCTGTGTGACACTCTTGTTACAAATGGGGTGGAGGGGGTGACAGATTCCAAAAGGGAACTGACATAAAATTACTCTCCAGAATGAGCTGTTTGTTTGCTTGGCTTGCTTGTTCTTTGAAACAGGGTCTCTCTGTGTAGCCTGGCTGTCCTGAAACTGTGTAGACCAAGCTGGCCTGGAATTTAGAGATCTGCCTGCCTCTGCCTCTGGAGTGCTTGGATTAAAGGCGTGAGCCACCACTGCCCAGCCAGAATGAGCTTTATTAGGAAAGAGAGACTTGTGGTCATGGGACTTTGGGGACATGATCCAGCCTTACAATGAGAGAGCAATTAGGAGAGAGAAAGCATCAAATCAGAGCCAGCATGATGGTACTTTGAAGGAAGAGAGACCTTTCCTTCAAAATCCATAAGGAGCTACATTAGGAGAGAGAGCCAGAGGGCATGTAGCATGACAGTGGGCCGGAAAGAAGCCTTCAACATTTCTTCAGAAACAAAACTGGAGCCAGGCATGATGAGGCACGCCTTTAATCCCAGTACTTCGAAGGCAGAGGCAGGCAGATTTCTGTGAGTTCAAGGTCAGCCTGGTCTACAATGTGAGTCCAGGACAATCAAGGATACACAGAAACCCTGTCTTGAAAAAACAAAAACAGGGGCTGGAGAGAGGGCTCAGAGGTTAAGAGCATCAGCTGCTCTTCCAGAGGTCCTGAGTTCGATTCCCGGCAACCACATTGCCGGTGGCTCATAACCATCCATAATGAAATCTGGTGCCCTTTTCTGGAGTGCAGGCGCACATGCAGACAGAATACTGTATACAAAATAAATACATAAACAAAATCTTAAAAAAAAGAAAAAACAAAAACAGAAGCAAAACTGAAGAAAGGAGGTTTTAAGGGGTAACAGAAGCTCTGCATCAGTAAAGCTTATGTTTGCCCAGAATCAGGGAAGTGCTAATGAAGCCATAATTTAAAGTACTTTCTGTTCTGGGCAATGGGAGGGAGGCCGGGCTTGATTTTCCCCACACAGCAGGGATCTTTGACAGATGGCAGGGGAGGCACAGCATGATTTTTAGGGGTGGAGGAGGGGACAAGGAGGGAGGAGCCAGAGGATCTATAATCTAAAGACACTCAATAGGGTGTGTTAGGTCACCCACCCTTCACCTGCCTTTCTCCCAAAGGTCAGCCTACAAGCCCTAGAACCCACAGACCCCTGCTGTGAACAAAGGCACCCAGAGAGGGAGCAGGGGAAAGCCAGCCCAGCACCTCCCCCTTGTAGCTGCAAGATAAATTCATGAACCTTTTAGTAGGGCCTGGCTCCTTGGCATCTAAATTTACTTGGTGTGGAACTTCTCATCTCACTGTGAAATTTTAGAGAAGTTGGAAAATCCCCTTTATTTGGGGGATTTCTTTTCTTTTTAAAGGCATCTGTGTATTTATTTCTGGGAGGCACACATGACAAGGTCAGAGGACAACTGGCACGGGTTGGTTACTCTTCTACTATGTGGATTCCAGAGATCGAACACAGCCTTGAAGACCCCATCACAGGCTCCCTTGCTTGCTAAGTCAAGTTCATCAACACTGTTCAGGGGATTTCTGTGAAGTTACTCTGTGTCTGTCTGACTGACTGACTCTCTTTGTGTGTATGTATGTATGTTTGTACATCTCTCTCTCCACTCACTTTCTTTTGTAGGATACCTCATGGTATGGTGCATGATGACTACCTTCTCCTCTTCCTCTTAACCTATCTCCCTTAATGCTCTCCCATCCCTAGGCCCAATCAATGCCCCCATGGTCACAAAGCTCTGTCACCTAATAAAGCTCGTTCTGAAGGGTGGTTGGTCTCAGCTTCCTGTCCATCTCACTGCCATTCTCCATTCTTTTATAGCACTGAGTACTATGGAAAGCAAAGGGGGCAGCTGCTGGTTTTCTCAGTTCTCCATCATGGAACCACCACCTTAGGGTTTGGGCGAGGGAGAGGGAGGCCCTAGTTCTCTCTGGGGCTCTGTGCAAGGGACATCTTCCATCCCGTGAGTTGGAATTAGTATAAGAAGGAGCCCCTACCACTTGTCTGAAGCTGAGAAACAGGTTCGTGGACTGAGATCCTTCTCATAGAAAGTTAATGTCATCAGTGTACTACCAGAAGCATAGGTGAACAGTCTTGTGTCTTTCTACAATGCCAGAATTTATTGCTTAACAATAAATTCACAAGGTATAGCGGTTTCAATGGTGACTATCTGGCAGATGTTCCTACTTTTCCTTAGCTTACACAAACCCTTTTATTCCAATATTCATTATTAACATTTGCCCTCTGCTCGTGCCTCACGTGTCACAGTGAATCTGTCTGTTTATATGGGTTATGATGTCACTATGAAGGACTGAAGCAAGAGGTCTCAGAGGTGAATAAGGTCTGTATTGATAAGACAAGAAACCTGAAACCAGCCACAGGGAAGAGAAGAGGCTCAGGGGCAGTAGCTGTGTGCCAGAGAACACAGCTTGAGAACACAGAGCTACGGAGCTGAGTCCAGCTGCAGAGGTGGAAGGGCAAGACCAGGTCCTGATGAAGGAACAGGGGAACGGATGAATGGGTCAGGCAAGCAGGCGGACTGAAGATGGCAGTCGAGTAGGCCCCATCAACAGTAGGGTAATGGTGTACTTTTTTTGTTTGTTTGTTTAATTTTGTGTACATTGGTGTTTTGACTATATTTATATCTGTGTGAGGATGTCAGATTCCCTAGAATAGGAGTTACAGACAGCTGTGAGCTGCCATGTGGGTGCTGGGGATTGAACCTGGGTCCTCTAGAAGAGCAACCAGAGCTCTTAACCACTGAGCCATCTCTCCAGTCCCAAAGGCGTACTTTTAAGCTATTTATTTGTTGTTGTCTTAATGTCTCTAGCTCCCTTCCAATCCACCGTCCTGAGATGGGGAGAAATAAAGTGAGTAGGGACGGGGGTGGTTGGGGTGGGGGGGTGGGTAGACCTCTCTAGATGCAGCTCTCCAGGGGAACTCCACTCCTCGCCACCAGGACTCCAGCAGTCCAGCAAAACAGCAAACACAGGAACAGGTACCAGCAGCAACCAGAACAAACACCAATCAGCACTATCGGCAGTAGTGGTGGTGGCAGTGACTACCCGGCTCCAGAATCGGTGGCCGCTACCACGCCATCTCCCTCAGGGAATCAGCTCTCTCAGCCTGACCTGCGCCATAGTCTCTGACCTGAGCAGCAGCAAACTCTAAGCAGCCTCTGGAGTATTTCTTGCTTGGAATGTTGTGAAGTGAAGCGATGAGAAGAGAAGCCAAGCAGAGAGCGAACCCTCTCTGTTTTGGGGGACTTTTAGTTATAACTTTTCAGAATTCACATAAGGATGTTTTCCAACTGACAAAACCCACACCCTCTCCTCCACACCAGGCAGTGTACAGCCCACAAAACATCACACGCTTTCTCATCAGGATGTTTTTCAGTTGACAAATATCATGCCCCTCTTATGAGTCTGTTTTTCACCAGTAGATAAAGCATTTCCACATCCCACATTTGGGACCAAAACAAAAACCTTCACATAGCACAATGGAATTTTTTTTTTTTTTTTTGGTTTTTCGAGACAGGGTTTCTCTGTGTAACCCTGGCTGTCCTGGACTCGCTTTGTAGACCAGGCTAGCCTTGAACTCACAGAGACCCGCCTGCCCCCCGAGTGCTGGGATTAAAGGCTTGCGCCACCACACCCGGCTTTGCAATGGAATTTTTAAAGAAATCAAAACTTCTACCACAGTGGAGACTGAGCCTAGCTGAAGCTCCAGGGAAAATCAAGAGTTCTCTGCTCATCAGTTCACACATACACACACACACACACACACACACACACACCCTGATAATCAGAGAAACAGAAGGTAGGATCTAAAAATGATTATGAGATAGGGGTCTGTCATCAATGGCCTCCAAGCCTACCAATGCCTGTCTAACTCTCTACCAGGATGACAGGTCTGTGGGAGGGTTGTTGCCGTCTCAGAGCTGGGCGTCCATCTCAAAGCTGGGCATCCACCTCTGTATGGGGCATATGTGAAGGAGTTCCATCCTTTACTTGGCCTAGTTTCCCTAATATGATTTCAATACCTCCTTAAGCACTTGCAGCTTCAATTCACCATGATAAATATATAGGGGAGAGTCTTTCTGCTTCCACTTATCAGTCTGTGCTGTATGGATAGCCCCAGAAAAAAGGTGTGTTTACATGTCCCACCCAAATGCACAGCCATCCTCCTCCTCAAAATGCTTGTAAAATGGAGTCTCTTAGAGCAATTACATCATGAAAAACCACAGTTTTCCTTAGAACAGAGTAAGTCAGGGTGGGGCCCAGCTTTACCCTGACAGGCAGCTTTTTTTTTTTTAGATTTATTTTATTTATTTTTATACATATGTGTGCTCTATCTGCATGTACACCTGCATTCCAGAAGAGGGCACCAGATCACATTGTGGATGGTTGTGAGCCACCATGTGGTTGCTGGGAATTGAACTCAGGACCTTTGGAAGAGCACTAGGCAGTGCTCTTAACCGCTGAGCCATCTCTCCAGCCCGACAGGCAGCTTTTTGACTAGGGCTGGGCAAGGGAAACCTTGAACCCTTGGCTGAACCCGTCTAGACGGATGTTTCCATCACAATAAGCCGGGAAGAATGAAGGAAGGAGTGGGCTCTGGTTCAAATGTTTCCTGACCCTTAGAAGAGTTTTGGTTTTTTTTTTTTTTTTTTTTGGTTTTTCGAGACAGGGTTTCTCTGTGTAACAGCCCTGGCTGTCCTGGACTTGCTTTGTAGACCAGGCTGGCCTCGAACTCACAGAGATCCGCCTGCCTCTGCCTCCCAAGTGCTGGGATTAAAGGCGTGCGCCACCACGCCCGGCTTGTTTTGTTTTTTAAAATACAACTTTAGGGGGCTGGAGAGATGGCTCAGAGGTTAAGAGCACTGACTGCTCTTCCAGAGGTTCTGAGTTCAATTCCCAGCAACCACATGGTGGCTCACAACCATCTATAATGAAATTTGGTGCCCTCTTCTGGCCTACAGGCATACCTGCAGACAGAACACTGTATACATAAAAAATAAAATAAAATAAAAAATAAAAAACAACAACAACAAAAAATACAACTTTCTTCTCTGTATCTCCCAAGGTTACATGGTTTCTCTTTTAAATTATCCTTATCAGTGAGGAAAGGCTTAAATTATCACCCGGGAAGTAGAATCTCAGTCTTGGCCAATAAGTACGCCACTGCTTCCATGGGCCTCCGTTGCCTTTCCCGGTGTTATTCTGGATTTGTTTGGTTTGCTACCAGTAAACACTGTTGTTTTCTGCTTTACAAACATAAGCGCATCTCTTACTGAAGTATAATTAATTCATTTTCATCTCAGCCACATATATTTTCCATTTTAAAAAAGAGCCCTGGGCTGGAGAGATGGCTCAGCAGTTAAGAGCACTGGTCCTGAGTCAGTTCCCAGCAATCACATGGTGGCCCACAACCATCCACAATGTGATCTGATGCCCTCTTCTGGCTGCAGGTGTACATTCAGATAGAGCACTCATGTACATAAAATAAAAAAATAAGTCTTAAAAAAAAAGAGCACTGACTGTTCTTCCAAAGGACCTGGGTTCAAATCCCAACCCCATATGGAAGTTCATAGCTGTCTGTTATGGCCAGGCATGGTGGCACACGCCTTTAATCCCAGCACTCCGGAGGCAGAGGCAGGTGGATCTCTGGGAGTTCAAGGCCAATCTGGTCTACAAAGTGAGTCCAGGACAGTCAGGGCTGTTACACAGAGAAACCCTGTCTTGAACCCCCCCCTCAAAAAAAAACCCCAAAAACTCACTTAAAACAAGCCCTGCAATCTCTTTGATTCCAAAGGCCTCACTTGTAGCCAATGATGAGGGCCTTGCCCATGACTTCCAGGCATCTTGCTTTCTAGAAGTGTGTTCCCAGATGGCCTCCACAGGCACCAAGACAGGCAGAGAGCTTCTTTGATGGTTTTACAGGTGTGTATGATACGTTCTGGTAGACTTGTCCATCCAGTTCCTCTCTGCTCTCCCGACCCGACCAATGTTCTTTCCCTTTCTCTTACCAAGTCCCACTCCAGTTTCACGGGTTTTTGCTTTAGTTTTTCTTTTCCTTTGTGACCCATAGGGTTTAACTAGGGCTCCTCTCATGCGCATAGGTGTGAAGCTACCGGAACATGAGTAACTTCCCAGACATTGCTCCCTCAGCAGCATTGAACTGCAAATAGCTCCCTGGGCTGGGGCTGGGCCCCTGAGTCTTCCCCTATTTGTGACTGAATGTTCACTAGCTCAAGTCTTGTGCAGGCCTATGTGTGCAGCTCTTGTGAGTTCATGAGAACCGAAACCTTATTCTGGAAGATTTGTTATTTATTTTGGT
This sequence comes from Lophiomys imhausi, assembly GCA_907164525.1. NCBI lineage: Eukaryota > Metazoa > Chordata > Mammalia > Rodentia > Muridae > Lophiomys > Lophiomys imhausi. Next base: position 3,131,406 of record CAJQZJ010004801.1, read on the forward strand.
TTTTTGAGACAGGGTTTCTCTGTGTAGCCCTGACTGTCCCGGAACTCACTCTGTAGACCAGACTGGCCTTGAACTCACAGAGATCCACCTGCCTCTGCCTCCAGAGTGCTGAGATTAAAGGTGTGTGCTACCATGCCCGGCATATATTTATTACTTTTAAAAAGTGTGTGTACTTACATATGAGTGCCTCTGTGTCCTTGGAGGCCAGGGGCACTGGATCTCCAGTTGTAAGCCTGACAAGTGCTGAAAGTCTCTGCAAGGTAAGCAGGTGCTCTAGGCACTGAGCCAGCTCACCAGTCTGCTTTTAAAAGTCGTTCCATGGAGTAGTAAAGCCTTTTAAATCCAGCTTCTCAACAAAACATAAAATCCAGTCAGAAGGGTTAGAGGGAATGCCAGAACTGTCCCACTCATCATTTCACAAGCGCCAAAACCCCAATAAATGTGCCTGAGAACTCAACTGATGGGTGAGTAAGGAAGACGAGGTGCATACACGCAATGGAGCTTGTTTTCAGCTGTGTAGAAAACTGAACCCAGGGTTGGAGAGGTGACTCAGTGACCAAGGGTGCTTGCTACTCTTCCATCAGACTCGAGTTCAGTTCCCCAACACCCTTGTCAGGTGGCTCACAGCTGCCTGTCCCTCCAGTTCCAGGGGTTAGGATCTAGCCTCCTCTCCCCATTTTGGGATACTGACCGGCAACTACTGAGACACTGTGAGTCCCTAGCTAACGCGCAGTTCCCATGCCAGGATCTCACCTGGGAAGTGAGTTTACATCAAAGCCCTGTCCTGTTTCCCACCCACTTAACCACCTTCTGCCTGGGACTCAGAGAGCCATTTTCTATGGAACTTCCCCCATCCCCAGAGAGCTATAAGAGGCTCCTTCCTCTGCACTGTAGGCTTCAATATCTCTAGAAACCTCCCCACGCTGTCTTTCTCAAGTGTTGAGGCCGAATTCTCCTCAAAGCCCCACCCCTCAGTTGTTTCTCTGTCTGTCTCTCATTGCTTTAACGACGACTCTTCTAATCAGTTCCTCACTCTCCAGTTATCTATCTCAGGGTCCTCTTGAAGCTCCTCCTCCAAGCCTAACAAGGATCCAAAGCCCTCTTCTGGCCTCATCCAGCATTCATAGCACAAACCCTCACACAGACACGTGCATATGCATATAAATAAACATTGCAAATGTGAAGCTGGAGAGATGGCTCAGAGGTTAAGAGTACTGACTGCTCTTCCAGAGGTCCTGAGTTCAATTCCCAACAACCATGTGATGGCTTACAACCATCCACAATGAAATCTGGTGCCCTCTTCTGGCCTGCAGGTATACTTGCAGACAGAACACTGTATACATAATAAATAAATAAATAAATCTTTCGGGCTGGATAGATGGCTCAGCGGTTAAGAACACTGCCTGCTCTTCCAAAGGACAAGGGTTCAAATCCCAACACCCACATAGAAGTTCACAGCTGTCTGTAATTGCTGGGCATGGTGGCACACACCTTTAATCCCAGCACTTGGGAGGCAGAGGCAGGTGGATCTCTGTGAGTTCAAGGCCAGCCTGGTCTACAAAGTGAGTCCAGGACAGTCAAGGATATAGAGAGAAACCCTGTCTCCAAAAACCTAAAAACAAAACTAAACTAAAAACAAAAAGAAAAAGAAAAACAAAATTTCTGGTAAATTCATGAAGGAATTTAAATTTTTTGAAGGGAAAAAAAATTACACTGACTTGAATAACCCAGACCAAAGAAAGACAAACACTTTGTATTCTCTCATATATATATATATATATATCCTAGCTTTGGATCTTTACTTGGAGTATCTGTAGAAGGCAGGAAACAATAAAGCCTTTGGAGAGAGAGAGAGAGAGAGAGAGAGAGAGAGATCGACCTTACAGGAGACAGGACTGTAGAACACAGATGGTATAGGCAAGGGAATAGGGAATCATGGAGAGGGGAGGACTAGGTAGGAAGGGAGATGAGAGGAGAGGGCAGAGGAAAGGGTGAGAGAGGGATAACTAACACTAAGAAAGGATGCTAGAAAAATCCATGTGGAATTCTACTTCATAAACTTTCTAAAGCATTGAGCAAAAATAATTCAAGTGGGGCTGGATAGATGGCTCAGAGGTTAAGAGCACTGGCTGCTCTTCCAGAGGTCCTGAGTTCAATTTCCAGCACCCACATGGTGGCTCATAACCATCTAAATTGAGATCTGGTGTCCTCTTCTGGTATGCATACATACTTCAATACAGAGCATTGTATACATAATAAACAAATAAATCTTAAAAAAAAAGAATTTGGAGTGGAGTTAGCTTACATGAGGGATAATGTCTCTCTTAAAAGTCATGGAGCTGGGCATGGTGGCACATACCTTTAATCCCAGTACTTGGGAGGTAGAGGCAGGTGGATCTCTGTGAGTTCAAGGCCAGCCTGGTCTACAAAGTGAGTCCAGGACAGTCAGGGCTGTTACACAGAGAAACCCTGTCTGGAAAAAAAAAAACAAAATAAAAACAAAAAACAAACAAACAAAAAAAGGTCATGGGCATCAGACACAACTCTCAGTACCAGGTATGGATACATCCCTTCAAATTGTTGGTCAGGGGGAATACTAGAGACTCGACCCCAAACAAAACAATACAGAATATTGCTATTGCTCTTGGTTGCCCACCAGACCTCAAAGATCCTATTGCTGAAAACACCATCTATTTGGGTAACAGACAGAGAAATCAAGCTAGTACTGACTGGGAAGCTTTCTCTTTGCTGACTATTTTCATAATACTAGAAGGTGTTATGAAGGCTGCTGGGGGAGAAAAATCAGTCTTACCCAACTATAAACCCACAAGCTACAATAACTTACCAGCCTGGTAAGATATGCCCATGTGCAATAGTGGTGTGCATGTTACGGGGGCCGTTAACTGCTTCTGATTAAACTTGAGCCCACTCCATAGGAGAGAACTCATGTATGATACTGTGGACCTGGCTAAGAACCCATGGCCAAGGAGGTCATAGGTCCTAAGGAAAAACGGACTACTATTATTTTGCCAAATGGACATAATAGCGTAGCCATTGTGGGGTGCCACCAGTGGGTGGATTGATGAGTATCCGCATCTGTGAGGTGAGCTCAGGCTGCATTTCCCTCTAATGTCTCTCTGGATACCAGGCCAGGATAAAGAGAACTCGGATGTGCTGAGTTGAGTCGGCTTTTCCCGTGGTCTTCAGCTGGGACTCTCAGGGTTGCTGGAGAAATCAGGGTCACAATAGCTGCTATCATATCAGTCGCTGTACATGACAGGTTCAGGAAAGTGCCAGTGCCCTTGGAGAAAGTTTTCTCTGATGGCGAAATCACAACAGCTCTGAGGCAGTATATTTGGTGGACTTTTTAGTAAAGCTTAGATGCCACGATGGTCTTGATTCTCCCTAAATCTCTAAAATCGACTCCATGTCCTGAGCCTCCCCTAAATCTATTACAGACCCGCCATCTATCAGATTTTCCATCTGTCTGCAGAAGTGGAGAGAGACCTTGATCCCATGCCCACTGATCTCAGTGCAGAGCCTGGAACCCCAACTTTGAGATTTCCAGGGTTTGGATTCACTTGGATCTCAACTGTCCCCAGTCACACACCTCTGGAGTCATACTCAACAAACTAGTATCAATTTATCTTCTAAATACTTATTTTTATGCTCATAGACTAGTTCAGTTCTCAGTCCTCATCAGAGAAGCTTCTTTTTGTAACGGATAGTAGTTAATACAGAGACACATACTGGTCAAAAGGCAGAGAATAAGTCATTGTGGAATTCTCAGCCCAAATAGAACATTCATATCACACACACACACACACACACACACACACACACACACACACACACACCAGAGAATGTCACAGAAGAAGAGGAAAAAGAAGAAGGTTTGGGAAGGATGCAATGAAATAGTGTCTTCTGGATATGACATGGCTGGTGACCTCATGAATTCACAGCAGCTCCGGTTGCCTGCACAAGATCAAGCCAGTCAACATTTCAGCATGGATGGAGGAGGGACCCACAAGGCCTCTTCTCTAGCTGAGGAGTTATAGGCAATTGATGACTGCTGGGAGTGGGAATCATGTTCTTCAGGAATATGGCCCCCTGGTAGGTTGCCCATGCTCCAGTAGATAGGCTCATACTATGCCCATGTAGGAAACATTAATTACACTCAGTAAGTTATAAAAGATAAAAGGACAAGATGTTGGGAGGAAGTCATGGTTGGGAGGGCAGCTCTCAGGAGGAGTTTGAGGGGCATAGTGCAGGGTGGATATGTTGAAAATCTACTGTACTTATGTATGAGATTCTCAAGGAATAAATAAAAATATTGTATTAAGAAAAGGTATAAAACCAGGTGTGATTCACTAAGCCATCTTGCTAGCCCTAAAAATTACTTTTAATCCCAGCATTTGGGAGACAGAGGCAGAAGAATCCCTATGAGTTTGAGGCCAGCCTGGTCTATAAAGTGAGTCCAGGAAAGCCAAGGGTATTACACAGAGAAACCCTGTCTCAAAAACCCAAAACAGAAAAGGTGGATGAGAGAGAAAAACTGTGGAATACAATTTACATAACCGTGGAGATTGGATTGTAGCCTGCTCTGCGTCACTCTGTGTTGTACAAACACTGACTCCTCAGGATGTGCCCTGCCCTGGGTCACTCCATGCCACAAGCAGGCATTTAGTCCATTTTGAGTGCAAACGCAGGGAAAGGAGGACTCAGAACCTTGGTGGAAACATAAACAACTCCAATTGCCTGGCACCACCCACAAGGCTCAAGTTGCTGAATAACTTATAGCTGAAAACAGAAAGACCACCATGCTAGAAAGTTAATTGGGACCATATGAGTACATGGGCATGTTTAAATAATAGGAAAACCAGGCCTAACAACTTAACAAAAACACCAGATACTATTTCATTGCAGCCTTCCCAAACCCAAGGAACGTGTGCAACACTCTCACCAAAAGAACATCTAATAACATGATGGAGGTGGCCTCTCATATGAGCACCTAGTGTATGCAACAAGGGACAGACAGGCTTGGTTGTCCCTGCAGATGTGGCCTGCTTAGACTGCTGGCCATTCCATTTGCCCTTTTGGACCCAACATTCATCTTCTCGTTCATCTGGCCCTGCCTTCATCTCAACCACCTCCACGGTCCTGCAACTCCACTTCTGTTAAATTCACTTGACTCTCAGACTCTGCTCAACTCTGACCCTGCTACCTTGACCCTGCAGCTGTGCCTCCCTCCTGCTGACCGACCTTCAGCTGTGTTGGTGGCTGCCTGGAGATTCCTGGTACGCCCTTCGCTGCTTTGTGCTTGCCTCTAGTTAGGCCTCTTTGGAAGTCTGCTGTCCTTTAGAAGCCTCTCTAACTGTTTGTGGCCACTCCATAGCACACGTGTGCATGAGAATGTGTATGTACACACACACAGATACATGGGGTGTCGGGGGGAGAGAGGGAGAAAGAGAAGAAGGGAGAGAGGGAGAGAAAGGGAGAGACAGATTTGTTGTGTGACCCAGAGTTAGCCTGAGCTGTGAAGACTGGAATGAAAGAACCTGTTTTTGCTAACACTGCTGTCGAGGGAGCCTGGGACTGTATGACAAGCTACAGCTGATGAAACCAATGTCACTTGTAAGTTTGTTGCTCTATAAATTCTGACATTGTGGGAAAGCACAGATATTTCTATGAAACATCGCACTACCAACAACTGTCATTCTGTCTCATAATTAGTCCAAAATTTAAGAAATAACTGGAGTTCCCCACAGAGGACTTATTTTGTACACCTCCTTGATATTCTATACATTTGTATAAATTACATATCTAAGAAAAAAGAGGTTAGTAGCCTGGAGTATCTAAAAGCTGTTTAGGATAAGTAGATTTTCATTTCTAATCACTTAATACTACATTGCCTCTGAAATAGATCTGAACCAATTAACCCACTTCTCAAGAGCAAGCTTTCCAGCCCTGCTGAGAACCAAGCCATTACTTTCTCTGCCATTGACCACAAAAGCAAGTTTGCTGAAAATGGGGAAAGCAGGATCTTTTGTGTCAACTTGAGGAGATAGTCTTTATTTTTATGCCACTCAACTAGAATTTAATATCTCAGGAATAACTGAAGCCCAGACAAATTTACAGGAATGGGGACTGGGAACTCCACAGTGCGCCTTTCTTTTTTTTTTTAGGTTTTTCGAAATAGGGTTTCTCTGTGTAAGAGCCCTAGCTATCCTGAAACTCACTCTTCAGACCAGGCTAACCTTGAACTCACTGAGATCCGCCTCCCTCCTCCTCCCAAATGATGGGATTAAAGGTGTGCCCCACCACACCCCCGGCTTCCACAGTGCACCTTAAGGAGCTCAAGACCTCTATAAAAGGATACCTTGAGTCTGGGAGATGATCTGAGTTCAGATCTTCACATATTTATAGGACTAGATAGAAAAAAAAAACCTTGAGTTGAAACGAGCAATGGGCACAGGCAAGAGACCTCCGAATACACTGCTTACAACTGGTGGCACTAACCTACTGGGATTTGAGTCTTCTCATCCCCATGAGGGTTCATGTGTTTATGTAGATTGGTGTTCCACAGCGTCAGTGTTAAGTGATGAAGCTTAATGGGAGACTTGGGTGGTTGGGTGTGTACCCTCAGAAGAGATTAAGGTAGCACCTGAAGAATCCCTGGGTTAGTAATTATGAGGTAAGAACCCTTGAAGGCTCCAGTTTCCCGGTTTGTTGCTAATGTTGTTGCTTTCACCATCAGGGATCAACTCCAGAGCCTTCCATGTGGTAGGCCTGTCTTTGGACACGATCTCACTCTTGGCCACTCTCAGATTATAAATGCATTTACTAGGAGTTGAAGCAGTGGGTCTTCCCTTTCTAACTTTCAGCCCTCAAACCACGAGCTACATAAAAGATCTCTTTCTTTCTCTTTCTTCCTCAGTGCTGGAGCTCAAACCCAGAGTTCTACCCATGCTGGACGAGCGTTACAACCACTGAGCTATGCCTCCAGTGCAAGCTTTTCTTTCCTTTATCTGGGACATGTTCTCACTGTGTAGAACTGTGGCCTCGAACTCACAAAGACCTGCCTGCTTCTGCCTCTCAAGTGCTAAGATTTAAGGCCTGCATCATTATACCTGGTTCAAACCTTTTTCTCTAAATGTTTCTAGCTGTAGCCATACCGTAGAGTAACCAGAACAGTCTAATTACTTATCTACCTTCCATGAAGTTCTGGGAACTTTAGGAGGAGTGGCCTAACAGGAGAAAGGAGGTCACTGGGTTAGGCCCCCACCCTTTCTTCTTTGTCTGATCCCCCCCACACCTCTTCTACCATGATGCTCTGCCCAAGTGTGTGGGTAACAGACATGAGCCAAATTATGTGAAATCATGAGCCAAAACAAATCGTTATCTATTAAATTGTTCTCTCAAGTGTATCAGTCATAACTGTAGAAGAGTAATTAACTCCCAGACCACTTGATTTTCCTTAAATCTCTGTGACTATCAAGTTATTTTCTAGTGAGTATTCTCTTTCAGATTGCTTCTTGCCTACTTTCATGCTCAATCCCTTTCAGGGCTTCTTTCCTCCATTGTGGGTTAGTCTGAAGTCATGTAATTCCTACCCAAAAGAGCCTAATGCATGATGAACCTTCTTAGCCTAGGCGGGTCGTTCCCAGTGATTGTGCAACTTCCAAGATCCAAAATGCCAGTGGGTATATCTATGCTATACTGGGATGACTGGTGGTTGTATTTGACAAGTTTCTGTCTGTCTGAGGGGACTTGAGGACCAGCTATGCAGGCATACTCCACAGGCGAGATCTGGAGGGTGGGCCGGAGAAGGTGAGCAGGGACTGGAATTAAAGTTGCTTTATATGCATTTCTCTCCATTCTCTGAGCTCTGGCAAGAGAGGTTCTGTGTTTTCTGCAAAGGATGTGAGGACGTGTGTGTGCAAGAACACCAAAAATCAAACACTAAAAATTTACCTGTTTTGTTGTTGTCTGGTTGGTTGTTTTTTGGTTTGTTTGAATTTTTTTGACTTTGTGTGTGTGTGTGAATAATAATAATGTATACAATTAGAAACAATGCTGGAAGCCAGATCACCAAAACGGTCCCAAAGTTACTGCCTATAGATGTGATTATGATGTCACTGGTGATGATGGTGATGATGATTTTGGTCTTTTGAAACAGAGTCTCACTCTGTAGCCCAGGCTAGCCTTGAACTCAGGAGTGCAGGGAGTACAGGCAGGTACACACTATCCATGTGTATTTTATCAACAGAAGCTCTTCCTCAGTTGGGAAGTGTTCGTCCCTCTGTCCTGCTGCCACAGTTCCAAAACCAACTCTGTTGGGACCCTGGTTCACTCTCAACTGCACGGGCACTCAACTCTCCTTACCTGACTTTTCCGTCTCTGTGCTCCTAGTTCCTAAGATGGACCACAAGGGGGGCTCTGTTGCATCACATAAGATGCAATTTGGGTTCTAAAGAGAAAACAGAAAGGATGGATCTGTGGGAAAGGGGTTGGTTGGGGATAGCTTGGAGGTGTGGAGAGAAAGAAAACTGTGGTATGAAAGAAGAATGTATTTTCAATTTTTTGAATGTATTTTCAAATGTATATTCTTTGAGCTTGTATAATGGAGAAAAGAAAGGAAGGAAGGAGCTTGTATAATGGAGAAAAGATGATTCCCTATATCTCATACCTACCTGAGAAGTTAATGGCAGTTGATGACTGCTGAAGAAGGAAGAGTCATTTTTCTTTGGGGGAAGAAGCCAATGGTAGGTGTGGTAAGAGTTTTGTTTCTTAAAAAACAAAAAAACAAAAAAACAAAAAACCCCAGTTATGGGGCTGGAGAGATGGCTCAGCGGTTAAGTGGCTGTTCTTTCAAAGGACCCAGGTTCAAATCCCAGCACCATATAGCAGTCCACAGCCATCTGTTATGGTCTGGCATGGTGGCACATGCCTTTAATCCCAGCACTCGGAAGGCAGAGGCAGGCGGACGTCTGTGAGTTCAAGGCCAACCTGGTCTACAAAGTGAGTCCAGGACAGCCAAGGATACACAGAGAAACCCTGTCTTGAAAAATCAAAACAACAACAACAAAAAAAACCCCACTTATGATATGAGAATGTTTTTGTTTAATCCCAGGTGTGAGGCTGCTTCAGTTAAGACCACAGGTGTAAATTATAAACTGTGCCTCGTAAACTAGCAGAGGCGTGGCTACCCCCCCCCAGCAAGGACTTGGGAGAGGGATAAAAAGCCAGAGCCCAGAGAAGTAGGGGGTGCTCTGAAGAAGGAAGAGGTTGCTACTCTCTCTGCTGGTGTTGCGCCCCCACCCTGACCCACCCCTGTGCATGGTGGCACAAGCCTTTAATCCCAGCACTCAGGAGGCAGAGGCAGGTGGATCTCTGTGAGTTCGAGGCCAGCCTGGTCTATAAAGCTAGTCCAGGACAGCCAGGGTGCTGTTACAACAGAGAAACCCTGTCTCGAAAAAACCAAAACAAACAAACAACAAAAAAGACTGCTTATACAGCTGTTTGAGTTCATATTCTGTTATCTGTGTGTGTAAACACATGTATAGTGTGTGTGTGTGTGTGTGTGTGTGTGTGTGTTGGTGGGTGGGTGGTGGTGGTGGTAGTAGGCCTTCCTCATTGCCATGTGAAGAACTTGTTCCCAGAAAGAAATTTTACCTTAACAAAACTTTCTGGAAGACTGAGAAGCTGATCAGAATTGCAAAGATTGTGGAGAGGTTGGAATGTTGTCAGTCCAGAGCCTGACTCCAATCTATATTGGTCCACTCCTCAGCCACCTTCACATCCAAACATTCTATAACTAGCAGATAAAAACCCTTCCCATATTATGTCCTCCAGTGGATTTTAGTGAGTTCTTTCTGTTGCTTTCAGACCTCCTGCAGTTTGTTGATAGACCATTTGTTTATTCTGAGCTGGTTGTTTAAGGATCCTACTTGACAAATATCTTTTTGGTTTTGATTTGTTGTCAATGTGTTTGGTTTAAGGTGTCTATGTGTTTGTTTGCTTTGGAACCGTTTTGATTTTTGAGGTTCAATTTGTTCTCTGCTTGTTTTCAGACGGTTTTTTGTTTATTAAGCTTGCTAGTCTTTTTTATCCCTCACCCCAGAACCCTCCTCTGTATGTAACCTAAGGAAGGGAGAAAAGTTTGGAAAGATAATAGACATTTGGCACTCCAGCTGCTTTTTACATTTAGTCTGTGTCTTCTCACCGCTAGCGTTTCTGGGAGCTGGTGAGAGCCATCTGCATGCATTGTTGGTGAGTTGCTCTGTTGCTTGGCTGATCTGCCCTGCTAAGCATGGCTTGAATGTTCCCTGAGGCTCCTTTGCTTCTGTTTTTCTGGCCAGAGACACAGGTAGCCTTTGTTAAGTGCCGCTGGCACCAAAAATAATAGCTCCCTATACTCATTCGTAGCTTGTTCCTGGGTCTGGTGGAGCAGAGCTGGGCTTTTCAAGGGCATATGATGAGAGGAGATGGCCCAGGTGCCCTAAACTAGTCTCTTGCCTCCAAGAGAACAGCTCCCTAATCTGAGGTCTGGAATGTGCTCTCCCCGCCTGTATCCCTGCTGTCTGTAAAGCTAATAGCTTAGACAAGGGGAACTCTGCCGTCTTCCTTCCCCTGTGACATTCTGAAAAAGAGGGTGACTTTTGTAACTTTTCAAGTCAAAACAGATCAACTTAAACTTCATTCTCTTCTCATTTTATGAGAAGTTTTTACAAAACCTGTGTGTGTGTGTCTTTAAACTTTTCATGGGACAGAAACATTCCTTAACCAAGGGCCTTCAGGATGCCTAGAGGGAAGAAGGGGCTAACTGAACACTGGGTAAAGGCTGTGTGGGGCAGGCATGTGTTGTCTAATCCAGATAAGAGACAGACAGGTGGTAGTGGTGCACGCCTTTAATTCTAGCTCAGATCTAGGAAGAGACTGACAATTCCAGATTGACACTGCGCCAGTAGATGGATGACTCCTGACCCAAGAATCTATACTTTTTTTATTTCCTTCTTTCCCCCTTTCTTTTAGATACAAAACAAGCATGGCCAATATAATTAAGATGATTTAAAATAAAAAAAAAATTTGCCCTAAAGTAACATTGAAAAAAAATTTTATGAGTAAAGGTATCTGACCACCTGCCAGCTATTCAGGTTCCACCCCCACCCTGACACAGGGTTTCTCTGTGTGACAGAGTCCTGGCTGTCCTGGACTCAGTTTGTAGACCACGCTGTCCTCGAACTCAGAGTTCCACCTGCCTCTGCCTCCCGAGTGCTGGGATTAAAGGCATGCGCCACCACTCCCGGCTTCAGCTTCCCTGTTTAAAGAGCTGATATACACTTATTTATGTGTCTACGGCCTACACACATCATTTACTCGGTACCAAACTGGCTTGTAGGTTCTCATGTAAGCTAGAGCTGTTAAGTTGGCCCAGCTTCCTTTTGGCTCAAGAGTAAAACTAAAATTTCAAGAGGAAGAGTGTCAGCACCAACCACCCGGAGGCCAAGTAAGTCCGGCCACATGTCCGGTATGCCAATGGAAGGGAAGGAATAACAGCAAAGTACAAAGAGAATGTGTTTAGTTTTTTTTTTTTTTTTTTTTTTTTTTTTTGGTTTTTCGAGACAGGGTTTCTCTGAATATCTCTGGCTGTCCTGGACTCACTTTGTAGACCAGGCTGGCCTCGAACTCACAAAGATCCGCCTGCCTCTGCCTCCCAAGTGCTGGGATTAAAGGCGTGCGCCACCACCGCCCGGCTAGAGAATGTGTTTAGTTAATGTGAGCACTTTGGCGAAACAAGTTGGGGTGGTTGATGGGCCTAGCTCTTTGATGGAATTAATATAAACTTTTAAATTTAAATATAAAAATTGTTTTTAAAAGAAAAAATATATAAAATCATATAGTTCTGGTCCAGATATTATTCTCTTGATCCCTGTCTCAATTCTGCTTCTGAAACATGGCCCCCATTGCTTGAAGAACGAGAGTCACTTCTGCTCTGGGAGCCATTTCTCTTTTGGAATACTTGCCCTCCTCTCACACACTAAACTCTTTGACTTAAAAAATATGACTGGTCAGCTGATCAACCAGGTGGAAGTGATGCACGCCTTTAATTCCAGCACTCGGAAGGCAGAGGCAGGAGGATCTATGTGAGTGTGAGGCCAGCCTAGTCTACGAACAGAGTCCAGGACAGCTAGAAAGTCTCAGTTTCTCAGTTTCTACAGAGAAACCCTGTCTCGAAAAACCAAAAACCAACCAAACAAACAACAAAACAAAAAAACCCACAAGACTATTAATATGTTTTTACCTGTATTTATAAGTTTTAGATACCTAAGATACTTTAAAATATGTTTTCTGTGTTTTAGAGTAAAATAAATGGTCAATCTAATTTTTAAAAACTGGAAATTTTGGTTGTTTAAAATGAGTATTTCCTTCATCTGTTCAGACAGTGTTCTTGATATTATTTTAATTTTAGGTATTTTGCTCTTAATATAGGTCACATGTTATGTCAAATACAGAAGATTAAATAGTTTTAAAAGATCGGAGCCAGATCATACTATCTAGTAGATTTTAATGTGATCCAGTTTTTTTCCCTCATGGCTTTGGCAGCTATTCCCCTCCCCTGAAGACTGCTTTCCTGATTGCTTCTCAGCCTCATTTACATCTGATCCCAGGAAGCATTTCCGAGTGTCACGGGACACTAATTACATTTAATAAACAGTACTTGGCCCCCATTGGGCTGCCAAGTAGAACTGTAAACAGAAGTCCTCAGATAGAAGCTTCAGCTGAGCCTCTGCATCAGGATTAACTGATTAGAGGGTCAGTGACTGTGTGCGGGTGGAATGTGCAGGACCAGAGCCTAAGTATCTTGGTCCATCTTTAGCCTGGTTGTCCCCCTCAGATTTCTTTATTACTTTTATCTTATGTGTGTACATGTTTTGGACGTACATATGTATATGCACCATGTGTATGCCTGGTACCCAAGGAAACCAGAAGATAGTGTTATGTACCTTGGAAATGGAGGTACAGTAATTATGAGCTATCACGTGGGTGTTGGAAATTGAGCTCCAGGTCCTCTTGGAAGAACAACCAGTGTTCTTAGCCACCGAGCCAGCTCTCCAAGCCCCATCTTTAGCCCTCTTAATAGCCATTTACTGCTGTCCTCTGTACCTGGCCTAACAGCTTTGTGACCAATAGGTAAATCATTTGGAATGTACAAACTAGATTTCCTTTGGAATGTATGGACTTAGACGACTGGCCTCCAGGAGTCCAAACACTGAACGTGTCATCAGACAATGTCTGAGGCTACAGCAGAGGTTTCCCCCTTTAGCTATCATCTGCTTCTCTGATGGTTCCACCAATTTAGCTCAGAAATGCCTTTATTTATTTTTCTTTGTTTCATTACAGTAAAAACCTCATGAAACTGTTTCCAGGTTGAAACAAGGAATCTGCTGTGACTAAATCTGTCCTGGCCATGGCCTGGCCATGAGCTGCTCCTGGATAAGCTAGCTATCTCTCATCCCCTTTGCGGTGAGACGTGTATACACACACACACACACACACACACACACACACACACACACACACACACACACACATATATAAATTTTTTTTTTTTTTGGTTTTTTGAGACAAGGTTTCTCTGTGTATCCTTTGGCTGTTGTTCTGGACTCACTTTGTAGACCATACTAGCCTTGAACTCACAGATATCCACCTGCCCCTGCCTCCTGAGTGCTGGGATTAAAGGCATGTGCCACTATGCCTGGCAATTAGACAGCTGTGAACTGCCATGTGGGTGCTGGGATTCAAACCTGGGTCCTTTGGAAGAACAGCCAGTGCTCTCAACCACTGAGCCATCTCTCCAGCCCCCAAGACTTATATTTTTGCATTGATACCTGTCTGCAGAAAGAATTGCCCTTCCCAAACCATTTAGTGGTAATAAGCGTGTTCCCAGAGTTGCTCAAACACCCCCAGGGATGTCACATTAAAATGCTTTCATCATAGCCCAAATCCCTGTACTTGTCAGTGGTGAAAGGACAGACAGACAGACACATTTCCATATTGCCACCCAGACCAGCCTGAGGGACTTTTAGGGGTTTTGACTCTGATCACATCAGGGCTTGTGACTACAGTTCCTGAAAAGAACTTCAGGACTAGCCAGTTTACTGAAGCAAGTTGGGAGTTTGTTAGAGTGATTTTAACACATGCTTAAGTATAAAGGTTAAAAGAGGGGCTGGAGAGATGGCTCAGCGGTTAAGAGCACTGGCTGTTCTTCCAGAGGTCATGAGTTCAATTCCCAGCAACCACATGGTGGCTCACAACCATAATGAAATCTGGTGCCCTCTTCTGGCCTACAGATATACCTGCAGACAGAACACTGTATACGTAATAAATAAATCATTAAAAAAAAAAAAAGGTTAAAAGAACGGTGCCCAGAGGGAAGCACAGCCAACCTGGTGGGGTATGTGATTCCCAAGGGAGAACAGAGGGACCTAAGACATCCCTGCATGTGGGTGGGCTTCTCAAGGGAGAGGAAGCTCTTAATTGCCTAAACATTATTCATACTTACTATTTTGAAGATTCTCAAGCAACATCTCAAAATGTTGTGGTGGTAATGGTGATGGTGGCACAAGCCTTTAGTCCCACAGCACACTGGAGGCAGAGACT